>CM050166.1:255607426-255947758 GCA_027410445.1 Discoglossus pictus
TTAATCTTAGTGGAGCAAATCTAGGTGTATCGGATATTGAAAGGGATTTGGGAGTGCTTGTGGACAACCACCTAGGTAACAGTGCTCAAAGCCAAGCAGCAGCTGCAAAGGCAAATACAATATTAGCATGTATTAAGAAGGGTATAGAAGCCAGGGAAGCAAATATAATTCTGCCACTATACAAATCTCTAGTACGCCCTCATTTGGAATATGGAGTACAATTTTGGGCACCACTTCATAAAAAGGACATTTTAGAGCTGGAAAAGGTACAGAGGAGGGCAACAAAACTAATGAGGGGAATGGAGGGGCTAAGCTATGAAGAAAGACTAACTAAATTAAACTTATTTTCTCTAGAAATAAGGCGTCTAAGAGGAGATATGATTACCTTATATAAATACGTCCACGGTCAGTATAAAGAATTTGTCAAGGGAGCTTTTTGTGCCAAGAGGTTTTCAACTGACAAGAGGACATCCCTTGAGGTTAGAAGTAAAAAGATTCCACCTTAAAGAAAGAAAAGGGTTCTTCACAGTAAGGGTGGTTAATCTGTGGAATTCTCTACCAGAGGAGGTGGTGACAGCGGATCCGATAGATAACTTTAAAAGGGGACTGGATTTATTTCTAATTAAAAAGGGAATTCAGGGTTATCATGGTTAATTAGAGAGGCAGTATTGATCCAGAGAGAAGTCTGGTCGCCGATTTCTGGGATCAGGAGGGAATAGATTATGTATTTTTTATTTTTATATACAACTAATTAATTGTTAATCCGCATATTGCAGATCAGAGGAGATCTTAAAAGGTTAAATTTGATGGACTGAAAGTCTTTTTTCAACCTTAAATACTATGGCCCTCATTCAATTGCGATTTGGCCAATTGAATAGTGCTCTAAATAAGCACATAACATATTTTTTTTAAAGAAGTTTTTAGTTAGTGAAAACCTTGCTTTTGGATAGATGTTTACTAACTAAAAACTTCTTAAAAAAAATATGTTATGTGCTTATTTAGACCCCTATTCAATTGGCCAAATTGCAATTGAATGAGGGCCTATGTAACTATGTAACTAGCTTGTAGTTGGGGTAACAGAGTCACTTTGAGAAGAAAACAAATATTACGAATACTCAACTGTTATAGCTAAATTAATGAAGATGGGTTTTGTGGCTGGTTTATTTTTTTAATCTTTAGCATATATACATATATTTGCTTAGGCCATTGTTGAAAGTGAGTTTGTTTGTTTTTCTTCATTTGTATGAGTTTTTTTTTTTTTTTTTTATATTGTAATCGTTTATTTTTCACATCTGCAGTTTCCTGCAGCTTTTTTTCTTTGTCTTGGCCAATAAATAGCTTTTTGTTCTGGTGGACTGAAAATGTGACAAATGCTAATCAAATGTAAAGTAATGATTTGTTGCTGGCATTTAGCATGGAAATTAATAACCATACAAAAGATTGCCAGAGTAAAATAGCTGATAAAAATTACTAATTTGTGTGAGAGAATTAGGTATTTTTTTTTATTAATTTATTTTTTAGCTTTTTAATTTTCATGTCACACCAAATGTATTCTTTCTTGCAAGGAACGTATTAAATGAAATTAAACTAATATCGTGGGCCATATTTACAAGTTTATGATTTTCTTATGTGTTTATTTTTCCATTTTACTCTGGAGACCTAAAAAAATGGTGCTTTTTTTTTTTTTTTTACTTTATTATGCAAATCAAGGATTTTTTTAGATTGAATATTAATACAAACTAGCCCCATACTTGTTGTCTATGTTAAGTAACACTTTTTATATCTCCCATGCACGAGCCATTAAACCTTAACCCTGAAGATCAGCGTAGCATAAATGCCTGTGATAATTATTATCGTTTATTTATAACGCGCCAACATATTCCGTAGCGCTGAATGACTATTAACTGAATATTTATGTTTCATGGATTATGATAAAGGAGAATCAGTAGTGTATGAAAAATATGTTTTGCTGGGAACAAAAAATCCCTTAAACTTGCCCTGACATTTTTAAGTTTCTTAAGTTTTCTGGGACTTTATTTTGAGAAGGATTGCCCCTTTTAAAATCTTAGCTAAATTCAGCATAACATTCTAAATAAATTTTGGCCAATCAAAGGCAGCTAGCTATATAAGTGTTTTCAGTCTGGGACGTCAGTTCTGCAGCAAAGCGTCAAGGGCTGTGTAGTCCCACCACAAGGACATTCGTGGTTAAAAACGGTTTGTCTTCCACTTGTAAATGTTGGTAAATATGTGATTTATTTAAGGAATTATTGTTTTGCTTTTATTTAAACTCCTAACTCTCATTTTTAAATTCTCCTTTAACAGGCAGTGTGTCACAGCTTATCTTCAGTGCGAGCAAGAAGTCAGTGTTTAGATATTCTCCAGAATGCGGTTGCAAAATATCTGGTAAGATATGCTGATTTTTAATTTCATTTTATGGTTTTATTAATAAATATATATGCAGATTACTGTAATTTCTTGTAAAACTAAACATTTGTATGCTTTAACTATTTTTAAGATGGTTAAATCCAAAAACAAACTGGCTTGGTCACAGACTAACGTATAAAGTGTTAGCTGATGACTTGACTCAATTTACATATATAACAAAGCTTAAAAGGCTACTATTGTCACACATTTTCTTCTCTCTGGTATGTAAAGCTGTTTTATACATGTATTTTCACATGTTGAATAAGTTCTGTTTAAAGCAGCACAGAAATATATAAAAACATATAGGAAGGCTAAAATGGACCAAACTAGTGGATTTAGGAGGTGTAAACAAGGGCTTGTGTGCTGTGTGTGGTTTTACATAGTTACTTATTTATTGAGGTTGAACAAATACTTTTAGTCCATCAAGTTCAACCTTTTTAAGATCTCCTCTGATCTGCAATATGCAGATTAATTGTTCATTAATCGAGAGGGCGGCAAACAAACCCAAGTGAAACTTTGCCAATTGTCTCAAAAGGGAAAAATACAATTTCCTTCCTGACCCCAGATACTGGCGATCGGACTCCTCCCTGGATCAATACTCTAATGATCCAGGGTAACCCTGAATGTCTTTTTTTAATTAAAAATATATCCAATCAGTTTTTAAAGTTATCTATTGAATCAGTTGACATTATCTCCCTTGGTAGAGAATTCCACAAATCAACCACCCTTCCTGTGAAGAACCCTTTTTTTTAAGGTGGAATCTATTTAGTTGTAACCTCAAAGTATGTCCTCTTGTCAGTTGAAAACCTCTTGGCACAAAAAGCTCACTTGACAAAGCTTTATACTGACTCTGGATGTATTTATATAGGGTAATCATATCCCCTCTTAGATGCCTTTTTTCTAGAGAAAATAAGTTTAATTTGTTTAATCTTTCTTCATAACTTAGCCCCCCTCCCCCTCACTCCACTTTTAGCTTTGTTGTCCTTCTCTGTACCTTTTCCAGTTATAAAATGTCCTTTTTATGAAGTGGAGCCCAACACTGTACTCCATATTCCAATTGAGGGCGTACTAGGGATTTGTATAGTGGAGAATTATATTTGCTTCCCTTGCTTCTATACCCTTTTTAATACATGCTAATGTTTTATTTGCCTTTGCAGCTGCTAATTGACATTGAGCACTGCTACCTAGGTGGAGGGGGGGGGGGGGCTCAGGGCTCATAATACTGTATGTTTTTGTTGACCCTATTTTTCACTTACACAGCAAGTTTACTGTTTTTCTTTGAAATATTCAAAAACATTCAACCTACTGATGCCTCAATGTAATTTTATTGGTATCTATTTTTATTTTTTAAACTTATCAGTAGCTGCTGTATTTCCCACCCTAGGCTTATACTCGAGTCAAGTTTTCCCAGTTTTTTGTGGTAAAATTAGGTGGCTCTGCTTATATTCTGATCGGCTTATACTCCAGTGTATACGGTATCCTCAACCTCCCCTCCTCATCCTCAACCTCCCCTCCTCATCCTCAACCTCCCCTCCTCATCCTCAACCTCCCCTCCTCATCCTCAACCTCCCCTCCTCATCCTTAACCTCCCCTCCTCATCCTTAACCTCCCCTCCTCATCCTCAACCTCCCCTCCTCATCCTCAACCTCCCCTCCTCATCCTCAACCTCCCCTCCTCATCCTCAACCTCCCCTCCTCATCCTCAACCTCCCCTCCTCATCCTCAACCTCCCCTCCTCATCCTCAACCTCCCCTCCTCATCCTCAACCTCCCCTCCTCATCCTCAACCTCCCCTCCTCATCCTCAACCTCCCCTCCTCATCCTCAACCTCCCCTCCTCAACCTCCCCTCCTCATCCTCCTCCTCAACCTCCCCTCCTCCTCCTCAACCTCCCCTCCTCCTCCTCAACCTCCCCTCCTCCTCCTCAACCTCCCCTCCTCCTCCTCAACCTCCCCTCCTCCTCCTCAACCTCCCCTCCTCCTCCTCAACCTCCCTTTCTAACCCCCCCTCCTCCCTTTCCCCCTCACTTACCTGTATCTGAAGCTCCTGCTCCGGCCTCCGCTCCTTCCGGGTCTTGACGTGGCGCGCATGTGATGTTACGGCATTAGCATATACGGGGTGCCGGCACCTAGTATATGCTAATGTCGTGGCGAGCATGTGACATCACCCCGTATATGCTAATACCGTGACGTCACATGCGCGCCACGACATTAGCATATACCAGGTGCCGGCACCCCGTATATGCTAATGCCGTGACGTCACATGCGCGCCACGTCAAGACCCGGAAGGAGCGGAGGCCGGAGCAGGAGCTTCAGATGCAGGTAAGTGAGGGGAAAGGGAGAGGTGGGGGGGGGGGGGGGTATTTAGAGGGGTAGAATGAGGGGGGGGGGTTGAGGATGAGGGGGTTAGAGAGACACTGGGGGGGGCTTAGAGAGACACTGGGGGGGGCTTAGAGAGACACTGGAGGGGGGGGGTTTAGAGAGACACTGGAGGGGGGGTTAGAGAGACACTGGAGGGGGGGTTAGAGAGACACTGGAGGGGGGGTTAGAGAGACACGGGGGGAGAGTGATTAGAGTATAAGCTGAGGGGGCCCTTTTTAGCCTTAAACAGCTGAAAAACTCTGCTTATACTCAAGTATATACATTAGTTACCTAAACAATATTAAAGCTAACCTAGAGTAAAGTGACCATCACTAAGCAAATGCAAGATATAACTCAATAAGCATTACACAAGTTTCCTAAGATTATAATTACCTTCATTTCAGAGCTGAAGCTTGAGAGGGATCCAGAATTTATTGTTGAGTCTCCTCCGCCTCGGGCTCCTCCCCAGTATCAGTATAACAAAATGTTGGCATCATATTTAAAGGGATGTTAAATGGTGACTCCAACCAGGGTTCCCAGATCTTCTGGAATTGGGGGGGATCTATCTAGGATGGTGTTAAAATGATTTTGGGCATTATGTCATATCTATCTTTTATGAAGGTGAACCCTCAAAAATGTATGCAGCACCCCACAAAACACAAACAAATAAATAAATAAAGCTTACGAATAAGGAATATGCATTCACTGTTGTATGCCGATTTGTTGTTAGACCTTTCAATAGAAAACCTTTTATCTTTTTATTTTTTGTACTATGTTGACATCATTCGTTTGCAGTACTAATAGACCCCTGTACTCCTATATTTGCAATATGCAATATGCACATTTGAAGAGATACAATTGATGATGTTTTTTGAAAGTAAAACATACAAACAGCCTTTAATTTATTAACTAATATATGCATTAATGGAAGCCACCATTTGTATTTATTTTTAACTGTTTTCTGTAAGAAGGAACATTGGATTAAGAGAGTGTTTGTTGATTTGTTTTCAACTTTTCTGTTGAAAAGCAGCATCATGTAGTGACAGTACTTTTAATGGGGTAGATGAAAATCTAGTCTGCTTACAAAGAATGAAAGCATTGGAACAAACCTGTCAATGTCTTTAGCCAGTAAACCATAACTACATACATATTAAGTTTATATTATACTGCACATATGTGTGAGTACAGTATCCATTTTTTACACTTCCACAAAAGCACTTTACATTGTATTGATGTGCCTACTAAACTTCACTTTTTTGTTCACAGGGTGGATTGGTAGTAATACCAGACAGTACTGCTGGATCTATATTGTACGCTGTTAATGCACTTTTTGACGAAAGCTGTAGTCCTAATGACAATCTACATAAATTCTTAGCTTCCACCTGTTACAGCATTTTTAATTTCTTGCTGACTATAGACAAAGAGGATCTTGAGCATGTACAGAAAAGGTAATAATCATTCAATGAAAACAATGAAAAACTTGATGGTTATTCAAAATGAAAAACATATTGAAAATGTAGATTTTTCTGAATATATTTATTTATAGATTCATAAATTTGAATCAACACTTCACTAATTAAATACATAATATGATAAATTGTGTGTACTGATGATATTGAAATAATCAATAAGGGGATATAGATAAATTATACTGCAATACTCATTATTAATCTGATACCTTTTGTATTGGACAAACGTGTTTATCTTGACAAACTTTCGAGAGGTTCAACCTCTCTTTATCAAGACTGAAGAAATACATTGCTATTAAATTATACTGCAATACTATATATATATATATATATATATATATATATATATATATATATATATATATATATATATATATATATATATATTATAATATATAAGCATGTGTGTGCGATTAGTATAATACCTTTCAAATTTAAATGTGCATTATTTTATTATTATTGTTTGAATTTTTCTTTATTTTTTTTTTACTGTTAATTTTGGTTCATAATATAAATGCATGTTGTAATTGTTTTATCTCTTTTTAGGGATTCTTTATGGGGAGTGTGTATTTCCTTGTTGTCCATGCTCCCAAATGTGCTGAAGCTGATGTTACAGAGTCTCCAGGTGAGCAGAGCCTGTCAAGAAGAGTTACCGGTCATTGCTCAGTTGCTTCGTCTCCTGCTACAAAACACACAGCTGAGAAGTCATATGATGACAAACGCTTTTCTGGTTCAACAAACCCTTCAAGATGTTATGGTATGCTACTACATTTATTTTGCCTTTTTTCACGCTAACTGCAAATTGTTTTCAGCCACCCTCACTTGCCCTTCATTGTCACCACACAGTACAGCATGACTCGATCTTCCACCTTTGACACTTTCGCCACATAACCACAGGTAGATGTTCTTGCTCCCACCTACAACCATGGCACACTACACAATCTCTACGTCTAGAAGTGATCTAGCACACTTGAACGATTATGGAGGAATTATCACACGTCATCAGACTTCCTTCATTACAAGTTTATTTTACGCTCCTATCTCTCTGCCCTCAATCTTGGCAAACCGCACTAATTCTCATCATTAATATTTAATCTGTCCTCCAACCATAAACCTTTGTTCACAACATTTAAAATTGTCCCATGCCCACCCCACCTCCCGCCTCTTCATGTCTTACTCTGATGCCTTTGTCAGCCACAAATAAAATGTGAAAACATCCGAAACGCTCTGCTCTCAACGTGGCCGTAACACACCCTTCTTTCAACAAACAGATCACGCTAAGCCTTTACCGTTCCCTGATCCCACATCTATTATGAACTGCTTTGAGAATGAAGTCTGTGATCTACTATCAAACTCTCGCCTTACAACATGTCCACATTATCCTATTCCATCACAACTAATCTCTCCTCTCCCTACCACACATCTAATGTCTCACAAATCTATTCAATCGTTCCCTGAACACTGGCAAGTTTCCATCATAATTAAAACATGCTATAATTACACCGATTGATAGGAATCCCTTCTGAGACTCCGCTTCTGCATCTATCACCCTCATTTATTACTTCCCTTGTCTTCAAAACTGCATTTGGAGTCCCCGCCCAGGAAGCACATCATGCTGTGCTAGATGGGGCAGATAGCCCACCATGAACACTAAGCGTTCTCAGAGCAGCACTGCTGGGAGATCCTGTGGGAGAAGTTTCAGACCCAATGCGGCGATGTGCAGCAGATGAGTGGTGGAGCTGATTTGGATGCAGGAAGTGGAGGTGGGAGAGCAGGCTGGCAGCACACTTTGCAAACAGTGGACATAGTCGACAGAGCAGCACTGTAACATTATCTGGAAGATTCTGAAGGGGAAAGTGGTTGCAAATGCCTAGCCAGAGAGGCTGACTGGAAAGCTGTGAGTGGTCTCTGGATACAGATTACTACATAGGGGAGATGGTGAATGCTCAGGTTGTGAGTAACAAACAGCCCACAGTAATTTATATTCCTAAAAAGATGATATGATTTATACTGAGGAAAGTTTGTCATTTACATATTTCTCTGGCTAAATGCCAAATTCTCCATATTTAAGATACCTGAAAATGGAGGATTGTAAAGGACATTTAAGCTTTTTACTCATACTGCTGATTTGCACCTGTTATGCACCTTGCTCAGGTAACTTGTTTCAGTAACCTTCTTTCCTGACACTTTAGCCCCATAAGAATATTATATGAAGATAGGCCTGAGTTTGAATCATTTGGATTGCAAAGGTCATTTAAGCTTTTCACTCATACTGCTGATTTGCACCTGATATGCACCTTGCTCAGGTAACTTGTTTCAGCAACCTTCTTTCCTGACACATTAGCTCTATAAGAGCATTTTATGAAGTTGGGTTTGAGTTTGAATCTTTTGGATTGTAAAGGAAATGTAAAATTTTTTTTACTCATACTGCTGATTTGCACCTGATATGCACCTTTCTGAGGGAACTATTAAGCAATATGAAGCATAAAAATTCCAACGTCACTAAACCCAAATCTAAAATTAAGAAAAATACTGGGAATGCTCCAAAAGCACCACCGGCAACTTTTTTCTCCCCAAAGGGGAATTTAGGAGCTATGAGTTCCCCACAAAGAGAATTCCCTACACGTATATATTCACTCATCAACGGGATTAGATCAAACAAAACTGTCTACAAATGATGAATCGGTTGAATCAGCTGATACAAAGGAAGATGAAGCTCTAACCATTTCTATTATGAAAAAACTACTTAATGAATTCCAATCTACTTTAAGATCTGACCGTTTACAGGAAATCAAACTAAATAAATCAGCGATTAATAGCTTGTTGGATAGAGTGGAGGAATTAGAAAAAACTCAAGAAATTTTAATTAAAGAATTTCAGAAAGTAGTTAATTATTCAGCAGATCTGTAATGTAAAATGGAACGTATGGAAATTAAAGCTACACAACAAGAGGACTTTTCCAGACGTAATAATTTGAGATTGAGGCATCCCGGAAACTCTCAATTTTGATGAACTTAAGGCTTTTGTAATTGCCATAGTTTCCCGTTACCTAAAGAGCTTAAGGGTGCTAATACTAGAGATGTCCTAGTTAGATTACACTCCTTTGAATGTAAAGAAGCAGTGTTAAAAGCATCATGGGTAAAAACTAAATTTGATCCTCCGTTCGAAAATCTGATTATTTTTACATATCTTTCTGGAGAGACTTTAACAAAACGTAGAAAGTTTCAAGAAATTACTAAAGCTTTACGTAAGGAAAATATTTCATATAAATGGGCTTTTCCTACTAAATTGATCATTTTTAAAGATAATCAGAAAAAAATTGCTATTTTGGTGGGAGAGGGGGAAACTTTGTTGAGATAATGGAACATACCCTTTGTGGAATCTGTTAAGGAAACTGTTACTAATTTTCAAAATCTTCAACTTTGAGTGTAGAAGGAAATAGGGAGTGGTGTGGGGGATATTGTGGTGGGAGGCTTGGAAGGGAGGAAAGGAATTAAACACTATGGCCCTCATTCAATTGCGATTTGGCCAATTGAATAGTGCTCTAAATAAGCACATGACATATTTTTTTTAAATAAGTTTTTAGTTAGTAAACATCTACCTAAAAGCAAGGTTTTCACTAAGTAAAAACTTCTTTAAAAAAATATGTTATGTGCTTATTTAGACCCCTATTCAATTGGCCAAATTGCTATTGAATGAGGCCCTATGTTTGGTTAGTAAGAAGACACTTCACAAATGTTATTATTGAGCATTCATTCACTTACAAAGGAGAGGAGGAGAGCAAAATAATGGGGTAGCTGATGGGAATCTAGGTAAAAAAGTAAGGTAATAGAGAAAATAAGATATTGTTAGTAAAGGAAGATACACATTTACACTATAAATAACACTATAAATTCACGGAAAAATCACTGATTGATAATAGAAAAGTTGGATACTTTTTTGCTCCAACTTACAAATAGTAGGAATTAGATAAAGAAGTTATAGAAGGGAGGGTAGAAGGAAGAATAAGAAGCATTAAATATGTCCATCCTCCATTCCTCTCTTCCCCTGTGGCTCCCCATGTTTTTTTCCCTTTCCGTTTCCACTACTTGTTAAAGAGGTTTCTTCTCTGCTTTCTCCTGATAATATATACAGAAGAGAGCGAATGGTGTTCTGGGACGGGCTACCATGGTGGGGCTGCTAGACGTAGATTGGTCTAGCCAAATTAACCATTATACTTATAGTCATCTGTCTTTTTAGTAGGGTACATCATGTCTCGGTTTTGTATGAAAATGTGTGTGTTTTTATGTGGAATAGTTGTAAAACTTTCAATGTTCAGGTATTCAATTTTAAGGTTATGTCGAATTCTGGGTGGTATAGAATGGTATCTTTTTTTTTTTTGAGTGGTACCCTAAGGGGTCCCTTTTGTTTTTTTGGATGGGATTTAAGATAGTCTCATAGAATGTACAAGGATGGAACTCTGTATTTAAGAGGCGAGTGTTAATAGATCAATTTTGGAAAATGAAAGCTGATGTTGTTTGTGTACAGGAAACGCATTGGCAAATAGATAAAGTCCCTTTCTGGAACAATAGGTTTTTCTACTATTAAGGTTGATTCAACATATAAAAAGAAGTCGCGTGGAGTATCGGTCTTGTTTAATAAAAATGTTAACGTTAGTGAGCAATATAGAGAAGTAGACTTGGAAGGGAGATTTGTTATATGGGCCAGAAAAATCAACCATCTAAACTACACTATAGTAAATATTTATGCACCCAATGAGAGACAAAATGGGTTCCTAAACAAATTACTTAAACGGGTTAAAAATATTAATTTGTAAAAATAATTGTTTGCGGCGATTTTAATATGGTACTGAATGAATCTTTAGATAGGAAAAGTAATAATCAAGAATATTTACATGGGCATACAAAAAGGAAAGCTAATCTTTTCTATGAATCCTTAGTGAGATTTGAGTTATATGATGTTTGGCGGTTAAGATATGGTAATGTAAGAGACTATACGTTTTATTCTCACCGCCATAAGTCTTATTCTAGAATAGACTACTTTTTGGTTGACTCAGAAACCTTGGCAGTTACAGACTCAACCAAGATTAATATAATTAAATGGTCAGATCATGCTATGATAGAACTGCAGATTAAGGATCATTTGACTCAAAAGAAGTATTCTAGAAATAGAATGGATATTTCATTATTTAATAATTCAGATAAACAAATATTATTACGGGAAGAAATAAAAAACTTTTTCCAAGTTAATGAGAATTCAGTTCCTGTGCCCTCAACTATTTGGAATGCCCATAAAGCATATATAAGAGGAATTATACTCTCATGGGGTGCACATAGAAGGAAACAGAGTGGTCTATCACTCCGAGACTTATATGCACAATTAGCAATCCTTGAAAGACAAAATAAATTATACCCTTCAGCTGATGAGAGTATAGAGATTAGAAAAGTAAAAAACAGAATAAATAAAATTGGCCAAAAAAATATTGATAACAGCCTGTGGAAACTTCAACAGAGAAAATATTTTTTGGATAATAAAGTTGGCAAACTCTTAGCTCGGAAATTAAAAAATAATCCAATTAATAGAACAGATGAATTAATAATTGAAAACAAAAAGGACTCAATTACATTAACAAATCCTAGTGATATTGAAAAGGCCTTTTTTGACTTTTATGAAATCTTTACAATTTAGAAAGTAACAATGCAGTTATAAAACCAAAAACAGAAGATATTATTACATTTTTGGATAGACTTTCGCTTCCCAAAATTACTAAGGAGGATCTAGATTGTCTAAACGGTGAAATAAAAACATTAGAAATTGAAGAAGTAATTGATAACTTAAAGTTAAATTAAGCCCCTGGTCCAGATGGCTTTGTAAATTATTATTACAAAACCTTTAAGACTGTACTTACGAAACATCTAGCTGAAGTGTTCAATGAAATTATAAGAAAGGGGAGTGCACCTAAAGAAATGTTAGAGGCAGTTATAATTAATATTCCAAAGCAAAATAAAGATTTAAGGTGGTGTAAGAATTATAGACCGATATGTTTAATGAACACGGATATAAAATTATATGCAAAAATTTTAGCTAAAAGATTAAGCTTATGCCTTGGTAAATTAATAAATATGGATCAATCAGGTTTTTTACAAGATAGGCAGGGAGCCGATAATACAAGGAGATTAATTGACGTAGTTTCTTTTGTAAAGATAATCCTAAACCTTCTATAGTTATCACATTAGATGCAGAAAAGGCCTTTGACAGGCTAAACTGGGATTTTATGAATCAAGTATTACTAAAATTCGGTTTTGAAGATTTTGGAGTGAAATCTATAGGGGCTTTATATTCAAACCCCACTGCCTGTGTTGTAGGAAATGGCCTAAAAACAAACACTTTCTCTATTACCAATGGGACCCGTCGGGGTTGTCCATTATCTCCTTTAATTTTTGTTTTAATGATGGAACCTTTGGCAGAAGCCATTAGAATGAATAAGAAAATTCATGGAATTAGAATTGCTGATTCTGAGCATAAAATTATGCTTTATGCTGATGATGTGATATTAACTATAGCCGAACCTAGAAAGTCTTTACTTCAGATTCAGGATTTAATAAACAAATTTGGTTTAATTTCTTACTATAGAATAAATTGGTCAAAGACATAGGTATTAACGATAAATATAGACGAAGATGTAATAACTTCTCTCAAAAACATTTGGGAAATTAATTGGGAGTTAAATAAAATCAATTATTTGGGAATAGAATTCTCAGAAAAATTGGTAAATCTAACTAAAATTAATTTCTCGAAATTATATGACAAAATTAAAAACCAACTTATAAATTGGAAATCCAATAGATTATCCTGGTTCAGTAGAATAGCAGCCGTAAAAATGTCCATATTAACGCAAATAAATTATTTATTTAGATGTTTGCCTTTATCCGTTCCTGAAACTAATTAAAAAATACCAAACCTTGATCGATTCATTTATATATAATGGGAAAAAATCTAGAATTCAAGGATTGTTTATAAAAGGAGGCATTGCGAGACCCTTGTGTTGAAGAATATTATATGGCTGCAATGCTATCTCATTTTATACCCTGGTCCACTAAAACCAAACAAAATAAGTGGATAACTATAGAACAATGTTTAGCTAAGGGCTTATTATTAAGAGATTGGCTTTGGTATAATAAATTTCCCAATAATAATATTACGTCAATAATAATTAAATCAGGGTTTACATTTTGGTTTAAATGGAAGAAAAAACGAAACCTTTCAATAACTCTGTGTTCGGAAATGTCATTGTTAGGTGTAAGTAATGTTCTTAACTTGGCCTGTCTTCGTAATTGTAATATACAGACATTGGGAGATCTGTTCGATAAAGGTGAAATTAAAATCAGCACATAATTTGGAAAAATACTTAGTTTTCCATCGTCTAAATGGTTGGAATATGAGAGAGTTAAAAAAGTTATTTTAAATTCAAAATATTTAAATACCTCAAACAGATCCTTAACCAATTTTGAAAAGTTAGTACTTTATAATGACAGGAAACATCATTTCCAAATGCTATGAAATATTAAGAAAACAGGATAAGATGGAAAAATCTCCAGGTATGCTTAAGTGGGAAAAAGAATGTAATAACCTAATTGACCTGGAAAATTGGTCAAGAGCGTTTGCGTTCTCACAGAAAATTATTAAATATCAAGCATATATCAATTTTATAGTGATCCAGAGGTGGTACTTTGTCCCAGGAAGGATAGCAATTATTAACAATAATCCTAATAAGGGGCTTTGTTGGAGGCTTTGTAATCAGCAGGGGACGCACAAACATATTTGGTGGGACTGTGACCCCATTAAATCTCTATGCTGCAATTGACACAGTTGACCACTCTCTTATAATGCAAATTCTCCACTCTCTTGGCATCCATGACTCAGCTCTGTCAGGGTTCACATCATACATTATTGCATTTTTAGTGTCTCCTTCTCTCGACACCTCTTCGCCCTCACTCTCTGACTGTTTGCATACCCCAGGGTTCAGTCCTAGACCCTTTAATCTGCCCATCATCTCTTACAGTTTTCATTCCTCAAATATCTCTCTGTTGACAATGCCATCATCGCACTCACTTCCCAGGCCAGTTGTTTTGGGAATCTACTGGACTCCTCCCTCTGTTTCATTCCTCACATACAATCAATCATCAAATCATGTAATTTTCACTTAAAAACATGCTCAATGTCTGCAGCACCTCTCTATCAGCCACTCAATTGGCTTCTTATAGCTTCCAGAACAAAATTTTAAACCTTGACCCTAACATATAAAGCCCTCAACAGTGCACCCCCTTATATTTCTGCTCTTGTCTCAAAATACTTCCCCAAATGTCCTCTGTTAGTGACCTTGTTTTTTCCTCCTCTCACTCCTGCCTTCAGGACATTTCTCATGTTGCCCCAGCACTTTGGAAATCCTTGCCTCGCTGCACTAGAATATCCTCCTGCCTGAAAACCTTCAAAAACTCACTAAATACACGTGTTTTTAAATAAGCTTATCCACTTCAGCCTTAATATGTACAACACACCCCTGTACAATACTCAAGCCTTTTAGATTGTAAGTTTGTAAGTTTTCATTCTTGTAAGGTGCTTTGGGAATAAGAATTATGTTTGTTAGATTCTAAGCTCCAAGACAGGGCCCACAGTTCTTTTGCAATGTGTTAAAATAGTTTTTGCCTTGTACTTAAAAAACATGAAACCTATTTTTTTTGTACTCCTAGAATTTGAAGAGTTGTGAAATTCAAGAACAGTGGCTGACAGACCTTCAGTATTGCTTCAATGTCTACCTTTCGAAACCACCTCAGGAATCCACGCCAACTGCAGCTGCATACTAAAGAAACACCTATGTTACTATTTTGTTAACATGATGTAATGCTTGCAAATAGTTTGTTTTATAAAATTCAAATGTTGTAAGATTACATATTTCCTCTGTGTTTCTAAACCATGTATTAGTTGTATATACCCAGTTATACTGTTCAAGATGTGCTACGGCAAGTTGGGGCATTTTGACCATAAAACAAACTTTTTTTCAAAGTATTTTCCCTCAGGCTTTTATTACAGTGAGTTTGATGCAGTGTTTTGGTAAGTTTGTCATGGACATGAGCTACACATTTCAAACCACACACATGAGCTCTCCAAACTGCGTTTAAGTGGTGCTCATCACAAGTAGTGTTTGCCACAATTACATTAAGTATATACAGTAGCGATCTTAAAAGAACCAGTGTTTATCACAGGCATGACCCACAGGAAGTGACATTTATCTGACAATGCGTCGCAGACCAACATTCTAAGAAATACTGTTACAAAATTATTATTTGCGACACCTACCCAGCTAATTATAACAAATTAATTTGGGGAAACCTTCCATCACATACAATTATTAGGTCTATTAATAGCTTTATGTGTATAATAATTTGTAAAAAAAATATATATATTTGTAGTAAGCGCTTTTGAAAAACTTGGTTTGCTAAAGGGCAACACATTTTTAGAAAGTATAAAAATAATTGGAGCCTTAATTTTTAATTGTTAAATATTTTTTTTAAATCCATACTAGGCAAGGTTTTTTTGCTATTTTTCCTTACTTGATTAGTAATGTGGGAGAGACATTGCGGTAGGTGAGTTTTTTTTATTTTTATATATATATATATAGTTCTATTGAAATGATTCAATAATGTTCTGGAATCATCATAGAGATTAAAAGGAAATGTAATTTGCATTTCTTTTTTTTTCTTTTTTTTTTTTTACATTCTAAAATCATTTTCCCATTATCAAGTTTTTTTGAATAGCTTACTATACGTGTGACACTGCAGATGTCCTTTAAGTCTCCTATTAAGTTTTTATAATGTTTAAACATTATAAAATATTTGTTCTTTTGTATGAAAAATAAGTGGATTAGAATAATGCTAACAAAAAATTTCACATGTTTTGGAAATGCATGATTGACAACTCTGGCTTTCCATATCTTTTCAGAGGGAGTCCATAACCCCAAAATAAAGTTTGTTTCTGTTTAAGTTATTCTCAAACTGCATTAAACCTGACTATACGTTATATTTGCTATTTCTAAAATATTAAGATTTGTTTGTGCTTCATAGTTATGCAGATATGGAGCTCATGAATAATAATTGGATGTTTTTATGTGCTAATTAGTAACGGACTGCTTTTTTTCTGTGCTGGCAGAACAATATACCCAAATGTTACTCCCACTTATAAAGCACTCTAATCTATAAAGTACCATATGAGGCCGCACAAACAATGATGAGTGTCTTAGGAGTGCTTTTATGTAGAGAAACTGGCTAATACAAGGGACATCAGTTAAGGTTAAAACTTTTATACGAGTATAAGACCTTTAATTTACTGAGTATTATAATTACTTAAACAGGTTATAAAGTCCATTTCAACACAGACTCATCTCACACTGTTCGCTGCACAACATATGAATAATGACCACTTCAATTTTGAATTGTGCCCTGTTTTATTTTGTGTTTTTTGGTTTGTGCCACAAAAATAATGTATTGGTTGTGCCAAGTTTTAAATTGCCACTCATTTTGCTTTTGCAGAACTTGCCTTCACATCAAGGATACTGGCCAAAAGTGTCTTATTCTCTGTTTTAGTTTGTGTATTCTCAAAATTTCACATTGAATTCTTAAATAAAGCAAGTTTTGTTATGTACACAAGTTTGTTGAATCATTATATCAGAGGAAGTGGCGGTCCTCTCCTGTGGTGGTGACAGTGGATTCGATAGATAACTTTTTAAAAGGGGACTGGATTTTTTTTATAATTAAAAAGGGCATTCAGGGTTATCCTGGATAATAAGAGTATTAATCAAGGCAGGAACCTGATCGCCAATATCTGGGGTCAGGAAGGAATTCATTATTTTTTTCTCCTTTGAGACGATTGGCTAAGTTTCACTTGTTTTTTTTTTTCTGTTTGCCTTCCACTGGATCAATCAATTTAAATAAAAAAAATAAAAAGCATTGTTGATTAACAATTAACAACTAATCCACATATTGCAGATCAGATGAGATCTTAAAAGGTTTAACTTGATGGACTGAAAGCATTTTTTCAATCTCAAATACTATGTAACTGTTATTACAATGGCTTTCCACATTTTTTGAACTGAGATGTGTGTGCAGTGAGCATTTTTTTCCCTCTGGGCTTTTAGAAAAATCATAATTTAACTACAATATACAATTATATGTTAACCTGTTTATGACACTGTTTTTGTTCATTAGAAATGCACTACTTTTGCTTTAGCATCCTCAAAATGTTTCTTCAAATAACCTGACAAAATAGGACAGGCAATTAAAATTAAAAAAAGTTAAATTGTGCACATTGTTTTGTGTCAACAGGCATACCTCAAAGTCTGCAATCTCTAGTTAATAGGGTTCTGTTGCTAGATACTTTTTTTATCAAGGAAGCAATGATTGCCCAGAAAAGACACTACTTTAAAAACAATATAAATTATTGCAAATGTGCATCTGAAAGAGGATATTTGATCTGATTTTACATGAAGAATAACTGCTTTAGATGCATAATTAATTTGGGGCTCTTGTCCATGTTAGCCATTGCTGATGAATATAGCTTTATAATTCATGAGTCTATCATTGAGATCTTCAGACTTAATTCTATGTACAGAAAGGCATTTCCTGTTGAAGTTTAAACAAGTTGTATGGTACATTTTTCATACAAAAGACAACTTTTGTAATACTTACAAACATGCAGATTCAAATGCATGATAGAAAAATAAAATGTATCATCCCATGTCCCTTGATTAAGACATGCAAATCTTTTCAAGGTATAACATTTATTTTGAAACATTGGTATTGCTTTAACAGGGTGCTGTGATATAACTTCTTGTCCATCAGTGTAGGTTTATAGGCGTAAACCATCCCCAAAGACATTTATATAACATTCTGCTGGTAAATGATTTAGTTTGAAGCACATTGTCAACATGTTCAGATTTTATTGTCCATGTAGCATTTCTGCATCTGTCACACAACAGATGCAGACCAGTTCAGCTTTCGGTTATAAACTTTAATCCATTGGAATGTTGTTCCTGGTCTGCCATTTATTTCCACGAATACACAACATTTATTTGACCCATCCTCAAGTGAGTTGTTTTTATGAAGCTTCTTGGTAGTTGAATGAGATCCAACGTAGATTAGAAGTGAGAACATGTTACTGTGAAACTTTTATATTATATATTTAGGCCCATACAAATTCACTGAAAATGCAATATCTGAATAGTGAAACTACACCATGAGTGACTGTGAACAACCACTCAACTCCACTACATGTGCAAGATGCCTTCTGTGAAAATGTTCTTCTATGGAAGAAGACTATTGAGATTTCTGCGAGACTGGTACTGCAATTTTCCAAATCTATTGCATTTTGAGTCTGTCCAGATTGGTACAAACAATAGCAGCTTTGCTATCGCTTTTGAAGCTTAAGACTGGCAAAATTCCAGAATTATTTTTGTTTCTGATGCAATCAATTTGATTTTTTTGCATTTTGTGGAAAATTGTACAGCTTTCCGGTTCATTAATGAGCATTACCTTTAAGAGATTTGTAGTCTCTGAAACTTCTTGATGAAGAAAACATACTTTTTACCTTTTTTATGACCATGGCATCAGAGGTAGGAAATGGTGCCCGATTTTAATGACGCACTTTTATGTTGAGTAAACTTGGTGAATAAAAATTACTTTATTTGTGAGGCAATAAAAAAATATATATATTTATTGTTAAGGTAGGATAATGATACCTGAAAGTTTCTTATTAGCATGTTTAGATCTCCTCTGCATTAAAAAAAAAAAAAAAAAAAAAACTTTTATTGAAAAGTAAATATGTCTTCCTTCTCATCATGAGACACCGCGCCAGCAATTTGAGGACGTCACAAGTAGTATCTCCATAAGAAAGACTAGTACTAAACGACAAGAGAGTGACAATTTTGAAATTTCTAAGATCCAAGTGAAGTTTTATTGTGGGATTGATTAATTAATGACTGTATCAGAAGTATATAGGATACCTGGGTACTTGGGAAGATGACTTGCTAGCCAGAATTTAACATATTAATGACTTAGAAGTAGGATTGGAAAGTAGTTTCTCCATTTTTGCTGATGACACTAATTGGTGCAAAGTAATTCAATCAGAAAATTATGTACTTTCCCTCCAAATGTATTTTCATAAGTTAGAGGAATGGGCATCTAAATGGCAGGTGAGATTTCATATGAATAAATGTAGTTATGCATCAGGGAAGAAAAAAATAGCCATGCAATTTATAATCTTAGTGGAGCAAATCTAGGGATGTCAGATATAGAATGGGATTTGGGAGTACTTGTGGACAACCACCTAGGTAACAGTGCTCAATGACAAGCCACATCTACAAAAGCAAGTATAGTATTAGCATGTATTAAGAAGGATATAGAAGCCAGAGAAGCAAATATTCTGCCACTATACAAATCCCTAATACGCCCTCATTTGGAATATGGAGTACAATTTTGGGCACCACTCTATAAAAAGGACATTCTATAGCTGGATAAGGTACATAGAAGGGCAACAAAACTAATAAGGGGAATGGAGAGGGTAAGTTATGAAGAAAGACTAACCAAATTAAACTTATTTTCTCTAGATTATTATATTACATTATATAAATACATCCAGGGTCAGAATAAAGCTTTGTGAAGTGAGCTTTTTGTGCCAAGAGGGTTTCAACTGACAAGAGGACATCCTTTGAGGTTAGAAGGAAAAAGATTTCGCCTTAAAGAAAGAAAAGGGTTCTTCACAGTAAGGCTAGTTAACCTGTTGAATTCTCTACCAAAGGAGCTGGTGACAGCGGATTCGATAGATAACTTTAAAAAGGGATTGGATATATTTTTAAATAAAAAGGGCATTCAGGGTTATTCTGGTTAATTAGAGAGGGAGTATTGATCCAGGGAGGAATCCAATTGCCAGTATCTGGAGTCATGAAGGAATTCTTTTTTTCCACCATTTGAGTAGATTGGATAAGTTTCACTGGGTTTTTTTCTGTTTGCCTTCCTCTGGATCATTTAACAATTAAGAACTAATCCGCATATTGCAGATCAGAGGAGATCTTAAAATATTGAGCTTGATGTACTAAAATTATTTTTTCAACCTCAAATACTATGTAACTATGTAAAATGTGTGGATTGGTGTAATTTACTGATATGTCATGTAATCCTGTGTTTTGTAGTTTATGGACAAGACATAGGTTTATGAGTTGCAAAAAAGGATAAAGCAAGAAATTGAATTGATATGTAAATTCAGATATGAGTTGCAAGGGCCTATTTTACAAGTCTGTGAGTAAGGAATTGAATAGGGCCCTAGGTCCGTTAAGTCTACGGGGCTCATTCAAATGCGCTTTGGCCAATTGAATTGGGCTCTATATAAGCACATAGCATCTTTTTTTTTACAGAAGTTTTTAGTTAGTGAACTTCTATCCAAAAGCAAGGTCTTCACTAACTAAAAACTTCTGTAAAAAAAATATGCTATGTGCTTACATAGAGCCCTATTCAATTGGCCAAATCGCATTTGAATGAGGCCCTAGGTTTCCTTGTCAAGTGTTGTTGTGGATGACCACCTAGTAAAACTAGTTTGCACGTCAGTCAAGGAAGTCTAAGCTCTCCCAAGGCAGGCCAAATCAAAAATCCCCTTGTTAACAGCAGGGCCTATTTACCTTTGGCGATTTTCGCTAGCAGGCTAGATGGTGGTGATGGCCCCTTCCATCTTAGTAGCTCTTAAAGGGCCAAGTGCCCAATTTTAGTTGTTTGTTATTTTTTTATTATTATTATTTATTATTTTTGTTATTACAGTCTATAAATAAATAAAAAAATAAGAAAGTCCCCTTTTACTAATAAATACTTGTTATTAAGGGAGCTTAATGAAAATTAAACATGTATAAAGAACACAGACTTGGGGGGCAATACCGGAAATGGACTTTACATGGGCGAGAGTATGAGCTGGTGGTAGGTGAGTTGAGAGGTCATGTACAACAGTTACTCTCTCCGGAGGGCAGGGCATGCTCCCAGATGCTGAATCGTTGCCCCTATAGGATTTGACAGAGCTGAGGAGATATTTGGTAACCAGCTCAATTCTCCTCTTACAGCTTCCCTATGAATGCCGCTACAAAAGTAAACGAAAGGAAAAATAAATAAAAGCTAAAGAGGAGCTAAAGAAGGTTGTAGCAAGGTGAACCAGAGTAACTCACTGAAACACCTATAGATATAGAGGGGGCACGATGGCCAATAGAAAACCCTCAACAGCTATTAAAATAAAAAAACAAAGAAAAGAAAAATCAAACCTCCAACACTAATCAGATCTTCTCACCCAAAAACAAAATGAATTCCTTAGAAATAACCCAAGCAGAATCTTCTTTTTTAGAACAATCTACAAATAAATCCCCGGGAATATCATCTCAATCCTCCATAGAAGGGCCAGAAAATGTTCAAGAAGAACATTTAACTTGCTCTAAAATGAAAGATCTTCTGTACGACTTCCAAGTAAAGATCACATCTGAACTAACAAAACAGATTACAGAAAATACAAACTCAATCACTGAAACAAAAAAATTAATGAGATTGAGCTAAAATGCGAAAAATTAATTATGGACAATAATTCACTTTTAAAATATACATACAACCTCGAATATAAAATAGAAGAATTAAATAATAAAATCTGTAATATGGAGGTTAGGTCAAGAAAAAATAATATAAATGAAAAACATACTAGATAAGGATTTAAATAAATTCACTGAGGATATGCTTCATAATCTAATACCCCAATTTCCTAAAGAAGATTCAAAAATTAAGATTATCCATAGGATCCCTCTCCATAGAGGATTGGATAAATCCATACCTAGAGACGTTATAGCACGGCTCCACTACTTACCATTTAAGGAAGTCATACTAAAAGCAAATTACATGAAAAAAATCTATGGATCCTCCATATGAGAAAATACAATTCTTCCCAGATTGGTCTTCTCAGACATTAGCAAAAAGAAAAGAATATTCTGCTATAAGGCAAAGTTTAAGGAAAGAAGAAATAAAATATAGGTGGAAATCTCCCTCTTATATTTTCTATTTACAATGATATTTAAAAGATTATTTTGAATATTTTCTTTTTTTTAAATATTGATCGTTCACAACTTTATAAATGTATATAGGATTGTCACGTCAGTTTTTTTGAGAATACTAGACTCACTTTTTATAGAGATTTTTCCTCCTATTAGTAAAGATTCTAAGAACCTTACAAATTTGCACTTTAAGCCTATAGTTCATCGATTAATCAGATATTAATTTAATCTTAAAGTATAAGAAATATAGTAATTTATGTATTTTCTTTGGGTTTTTTTTGGATATGATAATAGGACTTTAAATTATATTGGTACGTGGGTATCTAGCGGACAGATGGATGGGATAATAAGGGTGGTGGGTTAACGCTTGGATTCCCTTTGTCTTTGCATGCTAGAAGGCATATTTGGTTGTTATTTCTGTAGTAGCCTATTATTTTTTTTATAGCGACGATTCTATTTATCCTATATTATAGCTTCTATATGTATTGTGTATATTTTAATAGGTTTATTGAAATAAAAGGAGATAGAATATAAAATGAAACATATTGACATATATGACTAGAGAAAAAAGGGTTCATAAAGGTCAGAGAGTGGAAAGAGAGGGGAAGAGAGAGGAAGGAAAGAGAAAAGGGAGGGGGGAGGATGAGGAAGAGAGAAAAGACAGAAAAAAGGAGGAAAGGAGAGGGAAGTAAAGAAAGGGGAAAGAAAGGATAAGAGAGAAGGAAGGGGTAAAGAGGAAGAAAGGGGGAAGAAGGAAGTGAGAAGAAGAGAGAAGGGGGAAGAGAGAAGTTAAATGAAAAGAAGGGGATTAAGAGGAAATCTAAACTACAATATATGTTTATCTAGTTTTATAATAAGCTATATGGCTTGTGATATAAAGAAAGAAATACAAAAAAAGAAAGAAGAAAGGTAAACAGATAAGAGAAGAAAAAGGTAAAGGAAGAGGATAGAAAAATTATCTAAAATCTAGGGAAAGAACTAGAAGAGGAAAAAGAAGAAACATGACCTCCCAACCAACCAGGAAGGTTTCACATAACCTCCTAACATTTCCCAAAATCGGCATAAAGGCCCTAATATTTGAGTTGGACTTGAAATTAAGTCCAATCCAGAAAATGTGTATGAATGTGAGAATGAATGTGCTTCCCAACAATCAGAGGTATATAAGTAAAACAACAAGAAAGGATATGGCAGAAATACTAGTGAGAAATAAGGAAATGTGTCATACTAAATGAGGATCAAGATAGAAATTTACAGACTTAATGGGAAAATTTGTCAACCAAGAGGAATGGTAGACCTAAAATATACTAAAAGTAAAGTAGAAATGTATATATGAGTAAAGATAATAAGTAAGGTCATTCAATTATGATCAAAATAATAACCCATAATGTGAATGGATTGAATTTGCCAACAAAGAGGAGAATTGCCCTCAATAATTATATAAAAATTAAAGCTGATGTTCTGTTACTACAGGAGACACATTGGAGCAAATACTCATTACAATATGTATTCAACCAAAGCTATAATATTAGGATCGATTCGAAATATATAAAAAAATCACAAGGTGTTTCAATCCTTTTTAGTTATAAGTTAAAAGTCTATGAGGAAGCAAGAATCATAGATCCCTTAGGAAGATTTATAATTTGGTGTGGCTCTATTAATGACAATAGTTAATCTATATTTGCCAAATGTCAACCAAATTAGAAACAATCAGAAAGGGTTTGATAATTATTGGAGGTGATTTTAATATGCTGATGGATCCTATAAATTATAGAATTGGTAAATTGAAAAAAAATCTGATAATCAGATTAATAAAAGGTCTAAAGAATTTATAAATTAAATATCTAATTATGACCTTTGGATTCTTGGAGAATACTACATCCTTATGATAAGGATTATACTCATTTTTCTAATTGATTTAATTCCTATTCAAGACTGGACTATTTTTTTATGGATATATACACTCTAAGATTAGTTAAGGGTATAGAAATAAGGGCAACACCTTGGTCAGATCATTCTATGGCATAAACTAATATAGAAGATGTAAATGAAAATAGAAATATAAAAACATGTAAGTTAGATCCGATTTTGTTTAAGGAGTCTCTAAAGAATGAAACTAGAGAATTTTTTAAAATAAATAAAAATACAGTTGATTCAGCCACTACTCTATGGTGTGCATATAAGTCTGTAATAAGAGGGCAAATGATTTCCCAAATGGCTAAAATTCATAAATCAAGGGAGAAAGAAGCAAAAAAATCAAAATAATATTCTTAGCCTCAGGGGTACGGACAATACCATTTAAATTCATCCAGATAAGAGTGGGGAAATTATGATGGAATTTTATAGTTCACTATATAACCTCAATAGTAACCCAACATTTAAAAAAAACTAAAACAGATGAAATAAACCAATTTTGGGGTAAAGTCAATCTCCCTAGACTAGATGAAGAGGACCAAAGATCATTAAATAAAGATATTACTCTGGATGAAATAGATGAGGTAATTAAAAAAGCAAAATCAAATAAAGCTCCAGGCCCAGATGGGTTTGACCATTTGTATTATAATTTTTTCCTAAAAGAAATTAGGGAACACTTGCAAGATATGTTTAACGAGATAAAAAATACAGGGAAAATAGTACCAGAACTAGTTGAGGCTAAAATAATCAATGTTTTTAAACCTGGGAAAAACCCAGAGGAAGTTACTAGTTATAGTACCATTTCACTCATTAACATCAATCTAAAAACATATGCAAAAATCATTAGGGGTTTATTTGCAAAAATCAAAAGGGCTCTATTTAAGCACATAGCATATTTTTTTACAGAAGTTTTTAATTAGTGAAGACCTTGCTTTTGGATAGAAGTTCACTAACTAAAAACTTCTTAAAAAAATATGCTATGAGCTTAAATAGATCCCTTTTAAATTTGCAGAATTGCAATTTAATAAGGCGGCTGATGTTTAATGTAAAAAAAGAAGGAACTCCCACACTGATCCTGGCACTCGATGCAGAGAAAGCGTTTGACAGGGTCAGTTGGTAGTATATAGAGGCAGTGCTGCTGAAAGTGGCTTTGCCGACTTTGCATTAAAAACAATCAAAGCCCTTTATAATAAATCTTCAGCTTATATTGCTGGTCCCAATTTTGAGACAGAGAAGTTTGCAATAAGTAATGGGACCCGTCAAGGGTGACCCCTTTCTCCATTGTTATTTTTGTTATTCATGGAGCCTCTAGCCTCAATAATAAGGGTATCACAAAATATTAAAGGAATAATGATTATAAAATAATGTTATTTGCAGACAACATTATAGTGACTTTAACGGATCCAATAAATTCTTGTGCCAATTTACAACATCTTTTGGCAGAATTTGATGGAGTATCATATTTTAGAATAAATTCTCTGAAATCTGATATTATCCATAGAGGCCTACATTTGGAAATCCT
Organism: Discoglossus pictus; assembly: GCA_027410445.1. Lineage (NCBI taxonomy): Eukaryota > Metazoa > Chordata > Amphibia > Anura > Alytidae > Discoglossus > Discoglossus pictus. Next base: position 255,633,227 of record CM050166.1, read on the forward strand.
AAATACATTAAAGGAAGCACATACATTCAATTGGAATTCTAAGGGCCTCATTAAATTCCAGCCTCGTAAATAAGAGGCTTCTACTTAAGCCCTACGTACTGCAAAGTTTCTCCAACTTACATTAGCCCTGCTGCGAGCAACGTATGAGCTACGCAGCAGGGCCGTACGTATCTACACTGTGTAAATGTACATGAGGAGTGACAGCCTGCGAGATGATATCGCAGGCTCCCACTCCTCATCAATTGCTGCGGGGGTCCTAAAAGGGACCTCCGCGGCAGTCCCCCACATAAGCCCTGCCGTGGGGGTACTCCAAATACCCCCCCCCCGGCACCTAAAATTAACCCCCCCAATGCGGGGGTCCCCATCGGGACCCCCGAAGTGTCCTAACATGAACACCTTGCTGCAGGGGTCCATAGGAACCCCCGCAGCCCCCACACATTAACCCCTTGCAGCGGGGGTCCCCGATCGGCACCGATCAGGCCCCCGCTGCATTTAAAACTTTTAAATTCCCCGCCGCGGCTCCTTAAAGGGCCCGCGGCACACTAATACCCAATCCCGGCCGCGGCACCTAAAATTAACCCCCCTCTATGCTGGGGGTCCCCATCGGGACCCCCGAAGTGCTCCCACATAAACCCATTGCAGGGGGGTCCCCGATCTGCATAGATCAGGCCCCCGCTGCATTTAAAACTTTTAAATTCCCCGCCGCGGCTCCTTAAAGGGCCCGCGGCACACTATTACCCAATCCCGGCCGCGGCACCTAAAATTAGCCCCCCTCTATGCTGGGGGTCCCCATCGGGACCCCCGAAGTGTTCCCACATAAACCCATTGCAGGGGGGTCCCCGATCTGCATAGATCAGGCCCCCGCTGCATTTAAAACTTTTAAATTCCCCGCCGCGGCTCCTTAAAGGGCCCGCGGCACACTATTACCCAATCCCGGCCGCGGCACCTAATATTAACCCCCTCTATGCTGGGGGTCCCCATCGGGACCCCCGAAGTGTCCCCACATAAACCCCCTGCAGCGGGGGTCCCCGATCGGCACCGTAGTGTAGTAGTTAGTGTCATGATGGTCCTTGAGGACCATCATGGCACTTATGTGGTTAATGTTGGGTTGTAACAGGCCCATAATGGTAATAATATACACTTATGGGACTGATGGGGTTAAATAGAGCCTTATGGTGGTCTGTATTGACCACCATGAGTTAATGGGTTAAATAGAACCTTATGGTGGTCTGTATTGACCACCATGAGTTAATGGGTTAATTAAGGCCTTATGGTGGTCTGTATTGACCACCATGAGTTAATGGGTTAAATAGAACCTTATGGTGGTCTGTATTCACCACCATGAGTTAATGGGTTAATTAAGGCCTTATGGTGGTCTGTATTGACCACCATGAGTTAATGGGTTAAATAGAACCTTATGGTGGTCTGTATTGACCACCACGAGTTAATGGGTTAATTAAGGCCTTATGGTGGTCTGTATTGACCACCATGAGTTAATGGGTTAATTAAGGCCTTATGGTGTTCTGTATTGACCACCATGAGTTAATGGGTTAATTAAGGCCTTATGGTGGTCTGTATTGACCACCATGAGTTAATGGGTTAAAGAGAACCTTATGGTGGTCTGTATTGACCACCATGAGTTAATGGGTTAAATAGAGCCTTATGGTGGTCTGTATTGACCACCATGAGTTAATGGGTTAAATAGAACATTATGGTGGTCTGGATTGACCACCATGAGTTAATGGGTTAATTATCGTTGGGGTTAATATTTTTAGTGCGAGTTCTTTCAGGACCTTTACGGTCCTTTGAGGACCCGCGAGGCGGGAAATTTAAAATTGAATTGCAGCAGGGTCACGATCGGTGCCGATCGGGGACCCCCGCTGCAAGGGGTTTATGTGGGGACACTTCGGGGGTCCCGATGGGGACCCCCAGCATAGAGGGGGGTTAATTTTAGGTGCCGCGGCCGTGATTGGGTAATAGTGTGCCGCGGACCCTTTAAGGAGCCGCGGCGGGGAATTTAAAAGTTTTAAATGCAGCGGGGGGCCTGATCTATGCAGATCGGGGACCCCCGCTGCAAGGGGTTAATGTGGGGGTGCTGCAGGGGTCCTGATAGAGACCCCTGCAGCATGGGGATGTGTATAGGGTGCAGGGGGGAGCCTCACACTGCTGTCTCGGGCTGTTCCGAGGCAGCACGTAGAGGCTTTCGGATCCCTTGCGTGGACTTTTTGTCCACGTAGGGATTCTTACGATATGCGAGAATCATGCGTAGATTTAAGGCATGTAGCTCTCTCGGAGCCTATTCTCGGCCATTTTCTCGCAGTCATATCACAAAGCAGGCTGCGAGAGATTCGGTACTCGCAAACAGCATGAAAATGCCTTTTGCGAGCACCGAGAGAACTACGAGGGATAATTTAATAGGGCCCTAAATGTTTTACTCATTTTGGTATAAGATTTAGTTCTCATAATAAGAAAATAATAATAGATAACATAACAGAAATATTAAAACAAATCAGAATTCTACTTTATGATTGGCGTACAATAAGATTTTCATGGTCGGTTAGAATTGCCTTTGTCAAAATGAGTATTGTTCCCAAGATTACCTATTTATTTAGATGTATTCCAGAAAAAGTACCAGTTTATATTATTAAATATATCCAGAAAACAATAAATACATTTATATATTTAGATAAAAAAGTGAGAGTTAAAAAAATAACTGCCAATAGAAAATTTGAACTAGGGGGTATTAGAACTATGTGAAAACATTGCCATATCTCATATAATTAATATGAATATTCAACATAGGATAACATGTTGGAAAACAATTGAGGAAGATCTTATAGGAGTTATGCAAATAAAAACATTACTAGGAAAATTCAAAGAGGAGGATGGAATTTGGGCTAGACTACCAGAAGGGATAAGGTCCATAATACAATTTTGGGGGAAAAATCAAATCAAAATGGAGCTATTTTATATTCCATCTCTGTTAGCGCACCTAGATATATTAAGGGAGGAGCCATATACAGTCAGGTCCATAAATATTGGGACATCGACACAATTCTAATCTTTTTGGCTCTATACACCACCACAATGGATTGGAAATGAAACAAACAAGATGTGCTGTAACTGCAGACTTTCAGCTTTAATTTGAGGGTATTTACATCCATATCAGTTTGTATATGTGCCTCCCACTTTTTAAGGGACCAAAAGTAATGGGTCAATTGGCTGCTTAGCTGTTTCATGGCCAGGTGTGTGTTATTCCCTCATTATCCCATTTACAAAGAGCAGATAAAAGGTCCAGAGTTCATTTCAAGTGTGCTATTTGCATTTGTTGCTGTTAACTCTCAATATGAGATCCAAAGAGCTGTCACTATCAGTGAAGCAAGCCATCATTAGGCTGAAAAAACAAAACAAACCCATCAGAGAGACAGCAAAAACATTAGGTGTGGGCAAATCAACTGTTTGGAACATCCTTAAAAAGAAAGTACGCACTGGTGAGCTCAGCAACACCAAAAGACCCGGAAGACCACGGAAAACAACTGTGATGGATGACCGAAGAATTCTTTCCCTGGTGAAGAAAACACCCTTCACAACAGTTGGCCAGATCAAGAACACTCTCCAGGAGGTAGGTGTATGTGTGGTGAAGTCAACAATCAAGAGAAGACTTCACCAGAGTGAATACAGAGGGTTCACCACAAGATGTAAATCATTGGTGAGCCTCAAAAACAGGAGGGCCAGATTAGAGTTTGCCAAACAACATCTATAAAAGCCTTCACAGTTCTGGAACAACATCCTATGGACAGATGAGACTAAGATCAACTTGTACCAGAGTGATGGGAAGAGAAGAGTATGGAGAAGGAGAGGAACTGCTCATGATCCAAAGCGTACCACCTCATCAATGAAGCATGGTGGTGGTAGTGTCATGGCGTGGGCATGTATGGTTGCCAATGGAACTGGTTCTCTTGTATTTATTAATAATGTGACTGCTGACAAAAGCAGCAGGATGAATTCTGAAGTTTTTCCGGCAATATTATCTGCTCATATTCAGCCAAATGCTTCAGAACTCATTGGACGGCGCTTCACAGTGCAGATGGACAATGACCCGAAGCATACTGCAAAAGCAACCAAAGATTTTTTTTAAGGGAAATAAGTGGAATATTGTGTCATGGCCAAGTCAATCACCTGACCTGAATCCGATTGAGCATGCATTTCACTTGCTGAAGAAAAAACTGAAGGGAAAATGCCCCAAGAACAAACAGGAACTGAAGACAGTTGCAATAGAGGTCTGGCAGAGCATCACCAGGGATGAAACTCAGCGCCTGGTGATGTCTATGCGTTCCAGACTTCAGGCTGTAATTGACTGCACAGGATTTGCAACCAAGTATTAAAAAGTGAAAGTTTGATTTATGACTGTTAATCTGTCCCATTACTTTTGGTCCCTTAAAAAGTGGGAGGCATATATACAAACTGTTGTAATTCCTACACCTTTCACCTGACTTGGATGTAAATACCCTCAAATTAAAGCTGAAAGTCTGCAGTTAAAGCACGTGTTGTTTGTTTCATTTCAAATCCATTGTGGTGGTGTATAGAGCCAAAAAGATTAGAATTGTGTCGATGTCCCAATATTTATGGACCTGACTGTAAATTAGAAGTGGATTTAATGAAGAAAGCCGAAATACAGTTTATTTCTGACCTATATCCAGCAGGATCTTTAATAAAACAGGGGAGCTCCATAGTAATTACGGCTTAAAAAAAGTCATGGTTGAAATATAGATCACTGGTGGAAAAATTTAAGCAAAAGGGATATGTATCCTTAAAAATGGAAAAAATGTAATTAGTTACATAGTTACATAGTAATTAAGGTTGAAAAAAGACTTTCAGTCCATCATGTTCAACCTTTTAAGATCTGATCTGCAATATGCGGATTAAATATTAATTAATTAGTTGTTAATTAATTATTAATCAATTATTTAATTATTTATTTTTAATTATTAATTAATCCAGAGGAAGTCAAACAGAAAAAAAACGAACAAGTGAGACTTAGCCAATCTTCTCAAAGGGCAAAAAAAAAAAAAATCCTTCCTGACCCCCAGATACTGGCGAACGGATTTCTCCCTGGATCAATACTGTCTCTCTAATTATCCATGATAACCCTGAATTCCCTTTTTAATTAGAAATAAATCCAGTCCCCTTTTAAAGTTAGAAAAGAGGGTGAGGGGGAGAGAAGTGCACCACCTCCTAGTGCAAAATAACTGGTATAATCCTTTGTAAAAGTCAATACTGAGCTAAAGAAGGTAAAAAAACTCACATTTGGTGACCTCAGCACATGAGGTATGGGAGGCACATCAGGGGGACTTTCTCATCAGATCATCACGGATATGTGGGTAATCCTTACATCTGTGGTGAGTCTCCAATGGTCTGCTGTTAATCAGAAAGCTCCTATTCTTAGGAGAGGAAAAGATGGAATCCACCCAAATATCATATATGTGGGTGTATTAGGTCTGCAATCTCCACATGTAGTGCCCCAGTTGGGTAAGTATATTGCAGCTATACTACCAAAAAAGACTCATACGTGTACTGGTAGGTAAGCGTTGAAGATGTCTTTATTAAAAAGTAGTATATATATAACTTTACATAGGTATCAACAATTAGTCATACTGTTGCAGGTCAGACCTGAATGTCTGAATGAGCGGCAATAGTATACACCAAAAAATAGGTAGGTAATATAATACTATAAAAAAATTTTTATAAAAATAAAAGTAAAAAACATATATATATATATATATATATATATATATACAGTATATGCCCAACATAAGCAAATATATGTGCAACCAAACGCGTTTCGTCCAATTTTGGACTTCGTCAGTGGTTAATAGGTTAATAAGTCCTCATGTGCTGGGGTCACCAAATGTGAGTTTTGTACCTTCTTTAGCTCAGTATTGACTTTTACAAAGGATTATACCAGTTATTTTGCACTAGGAGGTGTTGCGCTTCTCCCCCCCTTTTTTTCCTTGGTTTGCATTTTTGCTGAGAGCACTACGTGAACATTGCTTGTGTAGCGCAGCACACCTCCTGCAGTATCTGGACAAGAATACAGCACAATATTTCGACACAGACGTCCCAACAGATGTGTAGACACTCATAGGATCTACAGGACTGGACACTCTTTACCACGGGACTTTGAGATAAGACTTTTTTATGTACTCCCTTTTATCATATTGAGTGTATGTATATAATTTGAAGTTGGCTATTCAGGCCTTACTTTGGTACTAATTTCTTCTATTCATTATGTTGGGTATACACCTATTTACATATACCTAGAATTGCCAGCGCTCCCAGTGTGTATATACACTACCTTCAGGGACGTGTACACTATATTTGTTGTACCCTTTTAAAGTTATCTATCAAATCTGCTGTCACCACCTCCTCTGGTAGAGAATTCCACAGATTAACCACCCTTACTGTGAAGAACCCTTTTCTTTCTTTAAGGTGGAATCTTTTTACTTCTAACCTCAGATATGAGGCAGATAAGCTCATCCAAAACTTTTGAGGATAGATCATCACGCTATATATTATTTGTTTTTATACTATTAGCAAAATGTAGTCTTGCTAATATTATAATTAATTGTAGTAATATGCATATCTATATTCTAAATTCAAAGAAAAGTATTTTGGTTCCCTCATATATTGCAATAACATTAAGTAACTATAAGGCATCAAATGATATGTAAAAGTCTTTCAGTGTTGTACATCATAATACATTTAAAATTATAGTATTTTCCCATTTCTGTGTTGTGAGCAAAAAAAATATTATAAAATAGCATGGAATCTTGGGATATTCTTTATATACCAGGTCAGACTAGTTTTGCTTACAAAGGCTACTCACATTTTTATAACCTTCTCATGCTCTTAGGTAAATAATTCCACCTCATAATATCAGATACTGCTTTGTTCCTGGATCATTATATACAACACATGCAAGGTAAATAAAGAAACAAGTGCCTTCCACGCAGTGGCTGAGCTAGAGAATGGAGGGTCTTGGTGCAAAAAAATGTTAGGCCCCCCACAACCTCCCAATTTTGTTTGTGCTGCAGCCACAGTACCAGTTCACTTAGTGCCCCTCCCAAATACCCCCTCCCACAATAGCTCCCCTCTGTAAGACCCTTTCGCATAGAAGCAACCCCTTCCAAGATCCTTTCCCATAGCTGCTTCCCCCAAGACCCCTTTCCATAGCTGCTCCCCTTACCTCCTGCCTGTGCAAAGTTCCTCTGCCTGCAGTACAGCTTCAGGAAATGTGCTCTCCTCTGTTCTGCAACAATATCTACAGGGAGCCCAAGGGAGCCCCAGCGAGAGCTAGGGTGTATATAGATATATACAGAAATAAATAAATATTTGTAAATATGCATATATACATATACTATCTCTACATAGCAGCCTGCTCTCTCAGCAGCCATCTTCACATCTCAACATCCATTCCCACGCAGTACCCTCTAAGCATCCATGCCCACACAGCATCCAACCCCTCTCGGCACTCACCTCACATTACACCCATCCCTATCTCCTTTGCTCCTCCCTCACAAAACCCATCCTCCCTGTACTTTGCCCTCTCACCTCTTCGCTGATAGAGATGCCCAGTGTGCTGAACTGCACCACGCTGCCACCTCTTGGAGCTGAGGACCAATTTCTGGCCCTCCTGGCCAAGGAGCCCCAGTGGGAGCTATAGCCTTTTGCGGCGGGGACCTACACTACAGAAAAAAATGTTTACTCCGCATTGGGCCCCTGGTGCATTGCACCATCTGCACCACTGAAAGCTCCGTTCCTGCTTCCATAGCACAATAAATCTGTGACTGCTTTCTTTGTTGCAATGGTTAGAGTTAGACAATACGGTTCTCACAGAAAAGAAACTATAACATATGAAAAGAATGCAAAGAGATTAAACTCCACCTGGATATGAAATATTAGGAAATATTAATTTTATTAAAACATAAATACATATGTTCAATGCATTTCATATTAAAATGCTTCCTCAGGAATGTTTAATTTTTTCAATATTTTCATTCATTCATTCCCTAATTTCTTCCTTATTTCCTATGGACGTGTTACTTTGACAACTAATGCAAACATATATGCTTAATGTGAAAAAAAGAAGTTAAATATAAATGAAAAACAAAAGAAAAAATAGAAGAAGAATGTCACCTTTTACTGACAATTACTTATTATTATGGCATATTATGTATGTTTAATCACTGGTTATAATTATTGAAACATTTCTTATGTTTACCTTTTAGTGTCATACTATAAATTATGGTTCAAATACAGTTTATATTCATATTATATTTTATTTCTCTGGAACACAGTTGAACATCAGAGGTAAAATAGGAGATACAATTCTGTATGTAAAAAAATATTTTTGTTAGTAAAGAGTTAGAGAATCATACTGCCATGTCTTCTAAAAAGTAGTTTCTCAATAATTAGTTTATTATTTCCTTTATTAGAACACATTTTAATTTATTTATATTTCTAATATAGGGAAAGAGGAAAATAATCCTGGTGTACCCTCACTTTTCATTTATTTCCAGTATAAGTAAGAAGATCCCTGGGGATTCCCTCTTCTCACATGCTATCTCCTATGAACAGCCCTACAGCTGATGAATGTGTAAAAAAATATATATTTTGCGGCTGATGTGTTAAGTGATGTCATGTGTGGTAATATAGAATCACTAGCGACTTGCCCTTCAAAAAATTACGGTATATACAATTTTAAAAGTGGGAATGCTGTTTGCCACACAATGTGAGTCTGTGACACTCTTAACCTTATTGTTATGTAGAAAGAAGTACAACAATTATAATAACTTTTTTTTATTTTGTTAACAGTCAACTTGTCTTTCAACAACTGGTAAACGATCATTTATAACCATACTAAATATTTTAATCGTCATGTATGCAGGAATAATGTAACAATGGATGAAGTTTGTATGAATAAATAGTTGTAAACCATTACATAAGTGCTTTGCAACATGCAACTTAGATTCGTAACATTAGTGAACCATTTTTATTAACAATACTAACATTTTTAACATCTGAGGTATGGATGAGTAACATACCATTAGGTTAACTTTATATGAATGAGTATATGAAACCATTAAATAATGGTTTGTAACATGCAACTTTTATTTAAAGTACTGTTAAACCACATAGGTATTTAATCCAGAGGAAGGCAAACAGTAAAAAAAACTCCATGAAAACTTAGCCAATTGTATCGAAGAAGGGAAAAAAGGAATTCCTTCCTGACCCCATTAACTGGCTAACAGATTACTCCCTGGATCAATACTCTATATTTAATTATACATTTCATTTTTACAACAAATGATCATCCTCCTACTAAAATGAATCCTTAATTATATACAATGAAACAACTTTTGTGAAACTTAAACAATTTTAACATTACAAACATGAAGTTAATGTATTAAACTTTAAACAGTATAATAGTAATAAAATGCCACATAACTGTTTTGTGGGACCAATCCTGGCAAAAGGCCACTTCCAAGACATTCCAATTCCTTTTTTTATTTTTGCATGTCTAAGTGGTTCTCTTAAAAAGAGCCCAGCATACTTTTAATTTTGTCTATGGGATATAACCACTGTTTATTGTTGTTGTTTTTTTTTTCATTTTTTGTTATTGTTGTAGATTTGTAAAATTGTACACAGAGTTTCCTATGTGAAATAGTGGTCCTCTAAAAAGAGCCCGGGTGACATTAAATTTCGTCCTCGAAATGAAACCACTATTCTCTATGTTTACACAACCTCATAGTACGCAATGTTTTTTGTAAAAATGCATCCATCGTGTAATAGATCACCCTGACTTCGGTTGTCTTCGATTGGAATTTTAATATCATCTGGATTTGTGCACCTTGAAAAAGCAACATAGAGTTGTCCATGTGCAAAAACAGGTTCCTGTAAAAAAATACCCACAGACTTGAGAGTTTGTCCTTAGGACTTATTTATGGTCATGGTAAATGCCATGATAATTGGAAATTGTCTCCTTTGAAGGACAAAAGACAAACCACTCTCACTTGGAGCCAAATCAATTCTTGGTATAAAAACTTGTTCTCCTTGTTCACCAGTCATAATTTCTGCATATATGAAATGATCTTTTAAATCGTGCACAATTAATCTGGTCCCATTACCAAGCCTTTTTTTTCGATTCATATTTTTCAATAGCATGACAATTGCCCCTTTTTTCAATTGCAAAACATGTGGTGGCATTCCAGATGGTTTTAAAGAATCAATAAATTCTATATTAAAGTTAGATTCACTGTCTTTATCGTCAGCCATAACTGAATCTGCACTGTAATAATTCTTTTGTGGTGCGTTGATGAATTTTAAAAGTTCGTTATTTCGATTCATGGCATCTATATTTTTGGATGTTGATATCACTTTGTTTGCAATGTCTGAGTAATCGTCACTATTGAGAGTGTTTAGAAAGATTGCCGAGTGATTGAGTGAGTGATACCTTGCAAACCATTTGTGATGGAATTTCAATGGTATCATTGGGTAAATCATGTATTTGTGGATGTTTTCCTTCTCCAATTTGAATTAGCCAATCATTGAATTCATTTTGGCCTTCAGATCTCATATTTAATTCTAATTTGAGGTGTGTAAATATTTTCCACAGTTTACTTGTCTTGATACGTTTCAATGATGTCAGTCCTATTTCCAAGTGGCACAACAGGTAAAGTTTGCCGAAACATCACCTTTGCACCAAATGGCAAATTATTATCCATCACTTCTTTTAATAATCTATCAATGCATTGCAAGGCATGACATGACATCATTGTTGCCTCATTGATGATAATTAATTAACTTTTTTGTTTTTGTTTTTGTTTTTAAAGAATTCAGTCAAATATCTTACACTGATGTCTCTAAAATTCCACTATGCACAGTTGTGCCACTTTCTAAAAAAAGTGCGCCAATTCCAGTTGCTGCAAATGGCATTGCAATTTGACCCTGTGCTCGAATGTAACTCATCAAACAATTGTACAGATACGTTTTTCCTGACCCACCAGGGCCATCTAGATAGAAATAACGGTCTCTGACCATTTCATCATCTGTAGCATTTGTGATCTCATTAAATGCTTGCAATTGTAAAGTATTTAAAGTTGCAGTTTTTTCTTGTGTTTTTTGTTGTTGAAGCTCCGTGTCATAGTCATCAAAGTTGATGTCATCTATAAGTCCTGGATCAGGCAAATTAAAACTTGCACAATTTGATCCATGAGCAAGAAATATTTCTTAAATTTCCTTTAATGCTTTTAAGAGTACAACGGGCTCATTGTAACGTTTCAAGAAGTCTTCACACATATTTAATTTAAATGTTTCCCACAAAGCAAATGCATCAGGTACATTGAAAAAGATGCAAATTAATGCAAATGGTTTTCTCATTTGCTTTGGCATTTGACATAGTGCTGCTTCTTGCAGACAGCCCTTCCATTCTGTATCATCTGCTATGAAGTTTTGATGTCTTGCATCTAATAGGTCTCATAAACTATGTCATTCACTTTGCATAAATGTTCATAACTTTGTGCACCGGTAACATGTAAAAGAAGTAATCTTAAACTGAAACGTTCAATGTCTCTTGAACTGATGGTATAAATTAGTGGTATCTCTTTTTCGTTGTCGCCATTGGCCATTTACAAATACATAGTGATATGGAATCTTAATGTATACAATTGTCTGGCCTCAGTGTCCTGACAGTTTAATTGAAACCAAGCAGTAAGTGTTGTTTCTCGATGTTCACTTTGGGCTAAGGCAGTTCTTTCATTGCCTGCAGTAAAGCAAACAAACTGACTTTGTGGCAAATGTACAGCTAATCAATACACAGCATGTGACCGATCATGCATCTCAAATTTCAGAAGATGCTATATTGCTTCAGGAGCACTGACATAGCGAGCATATAAATAATTAGAAAGTCCGTCATGTAAAATGTTGTGCACCTTGCACTACAACAGTTGCTGCATCATATCCTTTGTATATATATTTATACACATATTTTATGGAGTTAATAGAAGAGCAAGTTTCCACATTTATGTGTGCATTGTACTTCATCAGCAAATGTGGATTGTATGGAACTACATATCTATTATCGACCTTTTGGCCACGGATAATATCTGTTTGTCCTTCTCTTCTTTTATACAAAGGGTATCCATCACAATTAGCATAAGTTTGCATTTGAAATTGTTTTGGGAACTCTTTTGTACATTTTTTATTTTCCATACATGGTGAATTTGGATTGATATCTCCACATGGCCCATGAATCATTCTGTGTGTTACAATCTCATAAAGTTTTGAATATTTTTCTGGATGTGGCAGTTCAGCTATAATTACTGAATCCACTCTCTCTGCAGTATTTAACTTATCTTTTTCCTGCAGGATTAAAAGTATGTGAGCATGTGGCAGGCCTCTTTTTTGAAATTCAATGGTATAAAAAAAAGCCCCACATTTTCCAAATAACTGTGCTTTAGTTATATCATGTATTAATTAATTGAGTTTTAGTTTGAATACTCTTGCCACTAAATCTGGTCGGTCAGAACTATTTTGTCCAAGATTCAAATTTTCCTTGATGTCTGGCCAGTGTGGATTACATGTATGTAATGAATAAATCTGGTTTTCCAAATTTAGTGACAATAACCATGGTATCATTATATCTTTCTTGCATATTGCGAGGAGATCCTTGGAAAGTGCATGGCAAATGATTGCTGTTCCAGCTGGGTATATATGGTAGCCAATTCAGCAACATAATCCATCAATCCACAATATTGTTCTATGTGAAGCTTGTTTTGTTGCAATTTTATAAAACATAGATTATTTGCTTCGACTTGTAGATAGGAATCAATAATCCATTGTAGTGTGAGTTTGCCCCCACATAAAATAGGATTAAAATATTCACAAATAGCAGTTTGTGCCACTTTATATACTTTATATTTATACCAGCAAAGAAATATTTACTATTGCGATAACTTTGCAATTGTAATTTCTGTTCCCATCCTGGTTCACCGTTTGGAAAGAAAATGGGATATGTCATTGGATCCAAATTACAACGTAATATATTTATGTTTATAAAAGGTTGGTCTTCATTGCGTGGATATATTCTAATATCCCGCTGAAAAGGTGGTTCACCATCCTCATTTTTAAAGACCATGGCAACCTCATTTACTGTTGGTAAATTATACTGACTTTGATCAGTATTGCAATCTCTCTTTAAAACCATATTTACTCTTGGCATTGGCAATTGATGTATTTGAGCATGTTGCTGTTGTTCTTTTTTAACCTGTGCTAATTGTTTGTATGCTTGACTGTATGGGTTGTTGGCCATAATTTTATCCAGCTGTTCAAAGACTATGCGCAAACACTGTTTATTTTCTGGAAGTGTCATCCGTTTTTCAACAGTTTCCATTGTATCTAAGACATATAACTGTGCAAATTTCCTTTGCTCTCCTTCTTGTGGGTGTAAATGTGAAGTGCGGTGGTAAATTTGTCCTTAACCTCTAAATCAATATGGACCATGTCCTGGGATATTTTTTGCAAATGTAGCACACATAGAAGCAAATTCAATTGTACTGTTATAAGACCTGATGTTTTTTTATAGTTTGGAAATGTTGGATCGCTCATTATACTTTGTAAGTAATCTGGAAATGTGTGTCTTTGTGGAAATACAGTTGGTCTTTCCTTGAGAAAATGCTAGGCCCCACAAAACTGACAAACAACATTGAGTAGTCCACAATAATGAGTGTGTACTGTTAGTGCTGTAATAAAAGCAGTATCCTGATCTTCCTCAACATAGATATCACTACAACTTTCTATATCTACTGTGATCAGGTTGGCCGCGTATAGCGGTGGTTTCTTAAATAAAGGGCTGACACCGACTTCAAATGCAGCAAATAGGTTTATTTGCAAAACGGAAATTAACAGTTGAAGCAGTAGCTCTGCTTGAAATAACGAACATAAATAACTTTGTCTCTGCGGGGTGGGAGAATGCCACCTTGTGGCCAGGTATATACCAACAGTCCTTTAACTTGGGAACTGCCCCCCTGGTGGCCAGCTTGTCAACAGTCTTTTAAGCTTGGGAGACTGGTGAGAGTGCCACCTAGTGGCCAGGAAACAACAGTCTCTTATCTTGTTGGAAATGCCAGCTTGTGGCTAGGAAACACACAGTCTCTTACTTGATTGAAAATGCCAGCTTGTGGCTAGGAAACAAATAGTCCCTTTGACTCGTGATAGTGCCACCTTGTGGCCAGGAAACAAATAAACAGTCTCTTATTATTAGCAGTCTTCACTCGGTAGACCGTTGTCTTTACTTCATACCATAGGGTGGGGTTCTGGACCGCCCTACTCTCCAGATACCCCAACCTCCAGGGACCCTTAGCACCGTCCTATGGAAAAGGCTACAAATCTGTTTAACGACACAGACTTCTCCCTGGGGTTATCAGACTCTGCAATGGTACCTTTACATCCAGGATTTCCACAATTAGTCTGCAGGGCTGGCTTTGCTCCAACAGCAGCTTTACTTTCTTATCTGTGTGAGCAAACTTTCACACAAGCTTCTCTTATAGCAGTCCACCCAGCTGACAATGTTCTCTTGCAAGCTGCAACTCCCAGACTCCTCACTAGCATAGACCTTGTCCAGTGGCGGCTGGTGACTTTTCAAGTTGGAGGGGCGACAGGGCGAAACATAGCCACTCCCCCTTTTCAAACCACACCCATTTTATAACTCCTCCCCCTGATGTCATAATGACCTTTATAAGCCCCGCCCAATGACCTTATACTTGTAAAGCCCATTGAAATACATGATCAGCAATGCAGAAATGTCAAGAAGTAAAGTAACAATGTGTTAAATTCATTGGTATACAATATAGAATGAAAAAACTCATGTGACAAGACTACAGCAATATCATAATTGCACCTATATGTATTAACAGAAAAATTAAAGGAGTGACACCTACCATTAGTCGGGTCTTCTTCTCAGGGTATTCATGTTCATTAAGTTGACCAACGAGTAGAAACAAATCTGGAGCCACATAGGGTTTGCACCTGTGGTTGAAAGAAAACAAGCAAATCAATCAGACCATTCAAGATCAAAACCATACTTAAAAAACATTAAACGACCAAGTGGAACCATATAGGCCTCAAACATACCTTAGAAGACCAAGTGTGACCATAGGCCCCAAACATACCTTAGAAGACCAAGTGTGACCATATAGGCCTCAAACATACCTTAGAAGACCAAGTGTGACCATAGGCCCCAAACATACCTTAAAAACCTTAAATAACAAATTGGGACCATATAGGCCCCAACCGTACCTTAAAAACCTTAAATAACAAATTGGGACTATATAGGCCCCAACCGCACCTTAAAAACCTTAAATAACAAATTGGGACCATATAGGCCCCAACCGTACCTTAAAAACCTTAAATAACAAATTGGGACCATATAGGCCCCAACCGTACCTTAAAAACCTTAAATAACAAATTGGGACCATATAGGCCCCAACCGTACCTTAAAAACCTTAAATAACAAATTGGGACCATATAGGCCCCAACCGCACCTTAAAAACCTTAAATAACAAATTGGGACCATATAGGCCCCAACCGCACCTTAAAAACCTTAAATAACAAATTGGGACCATATAGGCCCCAACCGTACCTTAAAAACCATAAATAACAAATTGTGACCATATAGGCCCCAACCGCACCTTAAAAACCTTAAATAACAAATTGGGACCATATAGGCCCCAACCGCACCTTAAAAACCTTAAATAACAAATTGGGACCATATAGGCCCCAACCGCACCTTAAAAACCTTAAATAACAAATTGGGACCATATAGGCCCCAACCGCACCTTAAAAACCTTAAATAACAAATTGTGACCATATAGGCCCCAACCGCACCTTAAAAACCTTAAATAACAAATTGGGACCATATAGGCCCCAACCGCACCTTAAAAACCTTAAATAACAAATTGGGACCATATAGGCCCCAACCGCTCCTTAAAAACCTTAAATAACAAATTGTGACCATATAGGCCCCAACCGCACCTTAAAAACCTTAAATAACAAATTGGGACCATATAGGCCCCAACCGTACCTTAAAAACCTTAAATAACATATAGGCCCAAAAAAAAAAAAAAATAATATATATATATATATAAATATATATATATATATATATATATATATATATATATATATATATATATATATATATATATATATATATAAAAATTGATATCAATATATCACAATAAATATATATATATATATATATATATATATCAAATTGTTATATATATATATATATATATATATATTTATTTATTGTGATATTTTGATATTAATTTTTATATATATATATATATATATATTTATATATATATATATATATATATATATATATATCCAAATATATATATATATATATATATATATATATATATATATATATATATAAAAAATTACACATAAATATACATAAACATATACATACAACAATATATATATATTGATATTTATTATTTGATTAATTGATGTTCTTTATTACATGGTATATTATATTGTTCATGCATTTCTATTACACTTTATTTGTTATACATATTACAGTGCTATTTTTTGGCTATACATGTTACAGGATATTATCCTGTAACATGTATATCACATAAAATAGCCCTGTAATATGTATAATACATACAGGGTCAAACAAGTTCACACTAACCTTTTTTACCCTTACAGGCTTCCATACCTGCTTGCTGATTTGCTAATTTTTTAAAGACTCTCATTGGTTGAAATCGATGTCAATCAAAAATTTCAGCCAATCAGAGTCCTTCAAAAATTAGTATATATAGCAGACCGTGGGAAAAAAACAATTAATCGCGGGAGGGGCTCCTTGTAGGAGGAGCTCTTTTAGGGTGTTTTTTTTTTTTTTAGAGCGTCGTTTTTTTTTGTGGAGGCCTCTTTCAATGGGCCAGAATGGATGGATGGACAATGGCTTCAATCAAGATTGGATTATTTTTGATCATTGGCTTCAATCAACATGGATTATTTTATTTTTGATCATTGGCTTCAATCAACATGGATTATTTTATTTTTGATCATTGGCTTCAATCAACATGGATTATTTTATTTTTGATCATTGGCTTCAATCAACATGGATTATTTATTTTTCATCATGACTATATCCAGAGAGGACAGAAGGCCAACGCTGGAGGGGTCAATTTTACAGGTAAGTATGTGCTGTTGTTTATTTTATTTTTTATTAATGTTTGTTTAAAGCTGTTTATTTTTGTATACAATGTGTTGTGTTACTAACTGTACTAACAATGTGTGTATGTGCTGTTTATTTTATTTTTTATTAATGTTTGTTTAAAGCTGTTTATTTTTGTATACAATGTGTTGTGTTACTAACTGTACTAACAATGTGTTTGCTTACTATGTGTTTAATTGTAATAATGTTGTTACTGTATTTTTTTTTTCCCTTCCCTTATTTTTATTTTATCTTTAGAAGTGACATGCACATATACATGCCTGTTACTTCTAAAAATGGAATAAAAATAGGGGGGGGGGGGGGTAGGTAGTTGGTTCATCCAGGGTGGCACAGGCCTCATGGGGGTGAACATCCACCCCCATGTGGCCTGGTCAACCCCGCTCACTGCCCGAATACCCGGGGTAGCATAGGCCGCATCGGGGTGGTGCCGGGGGCCCGGTGGTGATCGGGCCTCGGGGGTGGCATAGGGCGGCAACATGGAGGTCATCAGGGGTGGCACAGGCCTCATCAAGGGGGTGATCCGATCACCCCCATGTGGGCCTGTGCCACCCCGCTCACCACCCGACTACCCCGATCCCGTGATCGGTGTAATCCGGTGGTGGCATGATGGCATAGCTAGGCTAGCATAGGGCAGGCCTGATCGGGGGTGGCACAGGCCACATGGGGGTGATGGCTGGGGTCGTCGGTGGTAGTTGGTGGGTGGCTGGGTAGGTGGCACTTGCAGGCTAGGCAGGCATAGTGGGGGACTGGGGGTAACTGGTCACCCCTAACTTTTATTAGGGGCTACTAGGGGTTTTGGTTTGGCCAGGGGCAGGGCAGGTGCCAGGCAGAGGCAGGTGTAGACTTACTGTGTTAGGCAGGCAGAGCAGATGAGTAGATTCAGCCAGGGAGGTCTCTCAGTCTCAGCGTGACCAGGGTCAGGAAACAGAAAGGGGGAAGGGACAGGGAACTGGTGGTTTTATTGACTGTATCAGTCAATCAAAATTTAAACTCGAGGCCCTATTTGCTGGCGGGCGCTCAGGGCTAACGGTCTGGGTGGGTTTAGATTGATCACTTAGTAACTGGACAGCCTTCCATCATTGATTGGTCAATGATGGAAGACTGTCATTTATTAATTGATACATTTATGACCGCCCATGCATATCGTCACTGTGATGGTGGGCGGCATGCATTAACGGTCAGTGGGCCAGGCCAGGACTCATTGAAGAGAGAGAAGAGTCTAAAGGTTAGTGTACACAGTGTATAACTATTGTAATTTGATCACACAGGGTGCAGGCAGGGGGCGATAGATACACAGCATTAGTTAATGTAGCGCAAGGGTTATTTTAAAGTGACAGTGTCCCTTTTCTAACTTTACTTCATTTTTAATACTATTTAGACTTGAAATGATGATGTACACCTTATATTTATTTGTTTTTGGGTTATACTAATACATTGTTGTGTTTTTTTTATTGCAGGGTGAAGAAAATATTTGGGGGGGGCGTTTGCCCTGACGCCCCAATGGACGGGCCGCCCCTGACCTTGTCTCTTTTAGGCTACTCTGCCTGGGTATCCTCCTCAGTCTGTCATTCACTTACTGGGTGCTTTTGTAGCTTCACCTCCTGACGGTTGTAGGTGCTCTGACCGCTCTGCTAGTCCAACGACTTCAAGACAGCACACACTTCTTTCTGTAGTCCATTACTCGCATTCCCTGGTAAATCCGGGTTCACAAGGCCCACTGCAATTCCACACAGGAATCAGTCTCCACTCTCTGGGGCTTGCTTCTTGCCAGCAGCACACAACGTGCACAGAGCCTAGCCGGCCACACCTCTCTCTCTAGGTCTGCTTTCAGGCTTTTAAAGGGCAGTTGCTCCCATTAGGAGTTCTTCAGAAGTTTTAACTACTTCACTTCTGACAAGAACTCCATACTCCACTTGCTTGTCATACTTCAAAGGAGCAAACGATCACACCCCCCCCCCCCTCAGCTCAACAACATGGTGTTGGGCGACATGCCGAGAGGCCGGACATCCGGTAGGGTTGCTCACCACTCAAGAACTCTTCACCCAGCATCTATTTCTCCTCTGTGCCGTCCGCATTGAGGTAGAAGGCTGCGATAGTGGCCGCCTGTAAATCCATCTTCTCCTTTCCTTACTGGTCTGTTTGCCTCCTTTAGGTGTGTCGCCTTTATCGGGAAGGAGTGAATCCCCCAACTTTGTAGAGCTGTCCTCGAACAGCCTTATGCTGGACTCTGTAGTCACAAGTCTGGGTATAGATATAACAATATCCGTTGCACTCTCTTCGAGCCCGTCATCATTTCCAATCTCTTCATCAACTTCACAGCCATCTTCATTGTCCAACTTAAACATAGCCTGGCGCTTCGGCCGCTCTTCAGTACAATGCTGTTTCATTGCTTCCTGCAGCTTGGCTTTAAGAAGTGGGAGCTTTTCAACTGGCTTTCTCTGCATTAACTCATCAGTGGTTTCAGCAGACACAATGACAGATACCACATCTGCCTTCAGCTCCTCCTTTCCATCTGCCGTTGTCCCTTTGCGGACGATATTTAGGTTAACTTTCCTCTCAATCACAGGCTTGGCTTTATGCAGGGAGTGCTTCAGGAAACGCTCTTTCCAAGCTTCTAGTTCTTTATTTTTGCTTTGGTTCATCTAATTTAACGATTGAGCCAACATCAGGGCACAAACAGGGTTTTAAGGAGAGATCCACTCTAAGAGCACAGAGCTTTTCCAGCTTGGAAAACTTTGCTTTATGTTGTTTTGGTACAGGATATTTAGACGTCTCCTCAATAGTCTGAGAATCCAGTAGAGGCACAGGGATTTCCTGCTGGATTCCACAAGTAGGATCTTCATCTTTGGTTCCTTCTAATACCTCGCCCGTACAAGCCGGTGATGCTCGGGTGGAATTATTTGCATTCCCTTTACATTTTTCTGCCGGAGCAGAGTCTCTTGTTTTGATTTCTTTTTTATCACTAATGTCCATCTTACGTTCAAAACTGTATGGCTGATACTTTGTTGATTTAATAAGCTGTATGTCATTCCCTTCGCAAGATGGCCTTGGCCGACGCTTGAAGAAATCATGAAGGCTTACTGCAGTCACTTCCTTTGTCAATGGAGTCCTTTGGGCAGCCCCTTCCTCTGCTGCCTCCTCCATCAAATATGTAAATACTTTTTCTTCTTTACCATCAGCAGGGATGATTTCAGGGAGTTTTTTTCAAGTGACAACCTTTTCGGTTGTGCCAATAATTTCAACGTCCTCAGTATTCATTTCAATAATACCTACTACATGTTGTACAGTTTCTGCTTTTTCAAGAGTACTCTCCAATAGCTGTGGAGCTGTGCTTTTTAAACATTCCTCAACGAAACTCTTGGACACCTGCGTGCAAATGCTCAGCTCAACCATGTCTTCAGTGTCTCTCACCTGTGCATCGTCAGGATTTTCTATAACTGTTTCTACAGACAGCTTTGTACTTTCTACAACTGCTTGAAGGATGTGATCAACAGGCTTCTGTTGTTCTTCCACCCTCTTTGCACTGTCGCTTTCCACTGGCACAGGTGTAGCTTCATCTGTTGTTGCAGGGGACTCTTCGAATTGGGGAACCGCCAACATTTCCGTGGTCTCCACAGCACACAAGATTTCTATTGCCTTTTCCAGGGCAGTAAATGCTCCTGAAGTTAACTCTACCTCATTGGTTAGAACAATCTCAGTTTCAAGTGTATTTTTGTTTGTAGACAACTGAAGTTCCTTTGCTTGCTTGGCCGCAACAAATTCAACCAGCGTTACTACGGCTGGTTCAACAGAGTCATCATCAAATCCTCCTGCCTGTGCAGCTTGTCCAGCTTCATTTAGTGGCGTGTGCTCCAGTTTTGATACAGGAACCGTCTTTTCTAAGATTTTCACATCGGACACTGGCCTAGCAACGCTTTCTGGCTGGTCTCCATTAGCCGCCTCTTTGTCACTTTCCCCACTGTCTAACGTCAACAGTTGTATTCGCCGGGGCTTCTGTCGAAATTTAGAGATGTTTTCCTCTTTATCACTGTGCGGCCGCTCCCACCCCACTGATACGTTCGGCTTAGGCTTTGGGGGACATTTCCTCCGCTCCCAAATAGACATCAATTTCTCATTCCTATAGGACACTTGGTAGTCCTCGAACGTAGGCTTCCTCCGCCATTCAGGGACATACTCGGGCCTCATTTTAACGTGGGCTTGTCTTTGGAGCCTTAAAAAACGCTGTTTCTCCTCCTCTAAGGCCATTCTATCTGCACCAGCAGGCTCTTTGGGGCTCTCAGCGACCTCTTTGGGGCTCTCAGCGACCTCTTTGGGGCTCTCAGCGACCTCTTTGGGGCTCTCAGCGACCTCTATGGGGCTCTCAGCGACCTCTATGGGGCTCTCTCTTTGGGGCTCTCAGCGACCTCTATGGGGCTCTCAGCCACCTCTATGGGGCTCTCAGCGACCTCTTTGGCTGGATCGTCCGTCTCTTTGGTTGGATCGGCCGTCTCTTTGGTTGGATCGGCCGTCTCTTTGGTTGGATCGGCCGTCTCTTTGGCTGGATCGGCCGTCTCTTTGGTTGGATCGGCCGTCTCTTTGGTTGGATCGGCCGTCTCTTTGGTTGGATCGGCCGTCTCTTTGGTTGGATCGGCCGTCTCTTTGGTTGGATCGGCCGTCTCTTTGGTTGGATCGGCCGTCTCTTTGGTTGGATCGGCCGTCTCTTTGGTTGGATCGGCCGTCTCTTTGGCTGGATCGGCCGTCTCTTTGGCTGGATCGGCCGACTCTTTGGCTGGATCGGCCGTCTCTTTGGCTGGATCGGCCGTCTCTTTGGCTGGATCGGCCGACTCTTTGGCTGGATCGGCCGACTCTTTGGCTGGATCGGCCGACTCTTTGGCTGGATCGGCCGACTCTTTGGCTGGATCGGCCGACTCTGCGGGTCCACTCCCCGTCTCTGCGGGCTCACTCCCCGTCTCTGCGGGCTCACTCTCTCCGACTCTGCGGGCTCACTCTCTCCGACTCTGCGGGCTCACTCTCTCCGACTCTGCGGGCTCACTCTCTCCGACTCTGCGGGCTCACTCTCTCCGACTCTGCGGGCTCACTCTCTCCGACTCTGCGGGCTCACTCTCTCCGACTCTGCGGGCTCACTCTCTCCGACTCTGCGGGCTCACTCTCTCCGACTCTGCGGGCTCTGGGGAGCCTTCTGCGGCGCCCTCTGCGGTCTCTGGGGTGTTTTCTGCGGCCTCACTCGCGGCTCCTGCCGTCTCACTCGCGGCTCCTGCCGTCTCACTCGCGGCTCCTGCCGTCTCACTCGCGGCTCCTGCCGTCTCACTTATGGCACTGCAACTGGTGGCTTTTTCCACTCTCTCTTTCTCCTTGTTTACTACTAGGTCAGGTTTGGTTGGCCTTCCCTTAACAGGGAAACTGTATCTTATACTTGGCCCGACAAGTCTGTCTCTTGGGTAGCGATACGCTTGTCTGGCGAAAAAATTCCAGGGGTGCACTCTCGGTACTTTCTTTACTCCTATACGGTCAAGGATCTCCTCTTTCAGGGTGCAATAATTGGTTGCCATTTCTTCAGGCAAAACCCCATACTCTTCCTGTGCTTCTCCACACAGATAGGGACCCAGGACTGTAGCCCAATGCTGTTTAGGCCAACCTTCCCTGGTAGCAATCTTCTAAAAATTCAGGAGGTAGGTTACTACATCATCTTGAGCTGTCATTTTCTTTAGAAAGCAATTAGGGTTCATAACCCTGCTTGATTTTGAACCCACAATGTTCTCTGTAGAACTCAATCGCTGCAGCTGCACTTTCTGTGCTTCTAAAGACTCTCTCATTTGTCTCTGCCATTTCTCTGTGGCCTCTCTAAATCTTGCAGTAACCTCTCCAAAACCTTTATCTTCCTCTTTTGCGGCTTGGATGCTATGCTCTGCAATCCTTTCTCTCTTTTCTGACTGGCTCTGACCAAGCTTAGCAGCCAGCACTCTGTTCAACTCGGCTTGCTGTTTGTTCATCACCCGCTGGGCTTCTATAAAAGCTTTAAAGGCCTCCTCCATTTTTATGCTGTACGGTGGGCTGTCTTCTTCAACACAGACATTTTTCAATCCCACAAATGACACCAGTGTGATCAGGTTGGCCGCGTATAGCGGTGGTTTCTTAAATAAAGGGCTGACACCGACTTCAAATGCAGCAAATAGGTTTATTTGCAAAACGGAAATTAACAGTTGAAGCAGTAGCTCTGCTTGAAATAACGAACATAAATAACTTTGTCTCTGCGGGGTGGGAGAATGCCACCTTGTGGCCAGGTATATACCAACAGTCCTTTAACTTGGGAACTGCCCCCCTGGTGGCCAGCTTGTCAACAGTCTTTTAAGCTTGGGAGACTGGTGAGAGTGCCACCTAGTAGCCAGGAAACAACAGTCTCTTATCTTGTTGGAAATGCCAGCTTGTGGCTAGGAAACACACAGTCTCTTACTTGATTGAAAATGCCAGCTTGTGGCTAGGAAACAAATAGTCCCTTTGACTCGTGATAGTGCCACCTTGTGGCCAGGAAACAAATAAACAGTCTCTTATTATTAGCAGTCTTCACTCGGTAGACCGTTGTCTTTACTTCATACCATAGGGTGGGGTTCTGGACCGCCCTACTCTCCAGATACCCCAACCTCCAGGGACCCTTAGCACCGTCCTATGGAAAAGGCTACAAATCTGTTTAACGACACAGACTTCTCCCTGGGGTTATCAGACTCTGCAATGGTACTTTTACATCCAGGATTTCCACAATTAGTCTGCAGGGCTGGCTTTGCTCCAACAGCAGCTTTACTTTCTTATCTGTGTGAGCAAACTTTCACACAAGCTTCTCTTATAGCAGTCCACCCACCTGACAATGTTCTCTTGCAAGCTGCAACTCCCAGACTCCTCACTAGCATAGACCTTGTCTCTTTTAGGCTACTCTGCCTGGGTATCCTCCTCAGTCTCTCATTCACTTACTGGGTGCTTTTGTAGCTTCACCCCCTGACGGTTGTAGGTGCTCTGACCGCTCTGCTAGTCCAACGACTTCAAGACAGCACACACTTCTTTCTGTAGTCCATTACTCGCATTCCCTAGTAAATCCGGGTTCACAAGGCCCACTGCAATTCCACACAGGAATCAGTCTCCACTCTCTGGGGCTTGCTTCTTGCCAGCAGCACACAACGTGCACAGAGCCTAGCCGGCCACACCTCTCTCTCTAGGTCTGCTTTCAGGCTTTTAAAGGGCAGTTGCTCCCATTAGGAGTTCTTCAGAAGTTTTAACTACTTCACTTCTGACAAGAACTCCATACTCCACTTGCTTTTCATACTTCAAAGGAGCAAACGATCACACTACATTCGTGTCATGTATATGAACATTGGTGTCAATAGGCAATATTGGATCATTCGGCAATGTTTTACAGACATGGTTTTGTTTACTTTTTCTTTTCTTTGAAGCTCCAGCACACTCACATTGTGCTTTCTTACTCATTTTTCTTTTATTTAGTCTCTGTCGGTCTTCTTCTCTTAAGCGTTGGGAAATCTCGGGCGACTGTGATTGTGATTGTAATCTGTAATTGTAAATACAGGTGTAAGATGTAATGTTTTTTTTATTGTACATATTGTTTTTAGCTGCTCTCAATTCAAAACCTAAATAGCATTAATGAAAGAATGCAATGATTTGAAAAGCATTTAGAATGTTTCCATGAAATAAATTAATACATTATGTTTTTGTTTTTTTTGACATACATTAAAAAGGAAAGCGCTGCACATATATATATTGATAAAAAAAATGTTTTTAATAATTAGTTAAGTCATTAATAAATGAATATACCTTAATGAATTAATCAATAACTGACATCAATGGTAAACATAAAGAGGTAATTATGCTTTCCTAAAGAAGGCCCAGCAGAGCTATTAGCAAAGTATAGATAGGGCTTAAAATAATGTGCAATTTTGTAATTTGAAATCAATTGACTTATGAGGTGTAATTTGCGTTCTTTAATAGTTAATTAGGTAAGCATATATGTATGCATATTTTTGTTTTGCTTTGTTATTATGAATGAATAATTAAATATCGGATCGATGTTCATTAACTAAAAAGTTATGTAAAAATAATATGCTATGTTCTTATATAGAGCCCTATTCAATTGGGCAAATTGCAATTGAATGAGGCCCTAAATTAATATAGGTTAATTAATTAATCATTAACTGTCATTAATGCAAAACAAAAAGGGCATCATGAAATCCTATACCTGTGAAATTGATGTTATTGCAGATAAAATCCTGCAGAATTCCCTCTCTGTCTTCAGTCAGGTGCAGAGATGAGGAATCTGTGAAATACATGAAAATCATTTAATGTTTGTACTCAATTCATTTGTGACTTATTGAAACTATGATGTTTAATTGGCATACATGCAAAACATAAACGTGTAATCTTCAATATGTTCATAAATAAAAGCAGTATAAAATTAAATAAATAAATAATTAAATGTAGCACGTGTCAGAATCTAAGAAACTGCTTTAAATATTTAAGTGCTTTGAAGGTCCTATCTCTGTCAGGCAATTATAAGCACTCCAGATATGTAAGTGCTTTGTAAAATGTACATATTTTTTTATCTATTTTAAAAATAAAAAAAATATTAATTATTATTAATAATTAGTTCCAAAAGCAATGTACACGAATGAGCAGTAAGGCAAATATATAAGTGCAGGTTAAAAAAAATATTTGTATTGCAGTATAAAATGTCACCTTTTTTTGTAATGATTACTAATTATTAATTTATTAATTTATATATTAATATACATTAATTAATCAATAACTGTCATCAATCCAAAATAAAAAGACAGTCCTTATGTCTATGTGTTCAGTCAGCTGCAGAGATGACTAAACTGTCAAATAAGATGGAAAGCATTTGTAATATTTGGATTCATCCCTATCAGGCAATCAGCATCAACACGGATATGTCAGTGCATAATAAAATATACATATAGTTTGTGGTCCTTTTTTTTTTTCTTTGGTAATGATTACTAATTACCAATTAATAAATTAATGTACATTAATAATCAATTAATCAATGAATAAATGTATTCTAAAGAGCTAAGCATTAATATATTAATAAACTAAAGTCATTGTAAAATATAGAATATTTATTGTTCATAATGATTACTAATAAGTAATTAATAAAATAATGTACATTAATAATTAATTAATCAAGGTCTAAATATATTACAAAGGGGTAAGCATTAATGTGTTAATAAACTAAAGGCAATTTAAAATTTTAGAAAATTTTTTTTTGATAATGATTACTAATTAATAATTAATAAATTTATGTAAATTACTAATTAATTAATCAATAAATTAATATATTACAAACAGCTAAGAATGAAAGTATTGATAAACTAAAACTAAAGCAAGTGTAAATTATAAGTTTGTTGCTCAATTTTTTTAACTAATAATATATACCTTTTTTTGAAGAATAATTAATGTATTAATTATTTATTAATGATTAGTAATATAAAATAATATACTTTACCTATTTGTATTTAATATTCAGCAATTAGTATACTGAAGAGCTAACGATCTCTTTGGATTTTCCAGCAGCAGAAAGTGAACAACTCAGACTTTCATCACCTGAGGAGAAAGTGTCAGCTCTGTGGCAAGTGTGCCCTATATATAGGCTGCGTGCGCGAGACAAAACCGTTGATTTAGGCGAGAAAGTCGCCATTTCAGAATCTTAATGTGTAAATGTGTAAGTTAGTGTTGTAAAATGGCGGCGTTTGTCTATGTTTTACGCATTTCACAAGCATTTTGCGTGCATCCTGTTAGTATTTTTCTACCTTTTACGTCGCTAGCTGTGTTTTAATTTTTTTCATCATTTGTTTTCTTGTTTAGCTGATTTTCAAGTGCCGAAACTGCTTAAATTTCGACTTAAATAAGCGTTCCACCTCACTTTCAGACGCCCTGGCTGTTCTCTCATGCTGTGTGGGCTGTTTTTGTTGTAATTGTTTTTGTATTTTTTGTGTTTTTCTTGTTTTTTGGTTTGCGCTTGTTCGGCCGTTAACTTCGTATTTTCCTATGACCTTTTTTTTTTCCTAATTCCTTGCAGCCTTAGGCGATCCAGCGTTTTGTAAGTGTTTGTAGGCATTTTGTAAGTCCTGCATTTTTACCTCCACTGCTCGCCTCGCTTTGCGAGGCTCGCAGGCACTGAGCACCTTCAGCGCTCATCGCCTGTGCTGCGCATTTTAGTGGTTTAACAGCTCGCCTTGCTTTACGGGGCTCGCAGGCAATAAGCGCCTTCACCGCTCATCACCTTAGTGCCCCAATTTAATGGCTCACCTCATCGCTAAGTCATACGCACCACGCAAAGCGTGACGATGTCTCATGTTTCCACAATTATAATATGTGATTGCTAAGAATTTATGACATGATATAGCATTGATTCCTTGACATTTTACAAAGTAAACAGTGACTCTTTGGAGATGGTATTCTCTTCTGCAAATTGTCTGACAAAGCACAACAATTGACATGAGAAAATAACATAGTTACACAGTTACATAGCAATTAAGGTTGAAAAATGACTTTAGGCTATCAAGTTCATCCTTTTCAGATCTCCTCTAATCTGCAATATGAGCATTAGATGTTAATTGATTAAAATAAAGGCAAACAAAAAAATAATAATTAAACATTGCCAATTGTCTCAAAAGGGAGAAAAAAATTATTTCCTGACCCCAGATACTGGCGTTTGGATTCCTCCCTGGATCAATACTCCCTCTCTAATTATCCAGGATAACTCTGAATGCCCTTTTTTACTCAAAAATATACCCAACCCCTTGTTAATGTTGACTATCATATCCCCTGTCACCAACTCCTTTGGAAGAGAATTACACAGATTAACCATCCTTACTGTGAAGAACCCTTTTCTTTCTTTAAGGTGGAATCTTTTTACTTCTAACCTCAAGGGATGTCCTCTTGTCAGTTGAAAACCTCTTTGCACAAAAAGCTACCTTGACAAATCTTTATACTGACCCTGGATGTATTTATATAAGGTAATCATATCTCCTCTTAGACGCCTTTTTTCTAGAGAAAATACGTTTAATTTGGTTAGTCTTTCTTCATAACTTAGCCCCTCCATCCCCCTTATTAGTTTTGTTGCCCTCCTCTGTACCTTTTCCAGCTCTAAAATGTCCTTTTTATGAAGTGGTGCCCAAAATTGTACTCCATATTCCAAATGAGAGCGTACTAGAAATTTGTATAGTGGCAGAATTATATTTGCTTCCCTGGCTTCTATACCCTTCTTAATACATGCTAATATTTTATTTGCCTTTGCAGCTGCTGCTTGGATTTGAGCACTGTTACCTAGGTGGTTGTCCACAAGCACTCCCAAATCCCTTGCAATATCTGATACACCTAGATTTGCTCCATTAAGATTATAAATTGCAGGGCTATTTTTCCATCCCAGATGCATAACTTTACATTTATTCGTATTAAATCTCATCTGCCATTTAGATGCCCATTCCTCAATTTTATGTAAATACCTTTGAAAGGAAAGCACATCATTATCTGATTTAATTACCTTGCACAACTTTGTGTCATCAGCGAAAATGGAGACACCACACTCCAATCCTACCTCTAAGTCATTAATAAATATGTTAAAAAAGAGAGGACCTAATACTGAACCCTGAGGAACCCCACTTACCACATTAGTCCAATCGGAGTATGTTCCATTTACAACAACCCTTTGCTTCCTGTCTTTTAGCCAGCTCTCAATCCATGAGCAGATATTTACTGCAACTCCTGTATCTCTTAGTTTGCACAATAGTCTCCCATGTGGCACTGTATCAGAGGCCAAAAAGACTACATCCACTGAGTTGCCTTAATCCAAGTTCCTACTAACCTCCTCAAAGAAAATAATTAGATTTGTTTGACATGACCTATCCCTCATAAATCCATGTTGACTCCTACTTATAATCCTGTTCAAATAGACATATTCTTGTATATTATCCCTTATTAACCCTTCTAAAAGCTTGCTCACTACAGAAGTGAGGCTCACTGGTCTTTAATTCCCCAGATTTGCTCTTGCTCCCTTTTTCAATATAGGTATCACATCAGCTTTTCTCCAGTCATCTGGTAGAAACCCTGTGTTGAGTGAATCTTGAAAAATTAAATATAATGGTTTGGCTATTACAGAACCCAGTTCCCTTAGTACCCTTGGATGTATTCCATCAGGACCCGGGGTTTTATTAACATTTATTTTTTCTAACCTCTTTTGGATTACTTCCTGTGTTAACCAATTATTTGGCAAAGGTAGTGTAGCCACATTATGTTGCTGTGTCCCAACCACTGGTACCTCCCTTGTGTATACCGAAGAAAAGAACCTATTTAGCTCATCTGCCTTTTCTTGGTCACTAATTATCAGACGGCCTGTGTCACATTGTAATGTTCCTATAGCTTCCTTCCTCGCCTTCTTCCCATTAATATACTTAAAAAATATTTTAGGGTTAGTCTTACTCTCTTTTGCAATTAATTTTTCATTTTCTATTTTAGCCAGTCTAATCGCCCTTTTGCAAGCCTTTTTGATTTCCTTGTATTCCTGTAAAGCAGTCTCTGTCCCCTCTTGTTTGTATAATTTAAATGCCTGTTTTTTACTCTGTATCTTGATCTTTTAATCATTGTTAAGCCACATTTGATGGGATTTACTCCTTTTACTTTTATTCCCCCGGTATATGCCGATGTGTATGTATATTTAGTAAGGATTTAAATGTTGTCCACTTGTGGTCAGTGTTTTTACCTGCCAGTTCTCTGTCCCAGGCTATACTTTGTATTGCTGCCCTTAGACCTTTAAAATCTGCCCTTTTAAAATTAAGAGTTTTTGTTGGCCCCTTAAAATTTTGTTTTTTTAATTCAATCTAAAACGAGACTGTGTTGTGATCACTGTTTCCCAAAGGTTGCCCTATTCCAACATTAGATACTATATCAATATTACTTAAATTCTTAAATTACGTAAATTTAAGATAGCTTCATTTCTAGTAGGCTCTTGTACAACCTGTGCCAGATAATGATCCCTGAGTGTACTCAAGAACCTGCTCCCCTTAGATGAACTGCTGGTTTCATTTATCCAGTTTATTTCAGGGTAATTAAAATCTCCCATTATTAGAACTTGACAATGCCTAGCTGCATTTTCAATCTGTAACAATAATTGTATTTTCTCACTTTCAGCTATATTTGGGGGTTTATAGCATACTCCTACTAATATTATTTTGGAATTTGCTGCTCCGCTATTTAACTCTACCCACAAAAATTCAGCTTTATCACTAGGTCCACCATAAATATCTTCTCTGACTATAGGCTTAAATTCAGGCTTAACATACAGACAAATCCCTCCTCCTCATTTACCATTGCCTCTATCTTTCCTAAATAGGTTATAACCATCCAGATTAACAGTCCAGTCATGAGATTCATCCCACCACATTTCAGTAATGCCTATTAAATCCCATTTTTCATTAATTGCTAATAATTGTAACTCTCCCATTTTTGCTGGCAAGCTTCTGGCATTAGCAAGCATACACCTTATGTTATGAGTCTCTAGTTCTGAAGGGCCTGCCACTGTACTTGAATTACTTAGTACTACCTCCCTTTTGACTATACTACCCCTTCCCCCATCTCCTCCCCTATGAGTTGTTAATTCATCCCTTATACCCTCTACACTTTCTACCCCATTACTTATATCTAGACCCTCCCTCCAACTACTAGTTTAAAAACTCCTGCAGCCTTTTTTTACCATCCTATCCCCTAGTACAAAAGCTCCCTCATCATTAAGGTGCAATCCATCCCTACTGTAGAGATTGTACCGAAGTGAGAAGTCAGCCCAGTGCTCTAAAAATCCAAACCCCTCCTTAGTGCACCACATCTTTAGCCACGCATTAACCTCCCTAAGCTCCTTCTGCCTCCCTGGGCTTGCACGTGGCACTGGTAGTATCTCAGAAAATACTACCTTGGAGGTCCTTGCCTTCAGCTTATTACCTAGTTCTCTAAAATCATTCTTTAGGACAGTCCATTTCCCACTAACTTTGTCATTGGTACCAATATGTACCAAGACTGCCAGTTCATTTCCAGCCCCTCCAAATAATTTGTCTACCCGATCCACAACATGATGAACCCGAGCACCCGGGAGACAGCAAACTGTTCGATTGCTGGGATCTGGGTGACAAATCACCCTGTCTACCTTCCTAATAATATAGTCTCCTACAACCAAAAACTGTCTGTTGCTCTGCCTATGCTGCCCTCACACTCCTCCAGTAGAACTGTTCTCCCAGTTGTTAGAGGGAACAGCTCTATCTGGCATTGCCATTCCTGAATGGACATCCCCAACAGTTTTACTCAATCTGGCAAATCTGTTGGTGTTTGCCCACTCAGAACTGGCCTGCCTCCTCCTGTTCCCCCTGCTTCCCCTTGTAGCTGTAACCCAGCTACCTCCCTGGACATCCTCACTAGCCCCAGCTCCGCCCTCCATGCTAGGCCCAGCTAAACTGTGCTCAGTGAGCACCAACCCCCCTTCCAGTGGAGCAATATCACCAAGTGCTGCAATTCTCCGCTCCAGATCTCCAATTTGAGCTTCCAGAGAGGCAACATGCTCACACCTGTCACAGAGGTATGGACCCTGGATCATCTGTTCCAGTATTGCATACATATGACAGGGTGTACACTAAGTGAGGTTGCCACTGGACTAATAATTATTATTATTGTCTACAAAATTTCAGTGGGAAAAATAAAGAATATAAAATAATATATTTGTATAAAGTTTTCCTTCTTTGTACTATAAATCTGCCCTCCCTTTTCTTTGAAGTCCCTACCCCTATTTAAACTCCTACACTTCACTAGAACTGCACCTGATACCGAAAATGTTCGCAAGCTCACAAGTTCTCCCCTTCCCCGTTTATACTAACTTCTGCCTTCTCACCTGGGCACAATTAGTGCACTCTGCAATTTATCAGCCTTTATCTGTAAAGGAAAATCCACTTGTAAACAGGCCCCAAAACAGCTCACAAACCTTTTATACTGGTTAAACAGTCAAGCCACACCCCTCTCACCTGGGCACAATTAGTGCACTCTGCAATTTATCAGCCGTTATCTGTAAAGGAAAATTGTAGCTATTGGGACACCGCAGTGGAAGGTACCCGGCCGAAATTTCTTTGCACAAAAGTCAATCCCCAACCTGTACTCGATTGTACAAAAGGAAGCAATGGCATCTCTGGCAAACAGTGTTGGGGCAAGGGTCCATCTGACCACTGCTACCTGGTCTGCAAAGCATGGTCAGGGCAGGTATATCACCTACACTGCGCATTGGGTAAACCTGGTGACGGCTGCCAAGCATGGAATACGTGGCTCAAATTTGAAGTGGGAGGACCGACCAATCATCTTTTTCCATCTCCCTCTTCCAAAAATCCATGTGATATACACGTCCCCTGATAGTGGATTAAACCGATAGGAATAGTACTACTTAACAGTACACACCTTAAGAGACCTTCAATGACATCAGTGAGGACAAGGAACGGGACATGGCTAGCTTGGTATCCAACCTTGTGCAAATGTGGAATTTGAAGTTGTGCAAAGGGACTGTTTGCGGTTGTTTGCGGTGCATTAAACGGGGAGATTGGTCTGTTACTGTGAAGCGGGTGTAACCCTTACACTACCTGATCGATACAACATCATACCTGATGTTTTAAAGCATGATATTCCAAACAATTTAGGAATGTTAGGTGATTTATGCCCTTTATGGCTTAAAACCAGACTCTGCATCAACTATGTAATTTTCCATGGGAGTTTTGCCATGGATCCCCCTCCGGCATGCCACAGTCCAGGTGTTAGTCCCCTTGAAACAACTTTCCTATCTTTATTGTGGCCAGAAAGAGTGCCTGTGGGTGTTGAAATTCGCCTGCCCATTGAAGTCTATGGGGTTCACCGATGTTCGCCGTTCGCGAACATTTGGTAAAGTTCGCATTTGCTGTTTGCGAACCCAAAATTTGATGTTCGCAACATCACTATTGACAGGCCCCAAAACAGCTCACAAACCTTTTATACTGGTTAAACAGTCAAGCCCCACCCCTCTCACCTGGGCACAATTAATGCACTCTGCAATTTATCAGCCTTTATCTGTAAAGGAAAATCCACTTGTAAACATAATCCCAAATAAACCAAAAGGTCTCTCAGATAGTCTAATAAAGTCAAAGACTACCCAAAAGGTCTCTCAGATAGTGTGGTACAGTCAAAAAGTCAATACTTATTCAGTATAGTCCACACTTGATCCTACACTGCTCCAGAATTATAGTATAATGGGGCAACTTATCTTAAAAACTCTGGTCACCGCAGAGTTTCAGAAACTAGAAGATCCAAAAACACAAGCAGAGAGCGCACGCAACTTACTAGTGCAATTTTATTCCAGTTGCAAAAATGACAAAAAATATAATAAAAAAAAAAGCCCCATTCTGGCCAAAACGCGTCTGGTATATTGAGGACACTATTTTGTATCTATTTCTACTTTATTCTTTTTTATTATATGGTAGATTGAGGACATTTATTCCATTTTACTATTTATTTTTAGCTTGATTAGAGCTTTTTACTCTTTTATGTGTTGTTATAACATTATATGCTGTTGCTGTAAACTCCATCTATATACACCCAGTTAGTTGTGGCCCATTTTTATAGAGGTTGAGTTACCTTTCCTGATACAGGCATATTTTTGGGCATAACACCCCTGAGAAGGTCTGTAAGTAGACTAGGGTTCTATACGACCCTGGAGGTAACTAGACCTGCTACAGGAGCCAGTAACAACTATACCCCATATGGAGCATTACTTATAGAAGTGTGGCTATCCACTTTAGGAATATCTTTGACACCATCTTAATATTTGTGCTCTTTGGGGAGGATATACTTGAGGATCATCGAAAGTGAGCTGCCGTGGGTTGTGTATATATGTTCATATAATACCTCTTGATACAGAGGTTGATTAATGTAAGTGTACATTTTTTATGTCTATTTTAAGTCATTTTTGCAACTGGAATAAAATTGCACTAGGAAGTGGCATGCGTTCTCTGCTTGTGTTTTTGTATCAACATAGTAATTGAGATTGAAAAAAGACTTTTAGTCCATCAAGTACAACCTTTTAAGATCTCCTCTGATCTACAACATGCTTAGTTGTTAATTGATCCAGAGGAAGGCAAACAGAAAAAAACCCAAGTGAAACACAGCCAATCGTCTCAAAAGGGAAACAACAATGAATTCCTTCCTGACCCCAGATACTGGTGATCAGATTCCTCCCTGGATTAATACTCTCTCTCTAATTAACAGGATAACCCTAAATGCCCTTTTTTTTAGCTTCTTATTGATACAAAATAAATAATATCCCTTGTGAATATGCAGTGCAGGTAAAGATTAGATTTAAGGGACTAGACATGAAAGATAGAATGCCTTTGGACTGAAGTTTGCATCATTATCCAGGAAAATCAACAAAGAATCCCTAAAAGAAAGAAAAGTAAGAAGACAAACTGGCTATCTGATGAGGCTTTGAAAGTAGTTCAGGAAAGAAGGAAAGTGAAAGGTAGTGGAGAATACCCTACGGAATATGTTGGTACTTCACAAATAAAGCTAAAAAAGGAAAACAATTGTCCAACTGAATGAAGAATTCCAGTGGATAGCAAGAAGAGACAAGGAGACATTCTACATTGAGCAATGTAAAGAGATTGAAGAAGATAACTGAATGGGTAAATCAAGAGGTCTCTTCAAGAAAATTAGGAACCTAAAAAGGCACCTTTAACGCCAAAGTGGGGGTGATAAAAGACAAAAATAATAGGGTCTTAAGAGAGGAAGATCAGATAATAAAGAGGTGGCAGAAATGCACTGAAGATCTAATTCAATATTTTACAAGATGACACTATGAAAGTGGTGCTTGCCCTATGCCATAAAATTTGGAGAACTCAACAATGGCCAGTAGACTGGAGAAAGGTCAGTCTACATCCCAATTCCAAAAAAAGGCAGTGCCAAAGAGTTCACCAATTATCGGACAATTTCACATGCCAGCATGGTAATGCTTAGGATTCTACAAGCTCGACTCCAACAATATATGGACCGGGAACTACCAGTTGTGCAAGCCTGGTTCCACAGAGGAAGAGGCACAAGAGATCAAGTTGCCTATGTCCGCTGCTTCATAGACTATTCTAAAGCCTTTGACTTTGTGGATCACAACTAAATGTGTCATCTCCTCCTAAATAATCTGTATTTGGACCAAGAAACCACAGTGAGAAAAGAACATGGGACAACACAATGGTTCAAGATCAGAAAAGTTATGTGACACGTTTGTATATTGTCACCTTATTGATTCAACTTATTTGCAGAATACATCATACGAAAGACCAGACTGGATGAATCCAAATCCAGAATCAATATTGCTGGAAGAAATATCACCAACCTCACATATGTGGATGATACTTTGATGGCTGAAATTGAGGCGGAACTAAAGGACCTATTGATGAGGGTAAAAGAAGAGAGTGCAAAAGTTGGCCTGCTGCTCACCATTAAAAAGACAAAGATCATGGCAAATGGCAATCTCACTTCCGGGCAAATAGACGGGGAAGAAGTGGAGACAGTGATAGATTTTATTTTCCTGGGATCCAAGATCTCTGCAGAAGGTGGCTGTATTCATGAAATTAAAAGACTTTTGCTTCTGGGGAGGAAAGCTACGGCAAGCTTAGACAAGATTGTAAAAATTAAAGATATTAAACTATAAACAAAGGTCTGCAGAACTATGGCATTCCCAGTAGTAACATATGGATGTGAAAGCTGGACCATAAAGAAGTCTGAGCGCCGTAGAATTGACACCTTAAAATTGCGGTGTTGGAGAAGACGGCTTAGAGTCCCTTGGACTGCAAGAAGATCCAATAATTCAGCACTTCATGAAATTAAGATAAACTGTTCACTAGAAGGTATGATCATGAGGCTGAAGCTTATATATTTTGGCCATATTATGAGACGTCAAAATTCCCTAGAGAAGACTCTGATGCTGGGAAACATTGAAGGCACAAGAAGAAGGGGACGACAGAGGCAGAGATGGGTAGATGAGGTCACCGAAGCAATAAACATGAATTTGATGGAGCTCAGAGGGGCAGTAACTGAGAGATGCACCTGGCGGAGAGTTGAACGTGTCTGAATGACTAAACAACAACAACAACAAATGTTTACTATTGATGCCCTTAGACCATTAAAATGTGCCATGGTTTTATTATTTCTTCAAATTTAGTCAATAGGGAACCATAGTTTATTTCAATCAACTGTTTAATATTCGTCTCGAGAATTATGCCTAAATGTTTAATATTACTATATTTCCACTTTAATTTATTTTTTATTCTTTCCATCTCAGAAGGTGGTATGTTTAAGCAAAGGAGTTCAGATTTGTCTAGATTTACACTGTAGTTTGAGACTTTGCCATACTACGCTAGTATAGCTTTCAGCCTTAATAAAGATTTTAGAGGATTAGTTAGAGTGACCATCAGGTCATCTGCAAAAAGGGACAATCTATAGTCAGTCTTTCCAACCTTAATGCCTGATAATTCTGAGGTACTCCTGATGTATTCGGCTAGGGGTTCAATAGTTAGCAAAAAAATTGTGGGAGACAGATTTAGACTTAGAGAATATTAGGGCAGTATTTGAAGTTCATATTGCAACAATTTTGTGATTTTGTCTACTGATCAAATAGTGTGGCTACACTTTTTATTATTATTATTATTATTATTATTATTTTTTTCCTATTTTAGTAGCACTCCAACATATTCCGTAGCATTAAGTACAAGTCAAATACGATTTTAATACATTGCAAAAGAGGGCCCTGTTTTTGAGCTTAAACTCAAACAGTGTTTTCCCCAAAGCACCTAAGAAGATTGAACACTCGCAAACTTACATCTAAAGGGTTTGGGTGAGGTACAGGGGGTAATAGATGCATAGTACATATTATGGCTGAAGTTGATAAGCTTCTTTAAACAAAGTTATTTTAGTGAGGTTTTGAGGCAGGAGCATAGTCTAGTACAAAGCTGTATATAATATTGTTGTTGTTGCTCAGTCCTTCAGGCGTGTACAACTCTCGGTGATCGCAGCACCCAGGCACATTTGTTTGTGTTTGTGCTTATCCATATGTTTTTCTTGGTAAATATACTGGAGTGGGTTGCCAGTTTCTTCTCCAGTGGACTGCAATTTGTCTGACCCTTCCGCTAGGACCAGCCCAACCTGGGTAACCCTATATGGTATAGCTCACAGTTTCATTGAGGTACACAGGCCCCTTCCCCATGACAAGGTAGCGAACCAAAAGGGGTTATAGTATCTACTATAAAAGGGCCTCATTCAAATGTGATTTGTCCAATTGAATAGGTGTTACTCCCATCTACTAACTATGGGCCGCATTCAAATGTGATTTGGCCAATTAAATAGGGCTCTATATAAGCACACAGCATATTTTTTTACCGAAATTTTTAGTTAGTGAACTTCTATCCAAGAGCAATGTCTAAAAACTTCTGTAAAAAAATATGCTGTGTGCTTATATAGAGCCCTATTTAATTGGCCAAATCACATTTGAATGCGGCCCATAGTTAGTAGATGGGAGTAACACCTGCGTGATGTCTACTATGCAGGCATTACTGACATCTACAGTACTTGCCGGATCGACTGGTAGGATCGTGGAAACGGCAACGGCAGCAGCAGCAGAGAGAGAGGTCAGTGGGAGACAGAGTGAGAGAGGGAGTGGGGTACAGAGGGATGGATAGGAAGGGAGGGAGACAGGTGATGGTGGCAGGGAGGAGAGAAAAAGAGAGAGGGAGATAGAGGGAGGGAGTCAGAGAGCGAGACAGAGGGAAATAGAGGGAGGGGAAAGGGAGAAAGAGGAGGCAAGGAAGGGGAGAGATGGAGAGGGAGGGTGGTATCCCTGGAAGCACAATTAAATTGATTGGTCTGTTGTTGCTAGAATATGGTATAAATATGTCTGATGGTTTCAGTAATAAAGATGCTTACACAGCCTTTATGCAAAGCCAAGGTTGGATTATACACAAGCTGAGAATCGCATCCATGTACAGCTGTTTCAAGCTTAGTGGCCATTATCAGCATGGAGCGGGATCTCAGCTTGTGTTGTGGACCTTATGAATAGATAGTTTACTGCAACAATCATTTAATATATGGTGGGAAAAAGAGCGATAGAAGTCCTCCAGCGTACAGTAGTACAGTAAATAAATAGTTCAAACACACTTCAAATGTTTCATATTTTGCTTCAACAAAAATAGATAAATAATTTGTGTCTTTAGATTTTAAGTTTGCATGTTTTCAATCTTGTATCTTGCTCAGGAAACGGAGGGCCCTCCATTCTTTTGCAATGTGTTAATATTGTTTTTGTCTTATACTTAACCCCTGCATAGTACTATGGAATATGTTGGCACATAACAAATAAAGGATAATATCAATAATAAAGTATCCTGCACCTGACAGTTTGCAAACATATTTCATAAAATAAAAGAACAGATATTGTCACGTTTGTATAAATTGTAAGATATGACATAAATAGCTGCATAGTTACATAGTAATTTAGGTTGAAAAAATACTTTAGTCCATCAAGTTCAAACTTTTTAGATCTCCTCTGATCTGCAATACGCAGAAAGAAAGTTAATTGATCCAGAGGAAGGCAAACAGAAAAAAAAAAAAAACAGTGAAACATGGCCAAATGTCTCAACACCAAAAAAAATATAAAATTCCTTCCTGACCCCAGATACTGGTGGTTCGTCCCTGGATCAATACTCCCTCTCTATTTATCCAGGATAGCCCTTAATGCCCTTTTTATAAAAAAATATATCCTATCCCTTTTTAAAGTTATTTGTCGAATCCGCTGTCACCATCTCCTTAACCACCCTTACTGTGAAGAACACTTTTCTTTTTTTAAGGTGAAATCTTTTTACTTCTAATCTCAATGAATGTCCCCTTGTCAGTTGAAAACCTCTTGGCACAAAAAGTTCCCTTAACAAAGCCTTATATTGACCCAGGATGTATTTATATAAGGTAATCATATCCCCTCTTAGACGCCTTTTTTCAAGAGTAAATAAGTTTAATTTTGTTCGTCTTTCTTCATAATTTAAGCCCCTCCATTCCTTTATTAGCTTTGTTGCCCTTCTCTGTATATTTTCCAGCTCTAAAATTTCCTTTTAATGTAGTGGTGCCCAAAATTGTACTCCATATTCCAAATGAGGGCGTGCTAGGGATTTGTATAGTGGGAGAATTATATTTGCTTCCCTTGCTACTATACCCTTCTTAATACATGCTGATATTTTACTTGCCTTTGCAGATGCTGCTTGGCATTGATCACTGTTACCTAGGCGGTTGTCCACAAGTACTCCCAAATACCTTTCAATATCTGATACCATTAAGATTATAAATTGCATGGCTATTTTCCTTCCCAGATGCATAACTTTACATTTATTCATAATAAATCTCATCTCCCACTTAGATGCCCATTCCTCTAATTTGTGCAAATCCCTTTGGAGGGAAAGTACATAATTTTCTGATTGAATTACCTTGCACAACTTTGTGTCATCAGCAAAGATTGAGACACCACACTCGAATCCCACTTCAAAGTCATTAATAAATATGTTAAAAAGGAGGGGACCTAATACTGAATTATGAGGAACCCCACTTACCACATTAGTCCAATCTGAGTATGTTCCATTTACCACACCCCTTTGCTTCCTGTCTTTTAGCCAGCTCTCAATCCATAAGCAAATATTTATGGTTAAAATAAAATTATGAATTAGTTTCTCATCTGAATTTTGTTTACATATGTAAATGTTTTTTCATTCATTATAATGATTAAAAAATATTACTGATACCTACCTTTAATGAAACATTTTAAAATGCAGCCCTTTGTGGAATAGGATTCCCGAATCCTCGAGAAATTTAACATGGACAGGTAATGAGACGGAAAGTTTAAGCTACTTAGTGTTGCGCTTTCCATTAATCCTTATGATTTCTAATATATTGTGACAATTTACTGGAAATACTCCAGTATCTCTGTAATGAACACCAAGTGGATCAGAATCACCAGGGACATAAAGATGTGCATGGTGTGTTACTGTCCATGAGTCAGTAACGACTGAACAACATAAAGAAAATTACGTGGGCCATAGCATACAGCTGCTGGTAATCCTAGGTGGTCTCCCATACAAGTACTGACCAGGCCTAACCCTTCTTGGCTTAAGGGTGGTGTGACCTCTTGTTAAAAATACCAAAACCTAACCACTGGACCACCAGCGAACCCAACATAGTTACAGTGCCTTGCAAAAGTTTTCACCCCCCTTGGAATTTTTCGTGTTTTGTTGCCTCACAACCTGGAATTAACATGGATTATTTGAGGATTTGCATCTTTTGATTTACAGAACATGCGCACAACTTTGAAGATGTTTTTTTTTTTTTGTGAAGCAAACAACAAATAGGACAAAATAACAGATAAAGTCAATGTGCATAAATATTCACCCCCCTAAACTCAATACTTTGTAGAGCCACCTTTTGCGGCAATCACAGCTCCAAGTCGCTTTGAGCTTGCCACATCTTACCACTGGGATTTTTGCCCATTCCTCCTTGCAAAACTGCTCCAGCTCCTTCAAGTTGGATTGTTTGCGCTTGTGAACAACAATCTTTAAGTCTGACCACAGATTTTCTATTGGATTGAGGTCTTGGCTTTGACTAAAACCACTCAAGTGTTGTGAGTGATGTGATGTGTTAGATTTGCGCCAGATATAGCCTTTTCTTTGATGGCCAAAAAGTTTTAGTCTC
Source organism: Discoglossus pictus (assembly GCA_027410445.1). NCBI lineage: Eukaryota > Metazoa > Chordata > Amphibia > Anura > Alytidae > Discoglossus > Discoglossus pictus. The sequence goes on from CM050166.1 coordinate 255,674,367, forward strand.
ATCACACAGAGCACCTTCCTCCATACATTATGGGAGTCTCCCACATGCCTTTTCGCAAACTAAAAATGTGCCATTTTGTTTTTTGCTGAAAGTATTGGCTTTCTTCTGGCCACTCTGCCATAAAGTCCAACTCTATGGAGCGTACAGCTTATTGTCGTCCTATGTACAGATACTCCAGTCTCTGCTGTGGAACTCTGCAGCTCCTCCAGGGTTACCTTACGTCTCTGTGCTGCCTCTCTGATTAATGCCCTCCTTGCCCAGTCCGTGAGTTTTGGTGGGCGCCGTCTCTTGGAAGGTTTGCTGTTGTGTCCTGTTCTTTCCATTTGGTTATGATAGATTTGATGGTGCTCCTGGGGATCATCAAAGGTATAGATTTTTTTTTTTAACCTAACCCTGACTTGTACTTCTCAACAACATTGTCCCTTACTTGTTTGGAGAGTTAATTGGTCTTCATGGCAGTGTTTGGTTAGTGGTGCCTCTTGCTTAGGTGTTGCAAAAACACTCACTTGACAAAGCTTTATACTAACGCTAGATGCATTTGTGTAACATAATCATATCCCCTATTAGATGCAGTTTTTCTAGAGAAAATACGTTTAATTTGGTTGATCTTTCTCCATAACTTAGCCCCTCCATTCCTCTTATTAGTTTTGTACACCTTTTTATGAAGTGCTGGCCAAAATTGTACTCCATATTGCTAAATATTTTGGATATACAAATAACTTAAAGGATAAATCCTGTCATACCATGCTGCTGGTGTCTCCGAGACCTCACTTGCACAGAGTAATCAATACTGAACATATCACATATATAGTTGTGAGCAGGCGGGTTGTGCTAACGCTGCGGGCTCGCGTAGCAACTGCGGACCTAGCAAAATTTACGGACGTACGACAAACAAATACGAGTGGACCTTGCTAAATTTACGGACTTACAACAAACAAATACGAGATGCAGGACTTAGAAAAAAAAACATTACGACCTCGCAAAAATACGACCTTAACACCCGAAACCCGTGCACCTGAAAACATTAAAAACACAATAAATACACACAACAAATACATAAAAAGCTTACCTACAGCAAGGGGAGGCACCCAGGACCTCGAAAACTGAAGTTACACCTCAATTTCACTCGAAATTAAAGATTTTAGACACCTGAAAATCCGCTAAGCGAGAGAAAAAATGTCCGCCGAAAAAAAGGAAAACGAGGCGACAGGACTCTAGAGACACAAAACACCACCAAACACCTAAGGATTTTCCAAAACAGACGTACGAGATCACAAAACAAGGTTGCAACCCGCGCAACCCTAAAAACATTACAAACACAATAAATACACACAACAAACACATAAAAAGCTTACCCACAGCAAGGGGGGCACCCAGGACCTCTGCAAGTGAAGTTACACCTCGACTTAAGTCCAAATTAAAGAGTTTAAACACCCGAAAATCACCTAAGCAAGAGAAAAAATGGCCGCCGAACAAATGTGCCAAACACATACGGATTTTCAGAAAAAGTCGGACGACATCCGAAAACAAGGACGCAAAATCAGCTACAGCCGCGTAACACACATTAGGCGCCATTTTAGAACACTAACTTCCACAATCCGGAAGTACACAGCTACCCTAACGCACACTATTTACACTACACACTGCACACATTCATAACACTTACACAGCAGCTCCACAGCACTGATGCTGCAGCAACATGAAAACAGATTATCAGCTCTTCAACACAATGCTTCCTGCATTTATTACTTCACAATAGGTAAAGTATAGTCATTTCTTATTTCATTAATTATTCATTGGTACACAACAAAAAACACAACGCTGCTCAAAGCACACAAACAACCAAGAGCCTCGCAATGAGCGCCAACGGCGCTCAGCGGAGGCTCCCAATGAGCGCCGAAGGATCTTGGAACTCCAACAAAATTAATGTCGCACACAAACAACATTACCTGCCTTACAATCTTATTGCCGTCATTTTTTGACAGGCAAGTCGCTAGTTATTAAATATTAAATACAACATATAATACAGCTTAAATTTCTTCAAAACTGCCTTTGAAATTTGCAATAGTTTTTTCCAGATTTATTGAATGAAACACATTGGGCCTTCAATAGCACGCCCGTAACTCGATCGCAGACGGACGCATGTCTCCGATCGAGTTGCGGGCTCCCGTTGGTCTCCGTTTGCAAGGCTATTCAATTGCTCCAGGTGGCGCTTCGCAATCCTGAAGCCAGCTCTGTAAACCATGCACTGGTTAGAGGCAGTTGTGGGTGGGAACTGTATCAATTCAACAAGCCCATAACCATCCATTATGAATCAGCGAAAAGAAAATGAGACTGTCATAAATACGGCAGTAAAACATGTAGGTTACGTGTCAATCAATCAGGTTTGGGGTCCGATATGCGATCGGACTCGCACAACTTTAAAAATGAAGAATTATTAAAATGAATGCCAATACTGTTCTAGTCCATATGGGTGGCCTGATATGTATTAACTCATTGATACTCAAGATCATTTAACCCCGAAATGACACATAAAAATATAACTTAATTCCTGCAGTTGTGCGGGCTTAAGACTGATGTGCAATTAATTCTAATGTCTTTCATCGCTCTCCCCATAATTTACAGTGCAGCTTACTGTTTTATTTGCATTTACAGTGCTACGTATTGGTGTTTAACCTCTTTGCGGGTCCTCTCGAGTACACATAGCATTTTTCCCTCCATTTGCGGTTTATGAGTGTGGATACGTTTGCGAGATCTGGGATTTGTAGAAATTTAATAGCGTTTTGCGATTTTAGCCCTGCAAAAGTGAAACTTCAAAGGCTTCTGGATGTAAGTTACAAGTTGGACTGACAACATTTTTTCAAGTTCGTAACTCGTAACCCGATCTGAGCACACAAAAAGACGCCAATTGAATAGCAAATTTGACTGCGATCTCACTTAGGGGCCTCTGTATCTCAAATTCAGCCAATTGAATGAGGCTCAAAATTTGGAGGCATTCTCGTTTGTTTTACAGATCATTGTAAACTCAAAACAAAAATAATAGTATTTTGATGTATATTATTAAGGGTATAAGAAATTATACTTAAATGACCCCTGTAGCGTATTTACAAGTGAAGCTCATAGGCATAGGCTATTAAAAGCAATATGCAATTTAAAATAAATAAAAGTTAACATTTATTTATTAGCTTTTAAACTGTCTCTCTTCTCCTCAAGCAAAGCTGTGTATCTCCACCTGTCTGTATCTACGAGAGACATGGTCAGCTGTGTCTGTCTGCTGGACTATCATAGAGCTTGGAAGCAGGCTGGGCTGATGTCGCTGATCCCACCCAGGGACATCATTAGCTCGGCCCCCTCTGCCTACACAGAGGTAACAGCTCTATGGTAAAATGTATTCATTACTTCAATGACCTTATCGATCCATCTACACCTCTGCTATGCTGTTCTTCACATGCCTTCAATCCTTTCCAGCATCAAATGTTTATCTAGGGAATCCTTTTCTCCCAAATATTTGAGGTTACGTTTTACCTCCTTGTCCAATCTTGCCATAGCTTTTCTCCCCAGAAGAAAACACATTTTAATTTCATGGTTGCAGTCACCATCTGAAGAGTTTTTGTATCCCAGGAAAATAAAATCTGTCACTGCCTCCACTTCTTACCCATCTATTTGCCCGGAACTGAGATTGCAGTTTGCTATGATCTTCGTCTTTTTAAAGTTGAGCAAGCCAGCTTTCACACTCATCAATAGGTCCTTTAGTTCCTCCTCACTTTCAGCCATCAGAGTAGTATCATCTACATATCTAAGGTTGCTGATATTTCTTCCAGCAATATTGATTCCGGCTTTCAATTGGTCCAGCCAGGCCTTACAAACAATGTATTCCACGTATATGTTGAATAAATAAGGTGACAATATATAACATTGTCATATTCCTTTCCTGATCTTCAACCATTTAATAGTTCCATGTTTGGCTGTGATAGTGGCTTCTTGGTCCACATACAGATTGCTCAGGAGGTGGATTTAGTACTCCCATCTCTTTGCCATATTTTGATGTGATTCACACAGTGAAAGGCTTTAGAATAGTCTATGAAGTTTAAATGTTTTGTGGAACTCTCTATTATATAGCAGACATTGCCAATTTGATCTGTTGTGTCTCTTCCTCTGCAGAACCTGGCTTGCACATTTGGTAGTTCCAGGTCCAGGATATTATGAATTACCTAGGAGGCATATGAAATTAGTGCAATGGGAGCACTCTATGCCAGTGCCTTTTGGGGGATTGAGATGTAGACTGACCTTTTCCAGTCTATTGGCCACTGTTAAGTTTTCCAAATGTGTTGACACTTTCACAGCATCATCTTGTAGGATTTTAAATAGTTCAGCTGCACCCTTCTTATCAGGAAGGCTTTCCAGGGCCCATCTCACTTCACTATCCAAGATGTCTTGCTTTAGCTCATTGAACAAACTATTGAGATCATCACTGTTGTTAAGATCATTCCTGTTAAAAGTCACCCACTTATACTTTAATTATTACTATATATCCTGACCACCCGTTAACTTACATCTGACTGTTCGAAGAAACTCCAAATTCACAATAAACTTTTATATGAAATGGTTTATTGACATAAACATATACATAAGAGTCTTGCGAGAAGCAAGATACTGATATACAAGGCTCTACTTATATTATGCTAATGTCTCTGAGTGTGTTTATGCAAGAGAATAGAGTATTCTACCTGGCCCTTGTTCCTCTTTCTTAAAGATGTTTTTACCACCAAGATCAGTAGAAGTTTTCCTGTTATACTCATCATAGCCACACCTTGAAGATTGTCCCAGACAATCAAATCTTAACCTTATGTCCAATCATCCTTGGCAAATGTCATCAGGCAAATGACCAGTAGATGTTAGTCTCTTTGAATTCACCCCTGAGGCCTGCTTGGAAAAGCCCCTTTGATTTTTGATTATCAGCAAGGTGTTAGTTAAACAAAATTGCTATCCATTGTTCCTTGTAATAGATAACGTTTCCTGGATAGAGATGTCCCAGACAGTTCGACCGCGGACTAGTCGTGGCGATATTGGCTCTTTCGCGCTCGCAGCGGACTGCGGACACATGCGCTTTTCGGTTTGCCCCTTATTCTTTATTATTGAGGAAACTTTGACCCTGCACCTCATAGTCAGCAGACACATTCCAGCCAATCAGCAGCATACACTCCCTTCCAGAGCCTTCCATCTGAAGGACAGCATCCATTTTAGAATCATTCTGAAGCTGCATTCGTTGTGATAGGACAGATAGTGTAGCTGCTGGAGATTTAATAGGGAAATAGATAGCCAGGCTGTGTATTTAGCTTCCACTGCAGACCTGAAGGACTCATCTGATATCTGCTGCAAGGACAGCAACCCAAAACGCCCTTTTTATGGGCTAGAACATCATTTATTTTATTTTATTATTTTTTTCTGTGTAATCTAATTGCATATGCCTGCCTGCCAGCGTGTGTGTGTTTCCTTTAATCTAATTTCAGTTGCCTGCCTGTGTCAGGCTCACAGCTAATATTCTGCTCTGTTTCACCAGTCATAGTTGGTGTACCATACATTGAAAAAAAACAACCCTTTTTTCCTTTAATCTAATTTCAGTTGCCTGCCTGTGTCAGGCTCACAGCTAATATTCTGCTATGTTTCACCAGTCATAGTTGGTGTACCATACATTGAAAAAAAACAACCCTTTTTTCCTTTAATCTAATTTCAGTTGCCTACCTGTGTCAGGCTCACAGCTAATATTCTGCTCTGTTTCACCAGTCAAAGTTGGTGTACCATATATTGAAAAAAAAAACAACCTTTTTTCCTTTAATCTAATTTCAGTTGCCTGCCTGTGTCAGGCTCACAACACTTTTTTGACTGTAATCGATTGAATATCAGTTGCCTGCCTACAGGCGTGTGTGTGAGGCCTACAGCGCCTACTCTGCCAACTTTTGCCAGTGCACAGTGCCACTCATATCTGGTGTCACAGTAGCTTGCACGCATAGTACCACTAATCTAAAAAAAAATGACATGCAGAGGCAGGCCACCCCGCAGGGGCCGTCGTGGTCATGGTGCTGTGATTCCCTTTGGCCCTAGAATAATGCCCAGTTTTCAGAGGCCACGTACCCTGAACTTGAAAAGTTCTGAGGACATGATTGACTGGCTAACACAGGACACCCAATCTTCTACAGCTTCCGCTCGGAACCTAGACGCACCATCCTCCTCTAGCTTAGCTTCGGGCACCTCTCCAGTTACCACTCGCCTGCCTGCCACCACCACCAACACTAGCACCACAGACGCTTCACTTGATCCATCAGCAGAGTTATTTACACATCCGTTGGAAGAAATGAGTGATGCGCAAACATTAGTGCCAGAGGATGTAGATAACAGGGATATGTCCCAGTCAGGCAGCATTACACACGGTCTGATGATGATGATGATGTTGTACCCGGTGCTGCTTCCTTTGTTGAGTTGTCAGATACAAGTGAAGCGGTTGATGATGACGATGCATCCGTGGATGTCACGTGGGTGCCCACTATAAGAGAAGAAGAACAGGAGGAAAGTTCAGATGGGGAGACAGAGAGGAGGAGGAGACGAGTTGGAAGCAGGGGGAGGTCGTCGCAAGTAGCTAGTGGCACAGTCAGACAGCATGCATCGGCACCCGGGTTCAGCCAGACAGCACGCCAGTCAACGCATGCTGGCCGAAATTTATTTGCACAAAAGGCAATCCCCAACCTGTTCTTGATTGTGCAAAAGAAAGTAATGGCATCTCTGGCACACAGTTTTGGGGCAAGGGTCCATCTGACCACTGATACCTGGTCTGCAAAGCATGGTCAGGGCAGGTATATCACCTACACTGCGCATTGGGTAAACCTGGTGACGGCTGCCAAGCATGGAATACGTGGCTCTGCAGAGGAGTTGGTGACACCTCCACGACTTGCAGGCAGGCCTGCTGCCACCTCCTCTCCTCCTCCTACTCCATCCTCTTCCATAACCTCCTCGGCTGAGTCCTCTTCTGCTGCTGCTATGTCTTGCTCCACATCAACGGCACCCCCCAGCTCCACAGGTACTATTCCACATCCCGGATACGGCAGTGTAACGCCGTCTTGGGGTTGACTTCCCTGAAAGCAGAGAGTCACACCGGACCAGCACTCCTGTCCGCCCTGAATGCACAGGTGGATCAGTGGTTGACTCCGCACCAACTGGAGATCGGCAAAGTGGTTTGTGACAACGGAAGAAATTTGTTGGCAGGATTGTATTTGGGCAAGTTGACACATGTGCCGTGCATGGCACATGTGTGTAATCTGATTGTACAACTCTTTGTGCATTAGCACCCAGGCTTACAGGACGTCCTGAAGCAGGCCAGGAAGGTGTGTGCCCATTTCAGGAGTTCCTACACGGCCATGGCGCACTTTACAGATATCCAGCGGCGAAACAACATGCCAGTGAGGCGCTTGATTTTTGACAGCCCGACCCGTTGGAATTCAACACTCCTAATGTTCGACCGCCTGCTCCAACAAGAAAAGGCCGTTATCGAGTATTTGTATGACCGGGTGCTAGGACAGCCTCTGCGGAGCTGGGGATTTTTTTGCCACGTTACTGGACGCTCATGCGCAATGCCTGTAGGCTTATGCGTCCTTTTGAGGAGGTGACAAACCTGGTCAGTCACACCGAGGGCACCATCAGCGACATCATATCATTTGTTTTCTTCCTGGAGCGTGCTCTGCGAAGAGTGCTGGATCAGGCCGTAGATGAGCGTGAAGAGCAAGAGGAAGAATTGTGTTCACCATCACCACCAGAAACAGCCTTATCAGCATCGCTTGCTGGACCTGCGGCAACGCTGGAAGAGGATTGTGAGGAAGTGGAGTCAGAGGGGGAATGTGGCTTTGAGGAGGAGGAGGAAGACCAACCACAACAGGCATCCCAGGGTGCTCGTTGTCACCTATTTGGTAACCATGGTGTTGTACGTGGCTGGGGGGAAGAACATACCTTCAGTGAGATCACTGAGGACTAGGAACGGGACATGACTAGCTCGGCATCCAACCTTGTGCAATTGGGGTCTTTCATGCTGTCATGCCTGTTGAGGGACCCTCGTATAAAAAGGATGAAGGAGAACGACCTGTACTGGGTGTCCACGCTACTAGACCCCCGGTATAAGCAGAAAGTGCCTGAAATGTTACCGAATTACCACAAGTCGGAAAGGATGCAGCACTTCCAAAATAAATTTAAAAGTATGCTTTACACAGCATTTAAGGGTGATGTCACAGCACAACGGCAATCTAACAGCGGAAGAGGTGAACATAATCCTCCTCCTCCCATGACCACGCCGGCAAGGAGAGGACGCTTTACAGATGTGTTGTTGATGGAGGACATGCAGAGCTTTTTAAGTCCTATGCATCGCCACAGCCCTTCGGGGTCCACCCTCAGAGAACGACTCGACCGTCAGGTAACAGACTACCTCGCCTTAACTGCAGATATCGACACTATGAGGAGCGATGAACCCCTTGACTACTGGGTGTGAACGCTTGCCCTGTGGCCTCAGCTATCCCAATTTGCCATAGAACTTCTGTCCTGCCCCGCTTCAAGTGTCCTGTCAGAAAGGACCTTCAGTGCAGCAGGAGGTTTTGTCACTGAGAAGAGAAGTCGCCTAGGTCAAAAAAGTCTAGATTACCTCACCTTTATTAAGATGAATGAGGTATGGATCCCGAAGGGACTGACAGTGGGCGATACATTCAATTAAAAAAGGCCTGATAGATGAGCTGCCTTGAGCTAATAATGGTCCACACGCTGCTGTATTTTATCCCTGAATGCCGGATGACTTGCGTGACTTATCCGCCACCAACTAGGGTTCAAGACGCAATGTTTTAGGGCACTCATGTAATGAAAAATAAAGCATTTTTGAACAGTCTTGCATAACAGTTGTGCAAAAATACATATTTACAATAAATACATTTTGTGAAAGTTAGCTGGCTAGTCCTTCTTATTTTTACTTTTTAGGTTAATAATTTTTCTTATTTTTTACTGTGATTGCAATGTAAGAGATACCTAAAACATGGTAAAACAGACAATAGTAAAGAGTATATCTGCAGGAAACACCAAAGTCCTATTAGCTATCATCCCTCCAGCAGTATTAGCTTATTATTTACAATATCTAACCTGGGCAATCACCCTTGGGTTACCCTACGGCAGGCTTCAGTAAGCGACCTCTCCTTTCCTGGGATGATTTTGCCGCCGGTTGCTTCTAAAGGGTCTCCAGGGCTCCCCCACTCCGGTCCTTCCCCCAGTGTCGCTTCAACCAGTAACAAATGTTTTATATTTGTAAAGCGAGCCAATGATCCCCCTTGATAGAGGCTTATCTTTACAAATTTTGGAGAACCAATTTAAGACCGATGTCCCCTGTTTCTGGGTCAGGGAGTGTATGAAATGCCTCAGCCTACAATAATTGTAATGTTCTGACAGCAGTAGCTCATGCTTGTCCCTCAGTTCCTCATAGGTGAGCATCTGGCCCTTTACTAACCAATCTCCCAGTCTATCTAGTTTCCTTGACCTCCACCAGTGTTGTGATGTTGTGCTCATGTGTTTTGGGGCCTGAGGGTGGTCAAGAATTGGGGTCATTTGGGTGGATCCAGGGAACAAACCCGTGTGTTTCTTGGCCCATTTCTAGTATGATAGTGAGTGTCTGATTAGGGGGGTTGGTGAGTTTTTAAGGCTCTGAGGCAATTCTGATAGCCAAGCCACCTTGTCCCAGGTTAAGGGCCTTAAAGTGTGGTTCTCTAAATACACCCAGGCCGGTTGATGCCCTATACAATGTGCTTTTGGTAGGAAAGATAACTGAGCTGCCTTGTGGTAATAATTTAAGTTTGGACACGATAGTCTCCCCTCTGAGTTATGAAGGTACATCATTTTCTTTGTGATGCGTGAGGGAGAGTGGTTCCAGATAAACTAAAATATTTTCCTTTGAATATTTTCTAATTCTTTTTATTTAATCGGGATCGGGAGTGTTCGAAATATGTAGAGCAACCTAGGAAGGACATTCATTTTTATCGTATTTATTCTCCCTAGCCATGATAACCTATATTTTGTCCATTTACTCAGGTCATTAATTATTGTTTTATAAAGTTTGGAGTGGTTGGCTTTGTACAAGTCCTCTAGCTTAGGGGTTAGTCGGATTCCCAGGTAGTTTATGTGGTTCTTATCCCACTTAATATTAAACTTCTCTTGGAGACCCTGCTTCTCTACTGCTGTTAAGTCAATCGCTAGTGCTTCTGTCTTCTCTATGTTCAGTTTAAGGCCAGAAAACTGACCAAACTCCTCCATAGTTCGAATCAACTCTGGGACCGATTGGGTAGGGTTTGAGAGAATACACAGCAGGTCGTCTGCAAATAGACAAGTTTTGAAATGGTGATGGCCTATTTTTATGCCTGTGATCCCAGCGTTGGCCCTAATTGTCTGAGCCAGGGGTTCTATTGCTATTGCGAATAGAAGGGGAGAAAGGGGGCACCCCTGTTTTGTTCCTCTTTCTATTTTAATTAAGGATCTCTCATCTCCCAGAATCTGTATCCTTGCCCTGGATAATTTGTATAATGAGTGTATGAGATTTATGTAATGGCCTTTAATACCAAATTTTTCAAGCGTGGCGTATAGGTAAGTCGACTCCAGGGAATCAAACGCATTTTCAATGTCAAAGGCCATAAGACAGGCTTGAATTTTAGAGGCTTTGGTGTGGTACAGTAGGTTCATGACTTTTCTAATGTTGTCTCCCGCTTGCCTGTGGGAGACAAAGCCTACTTGGTCATTATGTATTAACTTAGGCAAGAAGGATGACATTCTATCTGCTATTATTTTTGACAGGATCTTTGTATCACAGTTTAGTAATGATATTGGCCTGTAGTTTTTTGGATTCTATGGCATCTCGACCCTCCTTAGGGAATAGAGCGATATCTGCCCTGTTCAGCTCTGCTGGTGTTTGCTTGCCTTCTAGAACTCTGTTAGAGTAACCAAGTGCGGGCCTAATATGTCTATACATTTTTTATAATATAAATTGGTGTACCCGTCTGGGCTTGGTGACTTACCAGGTTTGATGTTCTGGACTGCTTTTCTCACTTCCTCTAGGGTCACTTTGGCATTTTAAGTCTCTAAGTCATTTTCTTCTATTAAGGGGAGATCACAGGAATTAAGAAATTCCCTCATTTTGTGTAGATCTATGTGTTTTGTTGCCGTATAAAGGGTATTGTAAAATTTTGTAAAAATCTTCTGGATCTTATTTGGGTTTGTTGTTTTTTCTCCCTTCGAGGTCTTAATTTGAAGTATCCTATTTTGTGTTGTTTTGGTTTGTAGTTTCCTGGCTAGTAATGGGCCAGGTTTATTGGCTTTATTGAATCCAATAGGAATAAATAGTACAACTGAACACACCACTCCTATCTGGTGGCACCTTAGATTGCACGCGCAGTGCCCCAAATTTGAAGTGGGAGGACCGACCAAGCATCTTTTTCTATCTCCCGCTTCCAAAAAATCAATGCCATATACACGTCCCCTAATAGTGGACGTAACAGGGCTTAAACCGATAGGAATTGTACTACTTAACAGTACACACCTTATAATAACGCAGACAGAGGCAATGCAGAGAGAGGAGTCTGAAGAAGAGGAGTCAGAGGAGGAAGGTGGCTTTGAGGAGGTGGAAGACCAAACACAGCAGGCGTCCCAGGGGGCTTGTTGTCACCTTTCGGGGACCCTTGGTGGCTGGGTGGAGGAAGAGACCTTCAATGACATCAGTGAGGACAAGGAACGGGACATGGCTAGCTTGGTATCCAACCTTGTGCAAATGGGGAGTTTGCGGTTGTGCAAAGGGACTGTTTGCGGTTGTTTGCGGTGAATTAAACGGGGAGATTGGTCTGTTACTGTGTAGCGGGTGTAACCCTTACACTACCTGATCGATACAACATCATACCTGATGTTTTAAAGCATGTTATTCTAAACAATTTAGGAATGTTAGGTGATTTATGCCCTTTATGGCTTAAAACCAGACTTCTGCATCAACTATGTAATTTTCCGTGGGAGTTTTGCCATGGATCCCCCTCCGGCATGCCACAGTCCAGGTGTTAGTCCCCTTGAAACAACTTTCCCATCACTATTGTGGCCAGAAAGAGTCCCTGTGGGTTTTGAAATTTGCCTGCCCATTGAAGTCTATGGCGGTTCGCCCGTTCGCGAACATTTGATGAAATTCGCGTCCGCGGTTCGCGAACCGAAAATTTTACGCGACATCTCTACTCCTGGATAACTGTATTTGCTAGGAGGAATCTTGATTATCAAGAAGAAAGTCATTCCAGCACATTAACCTCTTCCTCACTAGTGGATTATTATAAATACATAATTGGTTAATGTTTCATATATCTATAGCATTTCGTATATAGATTTTCAGTTTATTTCTGCCACCTCTTCTTTATTTGAACTGCTTCTGTTAAGTCCCTGTCATTTGTATCTTTTATCATGCCCACTTTGGCATGAAAGGTTCCCTTGATATCCACAGTTTTCTTGAACAGATCTCTGGAATTTCTCATTCTGTTATCTTCTTCTCTCTCTTTAAATCTTTAGAAGGTCTCCTTGTCTTTTCATGCTATCATCTAAAATTCTGCATTCAGCTGGACAGATATTTTCCTACCTCCACTACCTTTCACTTTCCTTCTTTCCTGGGATACTTTCAAAGCCTCATCTGGGCTACTTTCAAAGCCAGTTTTGTGTTCTTAGTTTTCTTTGTTTTGTGAATATTCTTTGTTGCTGTTTCCTGAATAATGTCACAAACGTCATTTTAAAATTCTTCAGGCATTCTATCTGTCTTGTCCAGTCCCTTAAATCTATTATTTGCCTTCACTGCATATTCACTCTGGGTATTATTTATTTTGTATCTGCTTGATCTGATGATTTTCCCTTTTTTCTTCAGTTTAATTCTGAACTTTGCAATAAAAAGTTCATGATCTGAACCACAGTCAGCTCCAAGTCTTGTTTTTCCTTACTGTATATAGATTCTCCATCTTTGGCTATAAAGTATATAGTCAGTCTGATTTCTATATTGTCTATCTGGTGATGTCCATGTGTAGAGTGGTCTCTGAGACTGTTGGAAGAGGGTGTTTGTTTTGATCAGACAATTACCTTAACAGAATTCTACTAATCTCTGACCTGCTTTATTCTGTACTCCAAGGCCAAACTTGACAGTTATTCCAGGTGTCTTTTGGTTCCCTGCTTTGGCATTCCAATTTCCAATGATGAGAGTAATAGCTTTCCTTGGTGTTGTTTCTATGAGATGTTGAATAGCTCTGTAGAATAGGACAACTTCAACCTCTTCAGCATCCATGGTTGGACCATAGACTTGGATCACTGGGATGATAAATGGCTTGCCATGAATTTGAATTGAAATCATTCTGTAATTGATTGGGTTGCAACCGAGCACTGCTTTGCCACCTTTAATTGATTATGAGGGCTACTCCACTTCTGTGGGTATTTTTTCTTTTTTTTTTTTTTTTTACATTTATTTGATTTTTTAAATTTGAAACAAAAGAAAAGACAAACAAAAGAACTTACAAAGTACAATAAATACATTAGTATCTGGATTAGTACATAAAATACAAACACACCTAAACCCAACATCAATGTGGAAACAAATCTAGATACATTTCATAATCAGACTGAAGGAACTTATTTACCATGTCATAAATAAGGAGAGCCATACAGAATATAAGAGTGAATTTGCTATGGTTATAAGGATTCCATGTAGCTGTCCCATTTCAGCCAGCTAAAATGGCAGACCTTGCGCTCCAAAGGAAAAGAGTTACTGTTATTCATTAACTCTCTATTTGTAGAGATAAGATTGCACAATTCGCTAAAAGCTGGGATTGTAGGTAGCTTCCAGTAGTTGACAATAAGGTATTTGGCTACTAATAAAATATGGCAAATCAGATACCTCTCAGTGGACGGGAATTTCTCTAAGTTAATGTGGAGAATGGCAACTTGAGGAGACCATAAAATTTGTTTGTCAAGCAATTTGCATATTAGTTGGAAGATGTCTAACCACCACTTCTGCATTTTATTGCATTCCCACCAGATGTGGTAATAAGTCCCTCGTGAGCCACATAATTTCCAACAGCAATCTGACTCCTCTGGGTTGATTTTCCTCAATTTAACTGGAGTTAAGTGCCATCTATGAATAATTTTGAAATATAGCTCTGTATATATTATATTAACCGAGGACTTTTTTGTGGTTTTTAGACTATACTTCCAACTTGTCTCATCTAGGCAGATTCCAAGATCCATTTCCCACCCTTTAACCCCTAGGCTTTTAATAAAGGGGACAGAGTCATCAATAGATCTACTGCACTTCGAGATTAGATGTGAAAAATCTCCTTTTAGAATGATTTCCTCTATTTTAGTAGGACTATTCATCCCTGAGAGTTTATATCCTCTCCCCATTAGATTTAACTTTATATTTGTTAACTGCATCTTTCTTCTATATTTATACCAAATTTTAATGATATTGATTAAGTTTTTTGGGAGATCGCTATATAAAGCTTTATCATATGCGGGTAACCAGATCAAAATTTGAATGGGATGGTCCTTCACTAACGCTTCTTCCAGCGATAGCCATCTTGGCTTATCTTTAGTAATATGCCAACCAATGAGTTGGGCAATAATTATCTTAAGATGGATTTCTTTTAAACTTGGTGCATTTAAGCCACCATTAGAAAATTTACTGTAAGTTATGCTTTTCCGAATTCTAGGTTTTTTCGCTGCGTACATAAATGTATCTAATTGATCCTGTACACACTTGAGATAATTATTAGCCAAGATATCGGGTATGGATCTCATACAGTATGTAATTTTGGGAAGTATGTTCATATTAATTGATGCTATTCGGGCTGACCAGGATAGGTTTAGATGGCTCCAATCAGTTAATATAGGTCTAATTAGCTTCATAACCTCATTAATGTTGTCATTAAGAATATTATCCACCCGAAATGAGAATCTTATTCCCAGATGGGTTATATATTTGGAATCCCAATTAAACCTAAAGTCTTCCCTTAATTTATTCTTAGTTTCCAGTGGTATTCCTTTTGTTAAGGTATCTGACTTTGTCTGATTGACTTTAAAAAATGAGAGCCTGCCAAAGTCCTCAATTATTTCTTGGAGTTTGTAGCACGCGTATTCAGGGTTTGTTATGGTAACTATAATGTCATCGGCAAAGGCCATGTATTTAAATTCTTCTTTACCTATACAAACCCCTTTGATTTCATTACACTGACGAATGTATATAGCTAGAGGTTCCAAGAAGAGTGTAAATAGAAGCGGGGATAAAGGGCAGCCCTGACGGGTGCCGTTCCCAATTTTAAATTGTTTAGATTCAAAGTCAGGATTCACAATACGTGAGAAAGAGTTTCTATAAAGAGCTTTGACTGACTTTGAAGCGAAGTCGCCCAGGCCAAATCTCACCAGTACACACTGTAGAAATTCCCAGTTAACCCTGTCAAATGCTTTTTCAGCATCTAACGAAAGTATCATTACCGGTATATCTTTATTTTTGACATAGGATAGTATATTCAAAAGACGTCTTGTATTATCTGACGTCTGGCGACCAGGGATAAATCCAGTTTGATCCGGATGGATCAGATTGACAATGATCTTCTTTAATCTATTTGCTAGGATTTTTGAATAAATTTTAACATCTATGTTTATTAGTGAGATTGGCCTGTAGCTACTGCACTCCTCAGGGTTCTTCCCTTCCTTCAAAATATTTATAATTTTTGTCTCTGTCATTTCTAACGGAATATGGCCTGATTGTTTAATTTCGTTGAATAAACTAAGCATAGACGGTTTGAGCTCAGAATAAAGCATTTTATAGAACATATGATCGAACCCATCTAGACCTGGTGCTTTATTTGTTTTGCCTGAATTTATTGCTATAGTAATTTCTTCGCTAGATATTTCTCTATTTAGATCTAGGGATTCTTGATCCGAAATCCTAGGGATCTGGATCTTATCTAAGAAGGAATCAACAGCAGCCCTGTCTGGTATCACCAGGTTTTTATCTTTATCTAAGTTGTATAGATTCTCATAAAATCCCTGGAAAAGCTCACCGATTTTGTCTGGGTTCATGTGAACTCTTTTCTCATTATCTACTATTTTTAGGATCCTATTGTAGTTTCGCTGTTTCTTTAATCTATTCCCGAGAATTTTACCTGTTTTATTACCAAAAAGAAAGTCGGATTGTTGCAGTCTCCAAAGGAGGTTGTCTGCCTGGGATTGTAGGATACGATTTATTTGGTTATTTAATGTATTTATTTGGAGTCCAATATTTTTATTTGGGCTCCTTTTGTTAAGCTGATGGAGTTTCTCTAGTTCGATATATAGGGTTTTAAGAGGTAGACCCCTTTGCTTATTTAGGACTGCCATCTTTGAGATTATAGTACCCCTAATATAGGCTTTATAGGAGCACCATAATGTCTTACTGGAGGACACTGTGTCTTTATTAAGCTAAAAAAATTCCAGAGTATCCTTTTTTACTGCGTTAAGATTGTCTATATTTTTAAATAGTGTAGGATTGAATTTCCATCTTTTTGATACTTTCGATTCCAATGAATCCATGAGAATGATAGAATTCATACTGTGGTCTGACCAGGGTGTTAAGATGATATCTGATTTCGCTATCAATTTTAGTGTGTTCGAATCAGAGAATATATAATCTATGCGGGATAAAGATTCGAACCGATTCGAGAAGAATGTATAATCTTTACTATTAGGATGGAAGACCCTCCATATGTCGAATAGTTCATAACTATTCAAGATATTGGAGAAGTCGATGGCATTTTTGCATTCTTTGACTTCAGTTTTGATCTTGTGGGCCCTTGATCTTGTAGACATTAGCAATAGTAAACAGACTATTATTGATATACCCTGACCATATTATATATCTCCCTAGATGATCTATTTTTGAGAATAATTCGGAGACCTGCAGTCTTTTATTAAACATTAGAGATACTCCCTTAGATTTACTTGTGAAAGTCGAATGTATATTAAAGGGGTATTGTTTATCGGCCAAATACTTAGATGAATCTTTCTTCATGTGAGTTTCCTGCAGGCACAATATGTCTGCTTTGATTTTCGTATAGTTTAGGAAGGCTATTTTCCTTTTGGTCGGGGAGTTCAATCCATTAACATTATGAGAAACTATTTTTAATCCTTTAAGCATAGGTCAAAATGTGAGAATTCATGTATCTTACTTGGTAAGTCCCATAAACCATATAGTGCCCACACGGCTATCGAGTTTACAACATACATCACCCACCTGTGTTCAATATATGGGAGTCTAAAGAACAGAAACCTGCTCTTACAGACCCTCCTAAATACACTTGACGGGTGAATACAAACAAAACAAATAACATTACATTTAGCAAAGCAACTACCTGATAGTAGAAAATGGCTGGATAGGTTCCCCATAACTCCATAGAGAACATGGCGGGGATAGAGAGGCTCTCTATTTTGCTCTCGGGAGTTGTCATTAATCAAGATATTAATATTGAGGATAAATTTTGACTTGCCTGGCTAACTGATTCACTAGATGCGCCTTTCGACTCAAGGGAAGAGAGACTAATTGGGCTATCTGTGTAGCTCCGTGCCATGAATGCTATAATTCCTATGAACAGGAAGAAAAAAAAAGAAAGAAAAAGCAAAAAGATTACTATGTGCCGAGACTGAGTTGAAACAAAATTTCCTTAATTATGATCACCTGTGAAAAAAGGAACATACAGGAATAAACAAAAAAACAAAAGATAAATATTCTCACATACATTGCTAAAGTGATTTGAGAGGGATAAGTCCCTAAATGCGAAGAGAGAGGAAGCTTATATTCAATGTAATAATATACCTAGGATTGGTACTTCCTTAAACTTGTGATATACTTAATAACCCTGATAACGCCCTCATATAAGTGCGGCCTTCTCTATCCCCCTTCTTTCCCCTCTCTCTCTCTTCTCCCCCTCCCCTTCTCTTTTTTTTTCCTTTTCTTCCTTTCTCCCTTCCTACATCCTTTGGACTTTTACTCAAGAATTGCTAATCCACGGCCCCAAAATAGCTTTACTAATTCTTGCACCCACCTCCGCCTCTATTCCCTAAGTAGGCAATGGGAGGAGCCATGAGGGGAGAGAGCCTGGAGTTAGATACGGGTTCCCAGCTATCCACACTTCAAGGTTCCTCCCCACCCCCACCCCCATAACTCCTAATTCTTTTGCCATACCCGCTCACTGGATAATAGGTTCGGCATACCGGCCCCCTGTTCTACAGCTGTTATTTCATAATTCCATGTTTGTAACATTTTAGCCCCTTCCTGTACCGTTTTTATCCTGTGCCACTGAGAGTCTTTATAAACAGAAAGACCTACTGGAGATAACCATTTGTATCTAACTTCTTTTTCTCTTAACACCTGAGTGATTGGACTAAATTCTCTTCTCCTAGATAGAGTGTATACCGACAGATCTGAGAAGATTTTGAGATTCTCATATGGCGGTGGAAATCTTTGCATAATAAATGACCTCTTCATTATCTCATCTTTATAAGAACGATAGTGGACTCTTACAATGACCTCCATGGGAACAGATTTATCTAAGTGTTTCGCAAGTGGTAATCTATGAATAACGTCAATAGTATTTTCGTTAGGTATAGCATTTGGAGCCAAGGTTAATAGGAAGTTCTCTACATAAGATTTCAGGTTACAGTCAAGTATTGATTCCGGGATGCCTCTGAAGCGAAGGTTGTTCATTTTACTACGGTCTTCAATTGAAGAGATCTTATTTGTTAGATCCTCAATTCTGTTCTCCAGCGACTTGGTATATTTGAGAAGATTATTATTGTCCGTAATTAAATTGTCACAGATGTCTTCTACAGATTCCACCTGCAGATTTACCTCTTTAATTAGTATCAAGTTATCCGCTATTTTTTTAGTCAAGTCCAGAATTAGATTAGACTGGAAAGATTGTAGCATTTCCTGCATTTTAGAGCAGGTGAGAATTTCTTCCTCCTCCACCCCCGAGTTTTCCAAACGTAATGTCTGCGATGCTTTGTCTGGCGAGGGGGTTACTGATGATGTAGATGTGTTAGCTACTGCCTGAATGGTAGAGCCTGAGCCCTTATATCGATGTGAAAACATTAAGGGGGTTTTTGTTGGCTCATTTTTGGCTCTATCCCTTGATTTCATTTTAGTTGGCATAGTTGTATAGAAATAGAACCCGCGGGTTCACACTTAAACCTCCTTACTTAAATACCTAAGGATACCTAGAGGAGATTAGCGTGTCCCCCTCACTTAAAAGTGAAGTTTGGATCAGATTGGAAGTTTTTATCCACACTCTATATTTTATTTTATGAGTATATCTATTATAGGCTGTGGCAGAGAGAAGGAGAAATGTATATGAAAGTTTCTAAACCCTTCTTCTGCAGGATCTTCACACACAGCAGAGCTTTGTTTCACCATATGCCAGCGGAGCCCCCACCTTCTCCAACTCACACCCCCTCTATACAATCTGGCCCCCCTACCTCAGTTTTCTTTGGCCACAGCTAGTCTTCTGGGATTACTTGTGACTACTGGTCTTGTGTCTCCTGGGGAGTAAGGCTGTAGGACTCCGTTAGTGCCACGTAGAGGTAATCCACCTCTTAACTGGTCGCCTCATCGGCCGGCTCTGGCTCTCTGGCTTCAATACTGGACCCGATGCTCCAAACCGGAGGTTGCTTCCAGATGCAGGGGGCCACGTCCGGAGTCAGTGGGGAGACTTTACCTTCAGGGCAATAGTAGCAACAGGGAGCTCCGTCGGGATCAGTCTAATGGCAGTGCTTCTTGAACGTCACATAATTATGTGGGTGCCGTGGCTGCCAGGGTGTTGTGCAGCTTCCTCTGTGTAGTGCACCTCCTCAGCCGCCTCTACGCCTCTACGCTGCCGAAAACAGAACTCCAGCTGGAGGTTGTGTCCGGAGGCAGAGGATCACATCCGGAGGCAGTGCTTCCACCTCCACCTCCTACGTGCAGGACTTCAGTGTCGGCGTGAAACTCCGCCGGGCTCAACAGTGCCTTAGCAGCGTGGGCAAGGATACAGCAACGGGCTAATGCTGAAGGTGAGCATGGGACATACGACGGTCTATGGGGTATAGAGGGTGTTTGAGAGACAGGCTGTCAGTCATTTAGCATTAGAGAGCATTAGAGAGCCATCACCCCCGCCATCCAGTTGTCAGTTACACTGACGCACCGTCCATTTCCGGTTGCCTGTGGGGATTGTTGACCACAGTAGATGATCTGGTGGTTGTCTGATGTGAAATGTCCCATTCCAGTCTATTTCAGTTCACTAGTTCCCAGGATATCAATGTTTAACATTGTCATCTCATGTTTGATCACATTCATTTTGCCATGGTTCATAGTTCTAACATTCCATGTTCCTATGCTACAGTGTTCTGGACTTTCCTTTCCCCTCCAGACACATCCACAGCTGAGTGTCCTCTAGGTTGACCAAACCTCTTCACAACTAGTACTTGCTCTCTGGTCTTCCCCAGTAATGTGGTAGCCACCTTCTGGCATGAGGGGCTCATCTTCTGGTGCCATATTGCTATGTCTCTGGTTGTGCTTGTTCATATTAGTAAAGAATCTTGTAGTGGGTTGCCAGTCCCTTCTCCAGTGGGCTGCTATTTGTGTGACCTCTTTGACCTGCCCATCTTGGGTGACCCTACATGGTATAGCACACAACTTCATTGAGGTATACAAGACCCTTTATCATGACAAGATAGTGATCCAGAAAGGGGAATCCAACAATTCTCTCTATTTAAATTAGTTTATATAACTATAAATTAAACCCTGCTTTTTAAAAAGTATTTGCATTTAGTTAAAACAAATGTTTTCATATAAATATATTTTTTGTAAGAATATATAAAAAAATATTAGTCAAACAGGAATTGTGTTGAAACAGAAATTTGAGAGTGCAATGCATATAGGATTATAAAGGATTTTGATGTAACTTTTGATGTTTTAATGAAGACATTGATTTTTTAAGCCAGGTGATGAAGTTGATAATATTAGATGAATATTGCAAATGTTATGCCACTATGATTAAGGAAACAAGTTAACATCCATTCTGTTAAAAAAAAAAAATACATTGCTCACTGAATTATAGGGCTCTTTAACTGGCAACTGTAATAGTCCAGCTCTCATGATTTTAACACATATTCTCTGCTAGAGGATAACATGCTTGACACAGAAGTGTTAAAAGATCATACTGTAAATATGGAACTTTGAGGGTCCTTTAAAATTGTGCTTAGGGTAAGTGGTATTCGAATGGAAGTGGATATATCTGATTACATCTGTAGCAGGTGAATGATATGTATAACTATGCACAGTGTAGTCCTGTGTGAGAATTTATAACAAATGTTGCAGGTCCAAAGTGCACAATCCTTAGTAATATTTACTGTTCATGCACAGGGCAAACCTTAAGGGCCTCATATATGGCCCTGCATCCTTACAGTGTTTTAACATTTTCTTTTTTTTACCTGAAGCAAGATGGTAAAATCACTGTAGGAAATTACGAATTATTCAGTGATAAAGGTATATAAAATAAGAAACATAAGAAAATATTTTTTAGGAGCACATATGGGTATTATTTGCTGGTTATATAATGGGCTGTGTATTATTGAAGAGGGGCACATTAATCATAAATAAATTGCGTGCAAAAAAAGGAAAAATGCTTGCATGGCTATGATAAAGTTCTTTGAGGTAACTAATACACTCTGATAGTCTAATCTTTCAAAATGAATTTAATATTAAATATATGTAGAGCATTACAGTGGTCCTGTGAGGAATAAAGCAGATAAAGAGATGCACTTTTTTACATTATACAACTATAACAACAAGTAGTGTGGTGAATAATTATCAACAAAGAGTATAAAGAAAGGTACTAATAAAAGTTGCCTAATTATTTTTTATGTAGATTAATATTACTGTTTACACTAAGCCAAATTGCATTAGTCTCTGGGAAAAAAAGGTTATGTAGTAGATTACAAAACTGTAGAATTATTAACAAAGTTGGTACAATTGCAAATAATTTCAGATATTGGTAGAATAATCAGAATTTTTAAAATTCTCTTAGGTATTAAGTAATAAAGGGAAAATAGATAAAATAGAATTGATACAAGATGTAACACAAATTCCAACCACCCTTACAAATATTAGTTTACTACTTGAATGGTATTTTTCAGATAGTACTTTCCAGTTTATGAAAGCAAACTGTTCCTTCTTTCTCTCAGTATGAATAAACCTGACATTTGACAGCTTTACAAAGCTGACAGGGTTACTCGACAACTCGCCCTCCCTATTCTCAATCCAATTAGACCTCTAATCCTCTAGATGAAAGGCGCAGCTACTCACGTTCCTCATGACAACGACAGCTATTGATTATTTGTCACTACAGCTAACACCTTCTCTATCGAGGCCACTCTGACAGGAGCAAATCTCCCAAATTAGACAGCACTTTATCTGCCCTGGAGGCCAAATGGCACACCATGTAAAGGCTAATAAACAGTATAAAAATGAACAAATCATAACATTATGACAGGTTGATCATTGCCATCAGCTTTGCTGCCTAGGTTTGATGCTCTGTTTGGTCTGATGATTCTTTCCTCTCTTCTACTTGTGCTCCAACTTTGACTGAATTAAAGGCCAGAACAATTAAGGCATTTGACCGGCTAAGATAAGCCAGAATGGAAGTATTATCAAGGGACACAAATGTCAATAGCAGACTGCGAGTTGTCAATATACCGTAAACATTCCAGCCATCCAAATGTTTCAGCCATACTGTCCGCTAGGCTGCACTGGTTTACTAACAACAAAAAAATAGGATAAACAATCTGGAAAAAATATCAAGAATGCATATATATTTTGAAAATGTATGTATTTCACGTTTTATTCACTATCACAGGTTGCAAGATATGTTAACCATAAGGTGGTGAATGTACATTTCAAAAAGCTACTTTACAGTGGCAAGTTGATTGATAAATATATTTTATTATCTGACCTTTAAAATTCATTTTTTCAGCAAATTAAAATGTGTTCTACTCATCATTAATTCTAAGAGGGTTAATTAATTAAATAAATGAATCAAACAACCAAAGTTTTCTGTATGCTTTGTCAAAACTAAAAAAAAAATGTACATAATATTTTTATCTAAAGAAATACTGTAAATTTGTAAAATATATAGTAGTACAAGAATTACACAGTTATTTCTAAAAATAAATATGAAAGCTAAATAAGGTATAGACAATCAACATTAGAATACTTCAACAGGAATGGTATATTTGCAGCAAATTATTAGTTATTATTTATTCTGATACACAATCGAGATAGGGACGATGAGAACCTTCAAAACCTTAGGCGAGACTTATCAGTCAATTACCACAAACAAAAACAGGACATAAAATCCCTATATGGAAGTTCTATGCAAAATATCCAAACTCTACTCATGGGTGAAGAGACTAATATATATATATATATATATATATATATATATATATATATATATATATATATATATATATATATTCCAGACTATCTGTTGCCCTATAAATAAGCTTCAAACTTGAAACAGATAGTAGTAAGTACCTTACTGAACAAAGCCACTGTGAATAGGACATTCCCTTCTTACAAAAGAGACATGAAACATGCACCCGTGTATCTATAGTAAAAAAAGTACCAGTGAAACACTTTAACCAAAATCATAGATTGATTGGTATTACAAATGAAATGTAAAGTGGTATTCTCTGTAGGCGAGGCAGGAGAGACCTTTGGAATAAATTAATTAAAGTTTAATTTGAATAACAATACAGACACACATGTGGGGGAACATCATTACATAGTTACATAGTATTTGAGGTTGAATAAAGACATTCAGTCCATCAAGTTCAACCTTTTTAGATCTCTTCTGATCATTATAATATGTGGATTATTTATAACCTGGTAATACTTGTCAATTGTTAATTATTAATTGATCCAGAGGAATGACAAAATTAATGCCAAATAGACACAGCAACAAATATGTTAAGGTTACAATACTGACAGGGAGCTTCTAGCTTTCTGTTAATGGGACGGTTTAAGCACTTGACATAGGGTATACTTATTTTGGTGCTAAACGTATGATGAGGTATGATATATGATGAGAATAGGTATGGTGTGTATTTTACATTGACACAACAAGGACCTGCATTTAGAAAAACAGCATTTTTTTTGCTGAAATATAGATGCTTCCTCATTTTTGCTTGAGTTAGAGGTTATAAAGGCTTAAGGTTATGAAGAAATTTCTATGTGCTATGCTAAGTAATATTGAACTCATTAAACACAAAATCACAAAACTAGCAGGTGGCAAAACAACATACATTTATATCACATATAATAGTTGTCAAACGGCGAATCATCGTCACACTTTGCGAGCTCGCAAAGCGAGCTTGCAAGAACTGCGTCCCTCGCGAAGGTAGAGGCTCCAACGTCGGCTGCAATGAGCCAAAGGCTTGCGAGGGGCCACAAAAGCAGGACTTTGAAAAAAATAACTTTAACATGCAATTACTAAATATGAACTTACACAAAAAAATACGAGCAGTGGGACTTAGAAAAAAAATTACGAACTTCCACAAAAAAATACAAGCTGCGGGACTTAGAAAAAAAAAATTACGAACTCGCAAAAATACGAACTAAAAGGCTGAACCATGCACAGCAAAAAACATAAAAAAAACACAAAATACACACACAAATAAAAAAAATCATTACACACAGCAATGGGGTAATTAAGGCCTTATGGGGGTCTGGATTGACCACCATGAGTTAATGGGGTAATTAAGGCCTTATGGGGGTCTGTATTGACCACCATGAGTTAATGGGGTAATTAAGGCCTTATGGGAGTCTGTATTGACCACCATGAGTTAATGGGGTAATTAAGGCCTTATGGGGGTCTGGATTGACTACCATGAGTTAATGGGTTAATTAAGGCCTTATGGGGGTCTGTATTGATCACCATGAGTTAATGGGTTAATTAAGGCCTTATGGGGGTCTGTATTCCCCACCATGAGTTAATGGGGTAATTATAGTTGCCTGGGGTAATATTTTTAGTGCGAGTCCTTTCAGGACCTTTACGGTCTTTTAAGGACCCGCAAGGCGGGAAATTTAAAATTGAAATGCAGCAGGGTCACGATCGGTGCCGATCAGGGACCCCCGCTGCAGGGGGTTTATATGGGGACACTTCGGGGGTCCTGATGGGGACCCCCAGCATAGAGGGGGGTTAAATTTAGGTGCCGCGGCCGGGGTTGCGTAATAGTGTGCCGCGGGCCCTTTAAGGAGCCGCGCCGGGGAATTTAAAAGTTTTAAATGCAGCGGGGGGCCTGATCTATGCAGATCGGGGACCCCCCCTGCAAGGGGTTAATGTGGGGACACTTCGGGTGTCCCGAAGGGGACCCCCAGCATAGAGGGGGGTTCATTTTTTGGGCCGCGGCCAGGATTGGCAATTAGTGTGCCGTGGGTCCTTTAAGGAGCCACGCCGGGGAATTTAAAAGTATTAAATGCAGCGGGGGCCTGATCGGTGCCGATCGGGGACCCCTGATGCAAGGGGTTAATGTGTGTGGGTGGGGGGTTCCTATGGACCCCTGCAGCAAGGTGTTCATGTGAGGACACTTCAGGGGTCCCGACGGGGACCCCCGCATTGAGGGGGGGTTAATTTTAGGTGCCGGGGGGGTATTTGGAGTACCCCCCACGGCAGGGCTTATGTGGGGGACAGCCGCGGAGGTCCCTTTTAGGACCCCCGCAGCAATTGATGAGGAGTGGGAGCCTGCGATATGTACATTTATGCAGTGTTGATACGTACGGCCCTGCTGCGTAGCTCATACGTTGCTCGCAGCAGGGCTAATTTAATAGCATTGTAAGTTAGAGAAACTTTGTAGTACGTAGGGCTTAAGTAGAAGCCTCTTATTTACGAGGCTGGAATTTAATAGGGCCCTTACTGTCTGTGGCAAACAGCATTACCTGCCTTACAATTGTATTGCCCTTTTGACAGGTAAGGTGCTAGTATACTTATATATATATATATACAAGAGAAAAGAAATGTGGATGGAAACCACAATCGGGACTACAGCTAGGGTTCCTGGTGACTGAAACACCAAAAGTTAATTGTAAACTGAAACAATAAAAAGAGATTGGTTATACTGGGGCTCAAAATTAAACCTCTAGGCGATGTAGGGCATAACATTTTAAATATGCAAAAATGTAATAAATATCTTAAAAAGTAAAACACGCCGAGAGACCATAAAGGTCACATGAAAATGACCAAGACTAGAGAGTAATGAAAGAAATATGATCAATAAAAATGATCAATAAAAATAGATAGATACAACCAGCTAAAAGGGTCACAAATCTGGCTTCAAAACAAGACAAACAGGAGAAAGATAAATAAACAACAAAAGGAAAGGATCTGGAAAATAAGTGGGCGAGACAAGAAAAAAATAATGAAAAATAAGTAGAGCAGTGGAAATCGGTGTGGTAGGTAGAGACTACCTACTGTGAAACATATAAAGTATGTGAGGAGGGGGAGCTGAGATGCACCTGATTACAGCTCAAAAGTGTGTGAAGAGGCTGGTGCTCACTTGAGACCAGTAAAGTGGCTAGTGTAGTTCTGCAAAGCAGATAAAGTGCTGAGTGCGAAGTAAAAGTGAAGAATAATGAAAAAGTGTATGAAATGTGTATAAGAAATGAAAATGTATAAGAATGAAGGGGCTGAGACACACTTGGTTCCAGCTCAAACAAGGAAGGAAAATATAAAAGGGATAGTAATGGCTAGGCAAGAGACCAACTAAAGTGGCCAGTGCAGTGACTGCAAAAGACCAACTAAAGTGGCCAGTGCAGTGACTGCAAAGCAGGAAAGTGCTGAATATGCCCAGTGCAGTGACTGCAAAGCAGGTAAAGTGCTGAATAAAAGGCGAAAAGTAGGTGGTGCTAAAGGTTGGAGAAATGTAAAAAGGGTAAAGTATAAATCAGTAATGAAATGGGCCTATAAGTTGCCTTGGCTGAAAGTACTAATAAATCAAATAAATATATAAATATATAAAATCAATACAAGAATGTGCTGCATCTGCCTGTGATATACCCTCTGTAACCCATGCTAGAAATATACTAGAATTATACATACAGTATAAAATACAAATAATATAAATAATGTATTAAGGCTCAATGTAGTGTAGTGCTGAACAAAATACATAAGTAAATGGGTAAAATCTAGAGAGTGTGGGTAGAGGGGTAGGTCCTCTGACAAAAGTATTACAATAGACCAACAGGTAGATAAATGGTAATAATAGATGTAGATGGCGATAATGGATATAAATATACCACTGTGAATTGTGTTAAGTATGGGGTCAGAGCGTGAGGGTTTGTCCCCTGAAAATGGGAGAAAACTCACCACTCATCATTCCCAGAATGGAGTACCCCCATCATTTCTTCTGTTGATCACAAATTGTGACACAAAGGATCAGAGGCACAGGACACAGACAATTGCAGCTTGGCTGATCGGACGCCGATTTCGCACATAAGCGCTTTCTCAAAGGCGAGTAGTGGACTCAATACTTCTTGTGGGTTCGCAGGCTTTATTAAAAGCATCCTAGGAAGCTTTCTATTGGTTGGGTGCTAATCTGACATCATCCGGGGTAACCCGGGACGCCACCCTCACGCATGTAGAGGCCCAGCGTGATGATGTATGCATCACTGTGTGACCAATTGTAAATGCCTGAAGCAAAACCGGGAGGCGGGAAGGTGAGGATACAGGAAAAAACAGAAGACAGAGGTATGTGTGAGAGTGGTGAAAGCAAAAGGAAAAAAGGAAAGAAAAAGAAGGGGATGGTGCGGAGACCAAGAGAGCCACAAGAGCGTCAGCGGAGGCCCCCAAAGCCAAGGCTGGGCACAATGCCCCACACAGGCACCCGCCGAGCGGAGCAGGGACCCACAACACACAAAGAACCCCCACATGGAATGAAGAGGAGAGGGCAGCGGAAGCCACGACCGCAGGAGCAAACAAACATGAGGTGTTGTTACAATAAGACATTGTATAAAGAGAATAAACAAATATATATATATATATATATATATATATATATATATATGCTGATAATAGCAAGGAGTCTTATCATGCTTACATACCTAGTGTTAGATGTATGCCTCTAAAATATAGTAAAAAAAGGGGGGGGGGGGGAGGGAGGATGGTAGACCAGAAGAAAAAAAGGGGGGAAGGAAAAAGAAAAATGGGAAAAGGGGATGAGGAGGATAGCAAAAAAGAAAAACTGGAGAATGCCTTGAATATTGGATTCTAAGGAAATATATTGAAAACTAAAAATGGAAAATAGACATAGGCTGTGGGTGTGCCGGGTAGAGTGGGGTGGGGTGGGGGGGGGGGGATGCAGGTTAATTTAGATGAAAGGGGAATAAGAAAATCCTTCATTAAGTCCTTTAGGGGACTGTGTTTGGAACAGGTAGATCCACTTGCTTTCTTTTTGTAACAGCATATTTTTGTAGTCTCCTCCTCTGGTTTTGGGTTTAATAATGTCTACAACATGAAAGTAGACGTAGGTACTGTCCTATAGGTATACTGCTTTTTTGTTTAGTTGGATGCTGGCTTTGCCAATCTAAAAGCATATTCGTCGCTGTGGGTTTGTAGTGTACTATCGTTTTGATTGTTCCTTCCTTGTTTTTCAGGATTTTAAGGTCAAGAAATTCCAATTCATTGGTGTTGGTAACAAAAGTGAATTTGAGATTTAGATGATTATTATTGAGGTGTTGAACAAAGGCCTTAAAGTGATCGGCTGATCCTTCCCAAATGATGAAAATATCATCTATATATCTTGACCATGATAGTAAACAGTTGGTGAATGACATATTGGCTTCTATGAAGACCATTGTAGTTTCCCAAAAGCCCAGAAACAGATTGGCATAGCCAGGGGTGCATGCTGTGCCCATTGCTGTACCCCTGACTTGTCTGTACCATTTGTCTTCAAAGTAGAAGAAATTTCTATCCAAAATAAACTGCATGAGCGTAATTATAAAGTTCTTCCAAGATGGAGAGTAGTTACCTTGTGAGAGGAAATATCCGAGTGCTTCGATTCCTAGATGGTGAGGGATGCTGCTGTATAGTTGTTCCACATCTATACTCGCCAGTATAGATGTGGGAGGAGCATTCAGGTAATCCACCTGCTTAAGGATATCTGTCGTATCTTTGGTATAAGAAGGGAGGCAGTTCCCCATTGGTTGGAGATTTCGATCGACCAGTTTACTGATCCTTTCTGTTAGATTGTTTCTGCCAGAAACTATAGGTCTGCCTGGAACGTTTTTCAACTTCTTATGAATCTTTGGGAGGCAATAAAATGTTGCGGCAGTAGGCGCTGAGGGGAGTAAATAGTCATAATTCTTTTTTGAAATGAGACCATTGTCAAGAGCTGCTGTCAGGATTGCATTTAATTCAATTAAGTATTCCTTCTGATGATTTTTTGGTAAAATTTCGTACGTGTTGACGTCCTGTAAAATGCGATGACACATTGTGAGGTAATTGTCTTTACCCATCACAACAATATTGCCTCATTTGTCAGCTGGTTTGATAATGATATTTTTGTTGTTTGTTAACTCGGACAGGGCTGTCTTCTCTTCTTTGGAAAGGTTGTTAGAATTGGATGAAAATGTAGGGCTTCTAGCTTATATGTCTTGAGTGACAAGTTTCAAGCAGATCTCTAGATTCACATAATTTCTGAAGTCCAGTGTGAATTTGTTTTTGTGTTTGAATTCTGTTTTTAGAATTTCATTAATATGATCCTCTGTTTCCACCTCATTCAGAAGTCCCATCAGACTTTGGAAAGCTTCAAAGTCCTCGGTAGCCAAGTTGAGATTTGACATCTGCTTTCTCTTTTTCTCTGTGTGATATTTTCTCAGAGCAAGTTTACGGATAAAAAGGTTGAGATCCTTGATGGTAGAGAAGGTGTTTGTGTAGTTGGTAAGCAAAAATGTAAGGCCTTTAGAAAGCACCTTTACATGATTGATGTTCAGTATTGTATCTGACAAATTGATTACTCTCGTATTTTGTTCTGCAGACGTTAATAAACGTTTAGCACGAGAAGTGATATAAGGATTTAGAGTACTCTGGGGAATATCTTCCATGTCAATATCAGTCGGACATGAACCTCTTTGAGTGATCGGTGGAGTCCAATTTTTCAATTGCATTTTTTTGATCCTGCTGGGCGACCTTTGCGTCTGGACCCTTTGAGTTTGAGTGGTCTTGGGTCGCGCCCCTTGTCTAAAAAAGACGGCATATCCGTTTGAGAATTTTTTTGTTGTTGTGTTCGTGGCCATCTCGTTTGTACTCTGTTATGTTCTTGTGGGCCACGATCAGTAGTGTAACTTGTAGATTGAGCACTTTCGTTTTCTGAAACGTCTGAGGAACTAACGTCTGTATTGGACGTATCTTGTTTGTTGAATCTGAATAATCTATAAGCAGTCTGTTGTTGGAAATCATTTTTGTCCCGTTGGAATTTTCTATGTTTGCGTAGTGCTAGCTCATTTTTGAATTTGTCAATTTGATCATTTATTTTCCTGAAGAATAGGATCATAGTCTTGAGTGTTCTCAAATTTTGTGAATTCCCTTTGAAAATGGTCAGTTTTGGTGACTATGAGGACCAGATTTTGTTTTTCTTGTTCTAAGATTAAGGTCATTATGTCCAATGAACATTTATTCACAATGTACGTCCATTTCAGAGTAAATGGAGTGTCAATTAGATGAAATGCTGGTATTAGTTGTATACGTAGGCCTCTAGGAATGATCTTGTATTTTATATAATTTTCCAAACTGGAAATTTCCATATGGTCCTTATTTCTTGGCGTAGAACTTTTGGAGCCTCTCGCGACAGATTGTTTAAATCATTAGTAGGTGTTGACAGGTGTTTAGTATCCTGTTGGAAATTTGCAGCTGCTTCTTCTTGTAATTTATTAAGATTCCATAATTAATTTCTAGGGGTTGCCATTGGTATGTGGTACGAAGGAAAAGAAGCAATATAGTGGGGAAGTAGAAAAGAGAAATGAAAAGAAAGAAAATAGGGAAAAGAGGGGGGGGGAGGACAATATTTGTTCCTATAATAATAATTTGTGCTATCATAGACAGTAAAATGTAGGCACTGGGTGCTGAGAAGTGGATTAAACCACAGGTTAGGGTATGAACAAGGGAAAAGAAATGTGGATGAAAACCACAATCTGGACTACCGCTAAGGTCCCTGTAAACTGGAACAATAAAAAGAGATTGGTTATACTGGGGCTCAAAATTAAACCACTAGGAGATGTAGGGCATAATAGTTAAAATATGCAAAAAATGTAATAAATATCTTAAAAAGTAAAACACGCCGAGAGCCCATAAAGGTCACATGAAAGCGACCAAGACTAGAGAGTAATGAAATAAATATGATCAACAAAAATGATCAATAAAAAAGATAAATACAACCAGCTAAAAGGGTCACAAATCTGGCTTCAAAACAAGACAAACAGGGAGAAAGATAAATAAACAACAAAAGGAAAGGATCTGGAAAATAAGTGGGCAAGACAAGAAAAAAATAATAAAAAATAAGTAGAGCAGTGGAAATAAGTGGGGTAGGTAGAGACTACCCACTGTGAAACATATAAAGTATGTGAGGAGGGGGAGCTGAGATGCACCTGATTACAGCTCAAAAGTGTGTGAAGAGGCTGGTGCTCACTTGAGACCAGTAAAGTGGCTAGTGTAGTTCTGCAAAGCAGATAAAGTGCTGAGTGCGAAATAAAAGTGAAGAATAATGAAAAAGTGTATGAAATGTGTATAAGAAATGAAAATGTATAAGAATGAAGGGGCTGAGACACACTTGGTTCCAGCTCAAACAAGGAAGGAAAATATAAAAGGGATAGTAAAGGCTAGGCAAGAGACCAACTAAAGTGGCCAGTGCAGTGACTGCAAAAGACCAACTAAAGTGGCCAGTGCAGTGACTGCAAAGCAGGTAAAGTGCTGAATAAAAGGCGAAAAGTAGGGGGTGCTAAAGGTTGGAGAAATGTAAAAAGGGTAAAGTATAAATCAGTAATGAAATGGGCCTGTAAGTGACCTTGGCTGAAAGTACTAATAAATCAAATAAATATATAAATATATAAAATCAATACAAGAATGTGCTGCATCTGCCTGTGATATACCCTCTGTAACCCATGCTAGAAATATACTAGAAATATACATACAGTATAAAATACAAATAATATAAATAATGTATTAAGGCTCAATGTAGTGTAGTACTGAACAAAATACATAAGTAAATGGGTAAAATCGAGAGAGTGCGGGTAGAGGGGTAGGTCCTCTGACAAAAGTATTACAATAGACCAACAGGTAGATAAATGGTAATAATAGATGTAGATGGCGATAATGGATATAAATATACCACTGTGAATTGTGTTAAGTATGGAGTCAGAGCGTGAGGGTTTGTCCCCTGAAAATGGGAAAACTCACCGCTCATCATTCCCAGAATGGAGTCCTCCCATCATTTCTTCTGTTGATCACGAATTGTGACACAAAGGATCAGAGGCACAGGACACAGACAATTGCAGCTTGCCTGATCAGATGCCCCATAAGCGCTTTCTCAAAGTGGACTCAATACTTCTTGTCGGTACGCAGGCTTTATTAAAAGCATTCTAAGAAGCTTTCTATTGGTTGCATGCTAATATATATATTAACCCTAATGTCAATAGAATTAACAGGCAAACCCATTCCAAGTCACCCAAGTCACATGTGTAACTGTACTCGACCCAATAAGTAACAAACACAATGGATTAGTGTTATCCTTTTTAGGAAAATAAGTAGAACAGTGTTGTGAATTTGTAAGGGGTAAATAAACTTCTTAACGCTATGGTCGGTTGATAATCTCAACAGTAATTAATGTGACATCACATGCTCATGTGGGATCACGTGAGAGTGCACTGAGTCGATTCAGTACATGCTACAACTCATGACCACTTAATTTTATTATAATGGAGGGAGGCAGCTAGGCTAGACTAGAAGTTAAAAATAAAAGGTACAGATTTTTTATAAAGATTTAATCATAAACCTAAAAGAAAAAAATAACTTATTCAGATATATGTGCCCAATGAATATTTTAAAATATAACTTTTGTTTATTAGCTTTTTAACACAAATGAAATAAAACACAAATGTTTAAGAATGGTTAAGAAAAGCACACAGTTTTAAGTAAGACGTCAATTTAAGTACTATTAATTTATTGAATATAGACAACTATTGGCCAATTTTTAATAAGTAGCAAGTGCCCTTTCATGTAATAATATAAATCAACAATGTATTCATAAATTACTGTAATGAGCCTATTTTTTTTTTTTTTTTTTTATAAATCACTGTAAGGATTATTAATGATCTGTTACAAAGTATTCAAATTAGCCTTTGTTACTTTTCTGTTTGAGTTATTTGACTTATTACATAGTTACATAATATTTGAGGTTGAAAAAAATAACTTTTAGTCTTTCCAGTTCAACACTTTTAGATCTGCAATATGCTAATTAATTGTTAATTGTTTCAGAGGAAGGCAAACAAACCCCCCCCCCCCCCAGTGAAACTCTCAAAAACAGAAAAAAAAGTTCCTTCCTGACAACAGATACTGGCAATTGGATTCCTCCCTGGCTCAATACTACCTCTCTAATTATCCAGGATAACCCTGTATGCCCTTTTTATTTAAAAATATATCCAAACACTTTTTAAAATTATCTTTTAAATCGGCTGTCGCCAGCGAGAATTCCACAGATTTACTACCCTTACTGTGAAGAACCCCTTTCTTTCTTTAAGGTGGAATCTTTTTTCTTCTAACCTCAAAGGATGTTCTCTTTTCAGTTGACACAAAAAGCTCCCTTGACAAATCTTTATACTGACCCTGGATGTATTTATATAAGGTAATCATATCTCCTCTTAGACGCCTTTTTTCTAGAGAAAATAATCTTAATTTGGTTAGTCTTTCTTCATAACTTAGCCTCTCCATTCCCCTTATTAGTTTTGTTGCCATCCTCTGTACCCTTTCCAGCTCTAAAATGTCCTTTTTATGAAGTGGTGCCCAAAATTGTACTCCATATTCCAAAATAGGGCGTACTAGAGATTTGTATAGTGGCAGAATTATATTTGCTTCCCTTGCTTCTATACCCTTCTTAATACATGCTAATATTTTATTTGCCTTTGCAGCTGCTGCTTGGCTTGGAGCACTGATACCTAGGTGGTTGTCCACAAGCACTCCCAAATCCCTTTTAATATCTGATACCCCTATATTTTCTCCATTAAGATTATAAATTGCATGGCTATTTTTCCTTCCCAGATGCATAACTTTACATTTATTCGTATTAAATCTCATCTGCCATTTGGATGCCCATTCCTAAATTTTATGTAAATGCCTTTGGAGGGAGAGCACATCATTATCTGATTTAATTACCTTGCACAACTTTGTGTCATCAGCGATAATGGAGACACTACTTACCAGTCCCACCTTAAAGTCATTAATAAATATGTTAAAAAGTAGAGGACCTAATACTGAGCCCTGAGGAACCCCACTTACCACATTAGTCCAATCTGAGTATGTTCCATTTACAACAACCCTTTGTTTCTTTTCTTTTAGCCAGCTCTCAATCCATGTGCATATATTTACTGCAATTTCTGTATCCCTTAGTTGGCACAATAGTCTCCCACGTGGCACTGTATCAAAAGCCTTTGCAAAATCCAAAAAGACTACATCCACTGAGTTGCCTTGATTCAGGTTCCTACTAACCTCCTCATAGAAACTAATTAGATCTATCCCTATCTATACTTATCCCTCATAAACCCAGATCTATACCTATCCCTAATAAATCCATGTTGACTCCTACTTATAATCCTGTTCAAATAGACATATTCTTGTATATTATCCATTATTAACCATTCTAAAAGCTTCCCCACTACAGAAGTGAGGCTATCTGCTCTATAATTCCCCGGATTTGCTCTTGCTCCCTTTTTAAATATAGGTACCACATCTGCTTTTCTCCAGTTATCTGGTATAGACCCTGTGTTTAGTGAATCTTGAAAAATGAAATATAATGTTTTGGCTATTACAGAACCCAGTTCCCTCAGTACCCTTTGCTTTATTAACATTTATTTTTTCCAAACTCTTTTGGATTACTCCCTGCGTTAACCAATTATCCGGCAAAGGTAGTGTAGCCCCATTATGTTGCATTGTCCCAACCACTGGTACCTCCCATGTGTATACCGAAGAGAATAACCTATTTAGCTCATCTGCCTTTTCCTGGTCACTAATTATCAGATGGCCTGTGTCACATTGTAATGTTCCCATAGCTTCAGCCCTTTTGCATGCCTTGTTGATTTCCTTGTACTCCCGTAAAGCAGTTTCTGTCCCTACTTGTTCGCATAATATAAAATGCCTGTTTTTGACTCCGTATCTTGATCTTTAAGACCTTATTAAGCCAGATTGGATGTGATTTACTCCTTTTACTTTTATTCCCATTTGGAATATGGTGATAAGTATATATATTTAGTAAGGATTTAAATGTTGTCCATTTGTGTTCAGTGTTTTTACCTATCAATTCTCTGTCCCAGTCTATACTTTGTATTGCTGCCCTTAGACCGTTAAAATCTGCCCTTTTAAAATTAAGAGTTTTTGTTGGCCCCTTAAAATGTTGTTTTTTTTATTCAATTTCAAATGAGACTGTGTTGTGTTCACTGTTTCCCAAAGGTTGCCCTATTTCAACATTTGATCCTATAGCAACTAGAGATGTTGCAGACAGTTCGCCCACGGACTATTCGCGACGATTTTGGCTCTTTTGCGCTTGCAGCGGACACATGCGCTTTTCGGTTCGCCCCCTATTCTTTATCATTGAGGAAACTTTGACCCTGCACCTCACAGTCAGCAGACACATTCCAGCCAATCAGCAGCATACACTCCCTTCCAGAGCCTTCCATCTGAAGGACAGCATACATTTTAGAATCATTCTGCAGCTACATTCGTTGTAAGAGTACAGATAGTGTAGCTGCTGGAGATTTAATAGGGAAATAAATAGCCAGGCTGTGTATTTAGCTTCCACTACAGACCTGAAGGACTCATCTGATATCTGCTGTAAGGACAGCAACCCAAAAAGCCCTTTTTAGGGCTAGAAAATAATTTATATTTTTTAATAATTTTTTTCTGTGTAATCTAATTGCATATGCCTGCCTGCCAGCGTGTGTGTGTGACAGGCTAACACCTAATAGCTTATATTGTGCTTATTTTCACTACTCATACCTGGTGGTGTACCATACATTGAAAACAACCACTTTTTCCCTTTAATCTAATTTCAGTTGCCTGCCTGTGTCAGGCTCACAGCCTATATTGTGCTCAGTGAAATAAAATAACACTTTTTTGACTGTAATAGATTGAATAGCAATTGCCTGCCTACAGGTGTGTGTGTGAAGCCTATTGCATCTACTCTGCCAACTTTTGCCAGTGCACAGTGATACGTCATATCTGGTGCAACCGTAGTGTACAGTGCCATAAAACAACACTTTTTTGACTGTAATCGATTGAATATCAGTTGCCTGCCTACAGGCGTGTGTGTGAGGCCTACAGCGCCTACTCTGCTAACTTTTGCCAGTGCACAGTGACACTCATATCTGGTGGCACCTTAGATTGCACGCAGTGCCCCAAATTTGAAGTGGGAGGACCGACCAAGCATCTTTTTCCATCTCCCGCTTCCAAAAATCCATGCCATATACACGTCCCCTGATAGGTGACGTAACAGGTATCAAACTGATAGGAATAGATAGTACAACTTAATACACCACTCCTATCTGGTGGCACATTACATTGCACGTGCAGTGCCCCAAATTTGAAGCGGGAGGACCGACAAAGCATCTTTTTCCATCTCCCGCTTCCAAAAATCCATGCCATATACACGTCTCCTGATAGGTGACGTAACAGGTATCAAACTGATAGGAATAAATAGTACAACTTAATACACCACTCCTATCTGGTGGCACATTACATTGCACGTGAAGTGCCCCAAATTCGAAGTAGGAGGTCCGACCAAGCATCTTTTTCCATCTCCCTGTTCCAAAAATCAATGCCATATACACGTCCCCTAATAGTGGACGTAACAGGGATTAAACTGATAGGAATAGTACTACTTAACAGTACACACCTTATAATAACGCAGACAGAGGCAATGCAGAGAGAGGAGTCTGAAGAAGAGGAGTCAGAGGAGGAAGGTGGCTTTGAGGAGGTGGAAGACCAAACACAGCAGGCATCCCAGGGGGCTTGTTGTCACCTTTCGGGGACCCTTGGTGGCTGGGTGGAGGAAGAGACCTTCAATGACATCAGTGAGGACAAGGAACGGGACATGGCTAGCTTGGTATCCAACCTTGTGCAAATGGGGAGTTTGCGGTTGTGCAAAGGGACTGTTTGCAATTGTTTGCGGTGCATTAAACGGGGAGATTGGTCTGTTACTGTGAAGTGGGTGTAACCCTTACACTACCTGATTGATACAACATCATACCTGATGTTTTAAAGCATATTATTCCAAACAATTTAGGAATGTTAGGTGATTTATGCCCTTTATGGCTTAAAACCAGACTTCTGCATCAACTATGTAATTTTCCGTGGGAGTTTTGCCATGGATCCCCCTCCGGCATGCCACAGTCCAGGTGTTAGTCCCCTTGAAACAACTTACCCATCACTATTGTGGCCAGAAAGAGTCCCTGTGGGTTTTGAAATTTGCCTGCCCATTGAAGTCTATGGCGGTTCGCCGTGTTCGCCCGTTCACAAACATTTGATGAAGTTCGCGTCTGCGGTTCGTGAACCGAAAATGTTATGTTCGCGACATCACTAATAGCAACATTATTTGTGATGACTAAATCTAAGATAGCTTCATTTCTAGTAGGCTCTTGTATAACCTGGGCCAGATAATGATCCCTGAGTGTACTCAAGAACCTGCTCCCCTTAGTTGAACTGCTAGTCTCATTCATCCAGTTTATTTCAGGGTAATTTAAATCTCCCATTATTAGAAATTTCCCATGCTTAGCAGTATTTCCAATCTGTAACAATAATTGTATTTCCTTACTTTCAGCTATATTTGGGGGTTTATAGCATACTCCTACTAATATTCTTTTGGAATTTGCTGCTCTGCTATTTATCTCTACCCACAAACATTCAACATTATCACTAGTTCCCCCATAAATATCTTCTCTGACTATAGGCTTAAATTCTGGCTTAGCATACAGACAAATTCCTCCTCCTCTTTTACCATTGCCCCTATATTTCCTAAATAGGTTATAACCATCCAGATTAACAGTCCAGTCATGCGATTCATCCCACCACGTTTCAGTAATGCCTATTAAATCCTATTAAGTCTTTTTTCAATCTCAATTACTATGTAACTATGTACTATGTAACTGTGATATTTTGAATGACCAGTGTTGCCTGCTCTACTTAGACATATTTCAGTTGCATAAGTCTAGTCTGTGTAATCCACCTGGTGTTAGTCACGTTTAAGTTACTCAAGTATATCTTGTTGTTTTGGCTGAACAGCTTTACCAGAATAAAAAGTGTTATTATGATCCTACACTTAAATAATGTCTGCCTAGGTTGAAGCAAGTAAGACATTAGCTTAAAACTCATCTGGAGAGTCAATATTTCCACCCAGATCCTGGTAACTGAACAGTTTGCTCTCTCCTGGGAGCTTGAGATGGGCATCTTGTGGATTGGGTGGATAAATTATTTAGAGGGGCTGAAAATGACCCAGCGGTCTTGGTACCTATTTGTATCAATGGCAAAGTTATTGGAAGATGGAGTGTTCTAAAATGGAATTTATGGATCTAGCAAACAATAGCTTTTTAATAAAAAATGCTTGAATAAAAATGGAGGATTTTGGCTTTTTAGAGCACTGGGCTGATTTCTCTGTGGGTGAAAGTTTGGACCTTAATGGAGCTTTTGTGCTAGTGGAAAGAATGGTAGAAAGGTTGAGGGAGTTTTCAAGCTAGCATGTGGTTGGAGGGACTAGGTTGAAGTAATGGGGTAGAAAATGTAGCGAGGGTAATGGATGGATTCAATACTTATGGTATGTGAAAAGGGGTAGGGTTAGTGTAGTTAATAGGGAGCTCATTGTATGTAACTCAAAAATAGCAAAAAAGACATAGCAACCTAAAGTGTATGCTTATTATTGCAAGAAGCTTGCCAAGGAACATGGGAGAGCTTGATTTATTAGCAG
Organism: Discoglossus pictus; assembly: GCA_027410445.1. NCBI lineage: Eukaryota > Metazoa > Chordata > Amphibia > Anura > Alytidae > Discoglossus > Discoglossus pictus. The sequence goes on from CM050166.1 coordinate 255,713,715, forward strand.
TTAACAATATGTTTGATACACATTACTGAAATATGGTGGATGATTCTCTTGACTAGACTAGATTTGATGATTATAATGTATACTAGTGACTTGCCCATCAAAAATGACGGCAATAAAATTTGAAGCCTGGCAATGCTGTTTGCCACACAATGTGAGTCTTTTGGCCCTCTGAGCACATTCGGCGCTCATCGCCTTCGGTGCTCATCGCGTGGCTTGCAATGAGCACCTTTGGAGCTCATTGCAAGCCTCTCCCCTTGTGTACTTCAACTTTCCTGCTTTGCAATGATCACCATCGGCGCTCATTGCAAACCTTTCCTCCTGCCTGTTGTTCCGGCCGCTCATTGCAGGGTTCATTAACCTGCAAGTTTTGTGCTTGGGAATGGTACGTGTGTCTCTTTCCAGCATCTCCCCTCTGTTTCTTCCCTGTGTGTTTCTCCTCTGTGTGTCTGCTGAATCTTTCTGTTTGTTTTATTTTCAAAGTCCCGCGTGCTTGGCGTTGTTCGTGAAAGTGTTAGTGTCTTTGCCGTCTTGTATTTTCTTAGTCCCACATATTTTTTATAGTTCGGTATTTTTCCGAGGTCGGAATGTGCTTAGCCTTGTTTTTATTCCATTTTGAGTTTTTTTTTACGTGTTTTTGTCCGCCATTTTTTTTCTCCCTTAGCCGATTTCCTTATGACGAAACACTGCAAATTGGTCTGAAATTTGCTTGCAACCTCAATCCCAGGCATCCTGGCTCTCCCCCTGTCCTGTGTGTGACTGTGTGTTGTTAATTTTTTTTTTTAATTGTTGCTTTTTGTGTTTTTGGATTTCCGCGGTTTTGCCGCTATATTCCTATTTTTCCGAGGTCGGATTTTGTTTGTGCAAGTGTTACTGTCTTTAGCGTCATGTATTTTCGAAGCCTGGCTTTGTTCATTTCTTACTGTGTGTTGTGCATTTTCCAAGGAGTGCGCGCCTGGCATTGCAGAGCCTCGTTTTCATCCAGTTTCAGAGTTATTTGTGTTTTTCGGCTGCCATTTTTTCACTTGCTTAGCCGATTTTCGAGTGACGAAACACAGCAAATTCGGCTTAAATTTGCTTGCAACCTCACTCCCAGGCATTCTGTCTCTCCCCCTGTGCTGTGTGTGGTTTATTTATATATATATATTTATTTATTTTTGTTGTTTTTTGTGTTTTTTGATTCCTGCGGTTCAGCCATTGCATTCGTATTTTTTCGGGTTTGGATTTTTCTTGCCCCCAAGATTCCTGCGTGCTACAATGCCTCAACTGCTCGCCTCCCTTCGCGAGTCTCGCAGGAGCGCCTTTGGTGCTCATTTCAGTCTAAGTCCTGCGTGTTTCCATGCCTCAACTGCTCGCTACGCGAGGCTCACAGGAGCGCCTTTGGTGCTCATTTCAGCCTAAGTCCTGCGTGTTTCCATGCCTCAACTGCTTGTCTAGCTTTGCGAGGCTCGCAGGGCAATGAGCGCCTTTGGCGCTCATTGCCTAAGTCCTCCGAGCTTGGAATGCTTCTATGCCTCATTTACAACCTATTTAGGAAAGATAGGGGCAAAGGTCAAAAAAGGGGAGGAGGGATTTGTCTGTATGTTAAGCCTGAATTTAAGCCTATAGTCAGAGAAGATATTTATGCTGAAACTAGCGGTAATGTTGAATGTTTGTGGGTAGAGTTAAATAGCGGAGCAGCAAATTCCAAAAGAATTGGAGTATGGTTGGAGTATGCTATAAATCCCCACATATAATTGAAAGTGAGGAAATACAATTATTGTTACAGATTGGAAATGCAGCTAAGCATGGGCAAGTTCTAATAATTGGGAGATTTTAACTACCCTGAAATAAACTGGATGAATGAGACCAGCAGTACGGGCAAAGGGAGCAGGTTCTTGAGTACACTCAGGGATCATTATCTGGCCCAGGTTTTACAAGAGCCTACTAGAAATGAGGCCATCTTGGATTTAGTCATAACAAATAATATTTATATGGTATCAAATGTTGAAATAGGGCAACCTTTGGGAAACAGTGATCACAACACAGTCTCATTTGAGCTTGAATTAAAAAAACAAAACTTTAAGGGGCCAACAAAAACTCTTAATTTTACCGGTCTAAGGGCGGCAATACAAAGTATAGACTGGGACAGAGAACTGACAGTTAAAAATACTGAACATAAATGGACAACATTTAAATCCATACTAAATATACATACACATTGGCATATACCATGTGGGAATAAAAGTAAAAGGAGTAAATTCCATCCAATGTGGCTTAACAATGATTTAAAAATCAAGATATGGAGTAAAAAAAACAGGCATTTAAATTATATAAAAACGAGGGGACAGAGACTGCTTTACGGGAGTACAAGGAAATCAACAAGGCTTGCAAAAGGGCTATCAGACTGGCTAAAATAGAAAATTAAAAGTTAGTTGCAAAGGAGAATAAGACTAACCCTAAAATATTGTTTAAGTATATAAATGGGAAGGGGGCCAGGATGGAAGCTGTAGAAGCATTACAATGTGAAACAGGCCGTCTGACAATTAGTGACTAGGAAAAGGCAGATGAGCTAAATAGGTTCTTTTCTTTGGTATATACAAGGGAGGTACCATAATGGGGCTACACTGCCTTCACCAAATAATTGGTTAACGCAGGAAGAAATCCAAAAGAGGTTGGAAAAAATAAATGTCAATAAAGCCCCGGGTCCTGATGGAATACATCAAAGGGTACTGAGGGAAACCATTATGTCTAATTTTTCAAGATTCACTCAGCACTGGGTCACTACCAGGGGACTGGAGAAAAGCAGAGATGATACCTATATTTAAGAAGGGGGCAAGAGCAAATCTGGGGAATTATAGACCTTTAAGCCTCACTTCTGTAGTGGGAAAGCTTTTAGAAGGGTTAATAAGGTATAATATACAAGAGTATGTCTTTTCAAACAGCATTATAAGTAGGAGCCAACATGGATTTATGAGGGATAGGTTGTGTCAGACAAACCTAATTAGTTTCTATGAGGAGGCTAGTAGGAACCTGGATCAAGGCAACTTAGCGGATGTAGTCTTTTTAGATTTTGCAATGGCTCTTGATTGAGTGCCACATGGGAGACTATTGTTCAAACTAAGGGATACAGAAATTGCAGTAAATATATGCACATGGATTGAGAGCTGGCTAAAAGAAAGGAAACAAAGGTTTGTTGTAAATGGAACATACTCAGATTGGACTAATGTGGTAAGTGGGGTTCCTCAGGGCTCAGTATTAGGTCCTCTCCTTTTTAACATATTTATTAACAACTTAGAAGTAGGATTGGAATGTAGAGTCTTCATTTTTGCTGATGACACCAAGTTGTGCAAGGGAATTACACCAATTAGAGAAATTAGAGAAATGGGCAATTAATGGCAGATGAGATTTAATATGAATAAGTGTAAGGTTATGCATCTGGGAAGGAAAAATAACCATGCAATCTATAAACTTAATGAAGCAAATCTAGGGGTATCTGATATTGAAAGGGATTTGGGAGTGCTTGTGGACAACCACCTATGTAACAGTTCTCAATGCCAAGCAGCAGCTGCAAAGGCAAATACACTATTAGCATGTAGTAAGAAGGGTATAGAAGCAAGGGAGGCAGATATAATTCTACCACTATACAAATCCCTAGTACGCTCTCATTTGGAATATGGAGTACAGTTTTGGGCACCAATTCATAAAAAGGACATTTTAGAACTAGAAAAGGTACAGAGGAGGGCCACAAAACTAATAAGGGGAATGGAGGGGCTAAGTTATGAAGAAAGACTAACCAAATTGAGCTTATTTTCTCTGGGAAAAAGGCATCTAAGAGGAGATATGATTACCTTATATAAATACATCCAGCGTCAGTATAAAGATTTGTCAAGGGAGCTTTTTGTGCCAGGAGGTTTTCAACTGACAAGAGGACATCCCTTGAGGCTAGAAGTAAAAAGATTCCACCTTAAAGAAAGAAAAGTGTTCTTCACAGTGGGGGTTGTTAATCTTTTGGAATTTTCTACTAAGGGAGGTGGTTACAGTGGATTCAATAGATAACTTTAAAAAGGGATTGGATATATTTTTAATTAAAAAGGGCATTCAGGGTTATCCTGGTTAATTAGAGAGGGAGTATTTTTCCAGCGACAAATCCGATCGCCAGTATCTGGTGTCAGGAAGGATTTTTTTTTTGCCTTTTGAGACAATTGGCAAAGTTTCACTGGCCCCCATATCCACACGCAGATGCCCTCGCTCTCATTCACAACCATGGCACACTACACAAACACGATACATGCAGAGGTGCTCCCGCACTGCTGAACGACTGTGGAGGAAATCATGCACTTCAGCTGATTTCCTCCACTACAAATTTATGTTACGCCCCTATTTCTCTGCCCTTAACCTTGCCAAACAGCTGTACTTTACAACACTAATATCAACTCTGTCCTCTAACTCCAAGCGTCTGTTTGCCTCTTTCATTACTCTCTTCAGCCCACCACCTCATCCTATCCCTTCCTCTCTCACAGCTGAATACTTTGCCAACCATTTTATTTATAAAATTCAAAACATCCACAATGAACTCTTATCTCAGTCTTCTCCCTTCTCCAATACCACAGCCACTTTGAACTGCTTTGATCTGGCTACAGAGGATGAAGTCTCCAATCTGCTATCATCCACTCGCCTCACTACCTGTCCTCAGGATCCTTTTCCATCTCAGCTCATCTCTCCCCTCTCTACCACACTAATCCCAGATCTCACACATATCATATTTTCAACCTCCCCCTTACTACTGGCATGTTTCCATCTTCTCTAAAATATGCAATAGTTATACCCACCCTCAATAAACCCTCATCTGACTCTCACGTTGCATCTAACTACCGCCATATCTCTCTGCTTCCACTGGCTTCCAAACTGCTGGAGCAGCTCCTCTATAACCGCCTTACCAGCTTTATTTTCTCTAACTCCCTTCTTGACACCTTCCAATCTGGCTTTCGGCCCCAACACTCCACTGGGACAGCTCTCACTAAAGTTACCAATGACCTGATTACCGCCAAGTCAAAAGGTCACTTTTCAATTCTTCTTCTTCTAAATCTCTCTGCTGCTTTTGACACTGTCGACCATCCACTTCTACTCCATATCCTCTTCTCCCTTGGTATTCAAGACACTGCTCTCTTGTGGTTCTCATCATACCTACAAAATTGATCATTCAGTATCTCCTTCTCCGACACCTCTTCTTCTCCTCACCCCCTGTCTGTTGGTGTACCCAAGGATCAGTCCTAGGCCCCCTCCTCTACTCCCTCTACACTTCCTCACTTGGTACCCTCATAAAGTCTTTTGGGCTTCATTATCATCTCTATGCACATGACTCCCAAATCTACCTCTCCGCACCAGATCTACCCTCTCTCTTCTAACACATGTCTCCAACTGCCTCTCTAGTATATCCTCTTGGATGTCCACCCACCATCTCAAACTCAACATGTCTAAAACTGAACTCCTAATCTTCCCTCCCTCTCCCACAGCGTCAATTGCTCACATTATTATTATTATTATTATTATTATTATCTTGTATTTGTATCGCGCCAACATATTCTGTAGCGCTGCACAGGGGATAAGAACAGGGGAAATACACATTTAACAAATTCAAAAGTTGAAGGGCCCTGTTTTGAACTTAGAATCTTAGCAGAAAGTGCTTTATCCCAAAGCACCCTACAAGACTGGTAACTCGCTACTTACAATCTAAAGGGAATTAAAGGGCAGAGAACTGGGGAAGAGTAACAAATAAGGAATAGCAAGGGTCAGGAAGAAAAGTGAAAGATAGAGAAAGTTTTATTTTAGAGGGAGAGGGGAGGGATCTGAGGTGAAAGACTAGTATGTTGGCTAACCCCTAGTGTTGAGATGATCTATCTGCAAGTAGGAAGCCAGGGCTTTTCCATGGCTCTATAAATTTAATCGGAGTTGGTGTGGGTGAGGGGGAGGGAGGCCAATATTCTGAGTCTCTCACAGATGTAGCAGGCATTAAAGCAGAGTGAATGTGCACTGAAAGAAATAGAGAATGGATTGGGGTCAGACAGTACAGGAAGATAGGAGTTAGAAAGGAATGGGAGAGAGACCTTAGAATGAAGGTATGTGAGGAGGGGGGAAGGAGATTTGAGGTATTATGCCAGCCATGAATGGGGAAAGGATGGGGGAAGGTGGGGACAGCAAAGCAGGGTATAGGAAACAGAAATATTTCTAACTTTTTGTTTTCAATTTCTATCTGCCAAGATATAATAACATGCATACAGTAGTGATATTAACAAACATATTTGCTCCAGGGATGGTGCAGTTTCCCTAGTCTCCTCCATACCTACTGAGGTGTTGTGAATGCAGCTCTGAGTATCTTACAGATGTAGCAGGCCTTAAAGCAGAGTGAATTTGCACTGCTGAGGTGTTGTGAATGCAGCTCTGAGTATCTCACAGATGTAGCAGGCCTTAAAGCAGAGTGAATTTGCACTGCTGATGTGTTGTGAATGCAGCTCTGAGTATCTCACAGATGTAGCATGCTTTAAAGCAGAGTGAATTTGCACTGAAATAAATAGAGAATGGATTGGGGTCAGACAGTACAGTCAGACAGTAACCCCTCCTCCCAAGCCCGCTCTGTCTTTCATCCCTCACATACAATCACTAACTAAATCTTGTCTTCTCCATCTAAAAAACATATCTAGAATTTGTCACTATCTTACACAAGACACAACTAAAATCCTTATACACTCTCTGATCATCTCTCGACTAGACTACTGCAACTCGCTTCTTGTTGGCCTACCCACCACCCGACTATCTCCACTTCAAGACATTATAAATGCCTCTGCTAGACTCATCTTCCGTACACAATGTTCAGTGTCTGCATCACCTCTCTGTCAATCACTCCACTGGCTTCCCTTAGCCTCAAGAATAACATTTAAAATCATGACCCTAACTTACAAAGCCCTCAACAATAACTCTCCCCCTAACATCTCTGCTCTCATCTCCAAATACTTCCCCACCCACCCTCTTTGTTCTTCTTTGTTCTTTCTACAACTCTTATCACCTCCTCTCACTCTCGCCTCCAGGACTTTTCTCGTGATGCCCCTAATCTCTGGAACTCCTTGCCTCGCTCCACCAGATTTTCCTCTTGCCTCAAAACATTTCAAACCTCACTTAAAATGCATGTATTTAAATACGCGTATCACCTTCCACCCTAACACGCTTTTCACCTCTCTCTCCCTCTTTTACCACTCACTATATCTTAGATTGTAAGTCTGCAAGTTTCTATCCTAAGTACTTTGGGAATTTAACCATGGACATTGGATTCCTAGCTCAAAGACAGGGCCCTCCTTGCTTTTCTATATGTTAATTTGTATTTATCTTTGTCTGAACTTAATTTATGTACAGCGCTACAGAATATGTTTCCGCGTTATAAATGAACTATAATAATAATAATAATAATGGGATACTTTTAAGCACCCCTCATCATTTAATGAGTGCCCCTCACATTCTAGCCCCAGCAGTGAATACAGAATACAATTTCCTTCTATTTCTCCATCATCATAGTGGGATGAATCTCTAGACTGGACTGGTAATCTGAATGGTTATAACCCATTTAAGAAAGACAGAGGCAATGATAAAAAAGGAGGTAGGATGTGTCTATATGTTAAGCCTGAATTTTAAGTCAGAGAAGATATTTAATGTAACTAGTGATAATCCTTGTTGGTAGAGTTAAATAGTGGAACAGCAAAAAATCACATCCCATGTGGCTTAACAATGATTTAAACATGAAAAACGGGCATTTAAATTATAAAAAAGAGGGAGTAGAAACAATAATGCTTGCAGAAGCTATTAGACTGGCTCAAATAGAAAATTAAAAGTTAGTTGCAAAGGAGAGTAAAACAAAAAAGATGGCCAGAAAGGGGGCTATAGGAACATTGCAATTTGAAACAGGCTGTCTGACAATTAGTGACCAGGAAAAGACAGATGAGCTAAATAGGTTTTTTTCTTTGGTATATCTAAGGGAGGTACCAGTGGTTGGGGCACTGCAACAAAAAGGAGCTAAACTACCATCACCAAATAATTAGTTAATGCAGCAAGAAATCCAAAAGAGGTTTGAAATACATATAAAGGTACTGAGGGAACTGGGTTTTGTAATAGCCAAACCATTATATTTAATTTTTGAAGGTGAACAAGAGAAAAGATGACTAGAGAAAAGCAGATGTGATATCTCTATTTAAGAAGGGAGCAAGAGCAAATCGTGGGAATTAGAGACCTGTAAGCATCACTTCTATAGTGGGAAAGCCTTTTGAAGGGTTAATAAGGTATAATATACAGAATTATAAGTAGAAGTCAACATGGATTTATGAGGGATATGTCATTTCATGCAAATCTAATTAGTTTCTATAAGGTGGTTAGTAGGAACCTGGATCAAGGCAACTCAGTGGATGTAGTATTTTTGGATTTTGCAAAGGCTTTTGATACAGTGCCACTTGGAAGACTACTGTGCAAACTAAGGGATACAGGAATTGCGGTAAAATGCTCATGGTCTGCTCATGGATTGAGAGCTGTCTAGGACTGAAAAGTACTGTCTCCATTTTTGTTGATGACACTAAGTTGTACAAGGTAATTAAATCAGATAATAATGTGCTTTCCCTCCAAAGGTATTTGCATAAACTAGATAACTGGAACATTTCAGCTGACAAAAGGAAATACTTTGAGGTTAGAAGTAAAAAGATTTCACCTAAAAGAAATGGGTTCTTCCCAGTAAGAGTGGTTAAACTGTGAAATTCATCACCAAAGGATGTAATGACAGTGGATTTGATAGATAACTTTGAAAAGGGGTTGTATATATTTTTAAATACAAAGGGCATTCAGTTGTGCAAGGTGATTAAGTCAGAAAATTATGTATTTAGGGACATAAATTGTGTCAAAGGAACATACATTACAAGAATGGGTAACTAAATTACAGATGAGATTTAATACAAAGTAAAGTTATGCACCTAGGAAGGTAAAATAAGCATGCAATTAATAATCTAAATGGAACACATGTATGGGTATCAGAGACAATAATGCATTTGGGAATGTTTACACACAGTCATTTATGTAGCAGTGCTCAATGCCAGGCAGATGCTGCAAAGCAAGTAAAATATTATCATGCATTAAGAGGAGTATAGAAGCAAGAGAAGCAATATAATGCTGCCACTATATAAAGGTACACATTTAATTGGAATGTGGAGTATCAACCTTATTCACTATGTTACTGTAGTATTTAAGTGAAGTAATTTTTTTTTTTTAAAGTTAATTTTAAATGTAGGACCACATTACTTTCTGGGTATTACGTTGAAGCCAATTTAGATTCTCTCTTATTTTATTGTAAGAATTTCTATGAATTGTGAACTATTTCATTCACATAATTTCCATTTGGTCCAGCTAATTTGTTGTTGACTGTAGAAATGTTTTGAAAGGCATTTCTTCAATAATTGCCTTTTGATTTCTATTGCACACATATAATTGCTTGCATTTAAATTTATATTTCTATTAGTACATCATCAAAGAAGAAAACTGAAAAACAAAGATAAGGCAGTTAATAATATTGTTGAAGGTAAAACTAATTTCTGGTCTGGTCAATATTTGCAAACAAATTAAAAGCAAATATACTTCATTAGCAAGCTGTAAAGATATCCCCATTTAATTAAATAAAGTGTAAACAAGAAAAAAATGTGTTTGGCAACTACATACAGGGTACGTCATGCTTGTATTACATATAATAAACAAAATCAATAGTTGTTGTTATCTATATGTACATTAAGATAGTCCAAATTGTTATAATAAAATTAAATTAGTTCAGTGCAGTCACCCATACAAGTACTGAATCTCATTATAAATAAATATGGAGCATATGGAGCATAGTGAGAAAACAGTACCGTATTGGTCCGAATAAAAGCCGAAACCGCATATAAGCCGCACCCGTAAAGTTCAAGGGAAAAAATAGAAAAAAGATAGTACTCAAATATAAACCGCACCTGTAAATTTGGAGAGAAAAACAGGCTTTACAGGATGTTCAAATCACTAAAACTGTAAATTGCTATTCAATGCCGTCTGAAGCACATAAATCGGCACCCTTAACTCGCAATCGCACAAATCGGCAGTCATTTTGCGTTCGCGAATAGAAGCCGCACACCTAATAAGCAAAGTTCGCAAATCGGCAATGATTTTTTTTACGGTTGCCAATATAAGCCGCACCTGTAACTCGCAAGCTCAAAAATCTGAAAAAAGGTGCATCTTATATTTGGACCAATACGGTATATACAAACATTTTATCAAGTAATCACTCTAAAGAACTCCAGAGAGAACTCATAGTGCTGACAAAAAGTAGATGTTTACTACTACTTTAAAATAGAGTGAGATAGAATTCAGGGAACTATAGACTGGTAAGCCGCATGTCAATAGTAAAGATGCTCTCATAAGGGTTGCAATGGATTGTGTTCAGTAATATATAGTTAGATAGTTACATAGTAATTAAGGTTGAAAAAAGACTTCCAGTCCATCAAGTTCAACCTTTTAAGATCTCCTCTGATCTGCAATATGTGGATTAGTTATTAATTAATTAGTTGTTAATTAATTGTTGATTAATTATTAATCAACTTTTTTTTTTATATATATGTTTTAAAATTATTAATTAATCCAGAGAAAGGCAAACAGAAAAAAAAAAAAAAAAACTTAGCCAATCGTCTCAAAGGGAAAAAAAATGAATTCCTTCCTGACCCCAGATACTGGCGATCGGATATCACCCTGGATCAATACTCTCTCTCTAATTATGCAGCATAACCCTGAATTCCCTTTTTAATAAGAAATAAATCTAGTCCCCATTTAAAGTTATCTATCAAATCTGCTGTCACCACCTCCTCTGGTAGAGAATTCCACAGATTAACCACCCTTACGGTGAAGAACTCTTTTTTTTCTTTAAGGTGGAATAGTTTTACTTCTAACCTCAAGGGATGTCCTCTTGTCAGTTTAAAACCTCTTGGCACAAAAAGCCCCCTTGACAAATCTTTATACTGACCCTGGATGTATTTATATAAGGTAATCATATCTCCTCTTAGATGCCTTTTTTTCTAGATAAAATAAGCTTAATTTGGTTAGTCTTTCTTCATAACTTAGCCCCTCCATTCAACTTATTAGTTTTGTTGCCCTCCTCTGTACCTTTTCTAGCTCTAAAATGTCATTTTTATGAAGTGGTACCCAAAATTGAACTCCATATTCCAAATGAGGGAGTACTAGGGATTTATAGAGGCAGAATTATATTTGCTTCCCTTGCTTCAATATGCATTTAATATTTTATTTGCCTTTGCAGCTGCTGCTTGGCATTGAGCGCTGTTACCTAGGTGGTCGTCCACAAGTACTCCCAAATCCCTTTCGATATCTGATACCCCATACACTTGCTCCATTAAGATTATAAATTGCATGGCTATTTTTCCTTCACAGATGCATAACTTTACATTTATTCGTATTAAATCTCATCTAGCATTTAGATGCCTATTCCTCAATTTAATGTAAATCCCTTTGGAGGGAAAGCACATCATTATCTGATTTAATTAACTTGCACAACTTTGTGTCATCAGCGAAAATGGAGACACTACTTTCCAGTCCCGCCTCTAAGTCATTAATAAATATGTTAAAAAGGAGAGGACCTAATACTGAACCCTGAGGAACGCCACTTACCACATTAGTCCAATCGGAGTATGTTCCATTTACAACAATCCTTTGCTTCGTGTCTTTTAGCCAACTCTCAAACCATGAGCAGATATTTACTGCAATTCCTGTATCCCTTAGTTTGCAAAATAGTCTCCCATGTGGCACTGTATCAAAAGCCTTTGCAAAATCCAAAAAGACTACATCCACTGAGTTGCCTTGATCCAGATTCCTACTAACCTCCTTATAGAAACTAATTAGATTTGTTTGACATGACATATCCCTCATAAATCCATGTTGACTCCTACTTATAATCCTGTTCAAATAGACATATTCTTATATTATCCCTTATTAACCCTTCTAAAAGCTTCCCCACTACAGAAGTGAAGCTTGCTGGTCTATAATTCCCAGGATTTGTTCTTGCTCCCTTTTTAAATATGTGTATTACATGTTGATGGGCCATGCCCAGGAAGGAGTTAGCAGCAGAAGCTAACAGGGCAATGGCGATGCACCTCACGCTGTGATGCAACTATCGCAAGCAAGCTGTCTCTTTTCCTTATTGATGTTCAGAGAAACATGTTAAGAACCTGAAAATAACCCGAAAATCACTGAGGTAATCCAAAGTGAAGGCTCCCATCTCTCCTGAATGCCTTTTTTGTCTGAATGCCCCAGCACAGTTGCAGAAAACTCATTGCTGAACTTACTTGCTACTCATATCTCACGCCTACCCACCGTTTGAGAGGCCCACTAAGGAGGGAAGCGACCTCTGTGTGGGGTTGGCGATGTGGAGCTGGAGATGCTAAGCGGCGCGGCGTGCCTGAAGAGGGAGATCTGATGGGTGGATATCGAGCTGAGGAAGCTGGGCTAAACGCTGCTGAGATGGTGTGAAGCAACGTAAGAGCACAGTTGTGCTAAAGTCGGTGATGGGGAGCATCGCAGAACGCTCAGACGAGATCGCTGGCATGCAGGATATGCAAGATTTCCCAGCTTCTATCTGTGGAAACAATTGAGGAGACAACAGTGCCAGAAAGTGGAGGGCACCGTTGAAGATCTCGCATGTGGATTCATCAGATCTAGCAGAGCCAGTGGAGATGTTGCACAGTAACAACAAATGCAAATATAAAAGAGCAGGGGCATGGACATTGGTGGTATATCCACTAAACAGTTTCAAACTGTGGGAGAGACTGTGGAGCAAATTGGTTAAATTTCACAAAGTGAAACTCACAAAGTCTGATGCAGATTTTAGTTTTACTAAAGTCACTATTGAAGTATTTATCATAGGTATTGTTTCCATAAAGAGTATATTATACTCAGGAAAAGATGAACTCTCTCTACTGAAAGCCACTACAGGGAGTGCAGAATTATCAGGCAAATGAGTATTTTGACCACATCATCCTCTTTATGCATGTTGTCTTACTCCAAGCTGTATAGGCTCGAAAGCCTACTACCAATTAAGCATATTAGGTGATGTGCATCTCTGTAATGAGAAGGGGTGTGGTCTAATGACATCAACACCCTATATCAGGTGTGCATAATTATTAGGCAACTTCCTTTCCTTTGGCAAAATGGGTCAAAAGAAGGACTTGACAGACTCAGAAAAGTCAAAAATAGTGAGATATCTTGCAGAGGGATGCAGCACTCTTAAAATTGCAAAGCTTCTGAAGCGTGATCATCGGACAATCAGCGTTTCATTCAAAATAGTCAACAGGGTCGCAAGAAGCGTGTGGAAAAACCAAGGCGCAAAATAACTGCCCATGAACTGAGAAAAGTCAAGCGTGCAGCTGCCACGATGCCACTTGCCACCAGTTTGGCCATATTTCAGAGCTGCAACATCACTGGAGTGCCCAAAAGGTGTGCAATAATCAGAGACATGGCCAAGGTAAGAAAGGCTGAAAGACGACCACCACTGAACAAGAGACACAAGCTGAAACGTCAAGACTGGGCCAAGAAATATCTCAAGACTGATTTTTCTTTATGGTTTTATGGACTGATGAAATGAGAGTGAGTCTTGATGGGCCAGATGGATGGGCCCGTGGCTAGATTGGTAAAGGGCAGAGAGCTCCAGTCCGACTCAGACGACAGCAAGGTGGAGGTGGAGTACTGGTTTGGGCTGGTATCATCAAAGATGAGCTTGTGGGGCCTTTTCGGGTTGAGGATGGAGTCAAGCTCAACTCCCAGTCATACTGCCAGTTCCTGGAAGACACCTTCTTCAAGCAGTGGTACAGTAAGAAGTCTGCATCCTTCAAGAAAAACATGATTTTCATGCAGGACAATGCTCCATCACACACGTCCAAGTACTCCACAGCGTGGCTGGCAAGAAAGGGTATAAAAGAAGAAAATCTAATGACATGGCCTCCTTGTTCACCTGATCTGAACCCCATTGAGAACCTGTGGTCCATCATCAAATGTGAGATTTACAAGGAGGGAAAACAGTACACCTCTCTGAACAGTGTCTGGGAGGCTGTGGTTGCTGCTGCACGCAATGTTGATGGTGAACAGATCAAAACACTGACAGAATCCAGGGATGGCAGGCTTTTGAGTGTCCTTGGAAAGAAAGGTGGCTATATTGGTCACTGATTTGTTTTTGTTTTGTTTTTGAATGTCAGAAATGTATATTTGTGAATGTTGAGATGTTATATTGGTTTCACTGGTAAAAATAAATAATTGAAATGGGTATATATTTGTTTTTTGTTAAGTTGCCTAATAATTATGCACAGTAATAGTCACCTGCACACACAGATATCCCCCTAAAATAGCTAAAACTAAAAACAAACTAAAAACTACTTCCAAAAATATTCAGCTTTGATATTAATGAGTTTTTTGGGTTCATTGAGAACATGGTTGTTGTTCAATAATAAAATTAATCCTCAAAAATACAACTTGCCTAATAATTCTGCACTCCCTGTATAGCTGATTCACGACTTAAATCTCAGATACAGTAATTGGTTGCTCAAAGAGCTTATATGCTAAAGCATCAGCTTTCAGTATTAGATGAACTGTTTGTAAAATTTAAGTGGCCTTACTCTTGGTTAAAGATACTTCTGGACACAGTATTGCTATAAAATGGTTGAATAACCTTAAAATATAGTTCAAAGATCGCTATAAAGAGTGTAATTGTATCTAACAGAATCCACATGTTTTATGGCTTGCATTAAGGATTGGCTGACCATAAAATCGATATTGAGTATATTTTTTATCTACGAAGATCTTTCCTGATTGACACTCACCATATCTGACTTATGACTCATACGACATATAAAAGTTTACTTAAAAGGTTTATGAAGTTGAAGATCTAGTACATCATCTGCAGCCATAACAACAGTTTTTTGAGTACTACGGATTGGGATGGAAAGATATAATAACCCTCTCAAGTTTTAAAGAAAATAATTATATTTTGATTAATTTATTTGCTTGAAATAATCTGAGGTAAAGACTTGTAATAACCTTAATTTGGTGAATTGGAGCAGCTGGGCCTAATAACGAGCACATTATATCTAGGAAGATCTTCTCATTGTGGTACTCATCATATTTGACTCAGGAGTTATATGATATATAAAGGTTCACTCAAAGTTTTTGAAGCTGAAGAATCTGTAATATTGTCTACAGCAATAACAAATCTTTTGAGTACTACGGATTGGGACTGAAAGATATAATAATCATGTCAATTTTTGAAGAAATGATTATATTTTGAGGAACCTTTCTGTTAAAATAATCTGAGGCAAAGATTTGTAATAACCTAAATTTAGTGCATTTGAGCATCTGGGCCTAAAAATCTACACTCTCAAATTAGTTGAATAACATCCTGCAGAAAATCTGGGGCTTTACCTAAGAGATTTGAAATAAATAAATAAATCTTGAGCCAAGTTAAATTCTGCACACTTATAAGCTAAAGTGTATAGGAAATATGGATTAATGGAGTGTTGAATGAACTTGATCTGTAAACTGTAATTAGCACTGAGTTTTATTTATCTTTGAATAGTTTCTAGTCGTGATAGACTAGGTGAGATTAGAGGAGAGATTAATTCAAAGGTGTAAGAAAAACAGGTCAGATGATGGGTAAAAAAACAAACTCAAGGGGGGAGAAGCAAGATCAGAGAGGAAAAAAATCAGCAAAGTAAAAATACACTGAGTCCCCTCATTTCAACCTGTAGTAGAACAAGTAATACAGAAGAAACATTTCCAATAGTGGACTCTGAATCTAATCCAGATATTTCAATGGCCCAATCTTTGGGTAATGAAATCTCAGGCTTGGAAGAATCAACCAGAGAATCAGAAACAGGGGAACCAAGATTGACTCTTGAAATGATGAAAGAACTATTTCAGGAATTTAAAACTTCAATAATCTCTGAATTGACAAATAAAATAGTGCATAATACTAAAATAATTAGTGAAGTTTCAATACAAGTAGATGAGATGAAAAAAAAAAAACTATGAAGGATGAAAATCAAAGTTTAACCAAGGAAATGGCAAAGATGAAATTAGCATTACATACGCTTAAAGGGCCTAATTCTAAACTAGAAGATTACATAAGATTTAACAATATATGTATATGTGGTATAACGGAAGATATACCCCCTCAGAACTAACAAAATATGTATTTTCCTTTTTGCTTTCCTTGGTTAACCCTGAGCAGAAATCGGAAATGGTGATTGATAGTATTCATAGACTCTCGTTAGCCAGAAATTTTGATAAAGGCTATACAAGAGATGTAATTATCAAATTACACTACTTGAGTTTTAAAGATCAAATTATAAGGAAATCCATGGAAAGTGTTTGACACCCCATATGAGAGATAAAAAATATTTTCAGATATCTCGGCTGAGACTTTATAGAAAAGGAGAGAACTAAAAGATATCACTAAGATCCTGAGAGATAATCAAATTAGATATAGGTGGGGCTATCCAACAAGATTGATTATAGTTATGGAGGATAGAACAACTGTAGTGAACAACATCAAAGAGGGTGAAAAGTTGCTAAGAAACAATATACATAGGATTGAAAGAGGATTGGAAGAGAATAAAAGTTAGTGAATAATCATTAAGAGGGTGAAAAAACGAATCAGAAGCAAAAAACACAGGAGGCTGGGGGGCGTGACAGGAAATGAGGTTGTGCTAGCTCACAGCTAGCTTCAGGGTGGTAGGGAGACTGCAGCACCTCTGAGATGAGGAGGTGAGGAGCTGAGTCGCTAAGCAGAGAGGGGGAGACCGCGTTTGGGTGATCAGAGCGGCAGCGACGCTACTCTCGTCATAAAGGAGGACCAGACCCGCCAGTGCTGATGGGGGAGCGGTTGCCATACAGAGCGTAGCATAGTGAGTGGCGTTCGCGGGCCCTGGAGAAGGGGGAGGAGACGTCAGGAGAAGCGTGGAGGCTCATAGAGCTCCGGAGCGCCGAAAAATCTGCGCCAGCCTAACACACTCTAACACACGAGTCAGAGGGTTCTGAAGATAGGTTCCAGGAACACGCTGACGACCTGAGCTCTCCCTGGCGCCCTCCACAAGCCCCCAGAAAGCCTAAGACCTGGTGAGAAGTCAGAGGGTTCCTACTGTCGTATATAACAGGCAGCTTGAGACAACCTAAGAGGACAGGTGAAGCTGGAGGTTTTAGCAGATGCAGATGCCTTTGCGGATAATGCCTGACCTATGAGGTGCTCCCCTTACACTGGATCAGAGATAACATGAACATGGAGGGAGGTGATGCTCCTGTACATATGGCCCTAGAGGAATTCAGAATATAGTTGGGAATGGAGTCTGGTTACTGGAGGGTAAGGTGAAGAAATTGGGAAACAGGAAACGATCTGGTCATTCAGGAAGTATGTGAAACTTATATAAAGAAACTTCCAGACTCCCTGAGACATTTTGGGGTCTGCAACAGTGAGGTAATAATAACTCTCACTTTTTCCTTTTATTGGTTAAATGGTCAATTTCACATCTAGAGCGAAAAATACATAATGATATGGGCCAAAGGCCATATAGACTAGATAAAAAGAAAAAAAAGGGAAAAGTAGAAGTTCCTCCAAATCTTAAGTCCTTAAACCCCCAGCAATATCTTAAAATCTGGACATTATTAATAAGACAACAAGTTTCCCAAACTATAGAGAAGCAATAAAGGGCGAAATTTTACAAACAACAATAGTTCTATCAGCTCCACAGTGGCAAGTAAATAAAGGCCCCTCTCGCTATTAGATCTGTAAGCTAAGAGCTATGCACATGGAAAGCAGATTTAAAGGGGAATATTAGCCACTAGTCATTTTTATAGGAGAGTAAAACTGCTGACGGGAAAGGCAGGCCGCTGCAGCCGAGGTCTGGAAATTGCGCCTTGATACCAGAGGGCCCGCCAGGCAAAATGAAGTTCCCCCAGTAAATTTTCAGTTAATGTGTTTTATTCAAATTTCTGGTGGAATTTATCCTGATTTACGCAGGCCTAAACTTAAAGGCAACTCGCAAAGATGCCGTCTAAAATGAAAGCAAAGGACAAAAAAGCTGATATCTTAAAAACACCGAACAATTTTTCTCCCAGGAGCAAGGCCGCTAATACCTCTAATACTGAGGAATAAACTCACCCTCATGTTGAGGCTAATCGCTCATCAGATAAACGCTCATCAGATAAAGCGTCTCAAACTGTGAGTGCGGGGAGCTCCTTTTCTGATGAAGAAGATATCCTGACATGCTCAAAAATGAGAGAACTATTCCAAAACTTTCAAACTAGCCTTGTGGCAGACTTGACCAAAAAAATCACCGAAAATACACAACTCATTAAAGAAGCGAAGGAAAGAGTTAACGCAGTTGAAAAAGTCTGTGACAAACTAATTTCCGATAATAACAGTTTATTAAAATACACCTCGATTCTGGAAAATAAATTAGAAGACCTGCAGTTAAAAACTATAACTTGAAGACCGCAGTAGGATAAATAATCTGCGTTTAAGAGGCATATCGGAGACGATACCAGAGAACAATTTGAAGACCTATGTAGAGGACTTATTGGGGTCCCAAATATTTCAAAATCAGAAAATACTATTGTCAGTATCCATAGGCTGCCTCTAGCTAGACACTTAGATAAGTCCTTACCCAGAGATGTTATCCTTAGATTGCACTTTAGATCCTACAAAGAAACAATAGTAAGGGTCTCATATGAAAAGAAAGGTTTACCCTCCCCATATGAACATATCAAAATATTTACAGATTTATCAGCTCAGACTAGCTAGGAGAAGAGAATTTTCACAAATAACCCAGATATAAGGACAGAGAGAAATTAAGTATAAATGAATCTCTCCAAGTGGTATTTCAGTATATAAGGATTTAAATTGGTAAAGGATTAAAAAAAGTCCAGGAAGGTATAAAAATGTTGAAAGAATGGCAGATGGACATAGTTAAGGAAGT
Source organism: Discoglossus pictus (assembly GCA_027410445.1). Taxonomy (NCBI): domain Eukaryota; kingdom Metazoa; phylum Chordata; class Amphibia; order Anura; family Alytidae; genus Discoglossus; species Discoglossus pictus. Next base: position 255,732,761 of record CM050166.1, read on the forward strand.
CAAAGGGGTTGAAAAGGTGACACTGTCTGCCAGTAACTTGACCTGGCATACAAGGCTAAGTTAAAAAGTGTATATGTACCCAAATATAGAAAGGGATAATGTTACTAGACTTGCCAGGAAATATTGATAGTTCATTAGATAGATGAGAAGAAGATTTGGGGGGGCAACGGAGGTAGGTCGGGGGAAAGGAGTTATGTATTCTGCCCCCCTAGTGGGAGAAGAGCTAAAGGTTAATATATTTTATTAGGGATCAATAAGCGTCTACATGGGTTCTGCAAGGGCATACATGCTTGCCTACAATAGTAACTATGTAACAGGCAATCTCTTTAATGGTACATCTCCTCCTCTATTTCTTCCTTTCTTTTATCCTTCCTTTTTCCTTTTCTCCTTTTTTTCTCTTTGTCCTTTTCTTTTTTTCTTATCTGTGGGTCTCCCTACCAAAGGTGGATAGCCACCCCTGACATTTCCATATACCAGGCTATCGCCCTGTTAACCAGAGTCTAGGATGTCGGTAGACTTTGGTTTAATATGTATGAATGTGTATGTTGAAAGAATGATGAATGTATCCGGGAACTATCTGAGGCATTGTAAAGTGGAAATTTTATTATATACCGTATGACATGGGAGGAATCTAAAAATCTTGTCAATGGGTAAAGGATTAAAAGTCATCTCGCATAATGTAAATGGTCTGAACTCAGCAACAAAGAGGAAAATAGCCTTCTTGAACTATAATAAGATTCAGGCGGATATTCTCTGCCTCCAAGAAACCCATCTAAAGAGGGAGTCAGTGCAATATATGTCCAATAAATCTTATCCAACTAGAATCGACTCCACATATAACAACAAATCAAAAGGAGTCTCTATCTTTTTTAACAAAAGGTTAGTGGTGGCTAAAGAATTTTAAAAAATAGACCCCTTGGGTAGATATATAATATGGATTGGCCATATAAACAATAGATTGATAACCTTAGTTAATGTTTATCTGCCAAATAAAAACCAAAACAGATATCTTAAAAATTTACTACGAGATATTTTTAAAATCAAAATAGGATTGATTATGTTATGTGTGGACTTCAATCTGGTAACTAATGTGTCAATGGATATACAGAGGTCTTAAAAAAAGTTAAGTCGGAAGCCCATATTAGTAAAGCCGCGTCTGAATTTTCTAGCTTGAGTAAGAGCTATGAACTACTAGACTCCTGGAGGGTGTTCCATCCGGATCAAAAAGAATTCACCTTTTTTTCTAATCGCTACCAATCTTACTCCCGTATAGACTATATCTTTGCGGATGCAAGCACAGTGCGAATGATAGAACATTCCAAAATATTTTGGCACCTTGGTCAGACCATTCTATCAATAGCATTATATTGGTAGGGACAAATAAGGTGATGTCTAAGAACAGCTGGAAAATTAATCCATTGCTACTTAAAAAAAATGAATCTGTTTCCGCTATCAAAAAAGATATACAGAATTTTTTTGAAATTAATAAGGACTCGGTAAAGTCAGCAAAGGCGCTATGGTGCGTCTTTAAGTCGTTTAATCGAGGGATACTAATTGCTAGATCTGCAGAAAATAAGAGAAACCAGGGCAAGTCATTAAATCTCCTTTACATAGAATTAGAAAAGCTACATCAGGACAATATGACGAACCCAAGAAAAGAACTAAGAGGTAAAATTAAGGGGATACACAATCAAATTAAAAAAAATCTCCAGTTACAAGCGGATAATCTCCTTTGGAGATATCAGCAATACCATTTTCTATACGGCAATAAATCCGGTAAATATCTTGCTAACAGACTAAAGAAGCAAGAAGCCAGAACAGGATTTTTAAAATCCGGGATAAAGAGGGTAAAATTCATCTACACCCCGACAAAATTAGCGCGATCTTTCAGGACTATTACACCGAATTGTACAACTTAGGAAATGATACGTGGTTTAAACTTCCAGCCAAAGAAGAAATTGTAGCCTTCCTATGTAAGATCAAGTTCCCTAGAGTTTTAGAAAAGGATAGCGAATACTTAGACAGTGAGATAACCATTGAGGAAATCACTGAAGTAATTACTAGCGGCAAATCCAACAAATCCCCGGGGGTAGATGGATTTGACTCTCTGTTTTACAAATCTTTTTTGTCGGAACTAAAAAGTCACTTATGTAACCTATTTAACGAAATGAAACAAACAGGGGATATCTTCCCTGACATGTCAGAGACTAAAATAATTAACATTTTGAAAGAAGGTAAAAATCCGGAGCAGTGCGGGAGCTACCGACCAATATCTCTGATTAATTTAGATATAAAAATCTACGCCCAAATATTGGCAAATAGACTGAAAACCATAATTAACCAGTTGATCCATAGAGACCAAACAGGCTTTATTCCTGGTCGCCAGGCATCTGATAACTCTAGACGAATGATTGATATTTTAAACTACGTTGTAGAGCAGGATATACCCTTATTGGCCCTGTCTTTGGATGCGGAAAAGGCATTCGACAGGGTCAATTGGGAATTTCTCCAGGCTGTCCTGATGAAATTCGGATTTAACGACTTTGCCTCGAGATCCGTTAAAGCCCTGTATGCCAATCCTATGGCATATATAGCAAATCCAGACTTCGAGTCAAAAAAGTGTAAAATTGGAAATGGCACTTGACAGGGATTTCCCCTATCCCCTTTACTGTTTATCCTTTTTATAGAACCCCTAGCTATTTATATTCGAGAGTGTAAAGTTATAGACGGTGTAATTATTAATAAGGATGAATTTAAATGTATGGGTTTTGCCGATGATATTGTCTTTACTATGACTAACCCGGAGGAGGCATGCCCAAAATTACAAGAAATTCTGGATGAATTCGGAAGACTATCATATTTCAAGATAAATAATCTAAAATCTAATAACTTAATGAGAGGTTTTAAACCGGAAGTTAAAAATAGATTGGGGAAAATATCCTCGTATAATTGGAAATCTGAATATATAGTCCATTTGGGCATAAAACTGTCATTTGGAGTCAAGGATATTCTTAAAGTTAACTTGGAAGGTGTCATGAAACAAATCAGACCTATTCTAGGTGATTGGAGATCTCTTAACTTGCCCTGGTCGGCGAGAATTGCAACAACCAACATGAGTATTGTCCCGAAAATTATCTATTGCTTAAGATCCATACCTGACAGAATATCAAACAATTATCTGAAAATCATCCAGGACATTTTGGATAAATACATATATGGTGGGAAAAAAAGTAGAATCATGAAAAGCGTGGTTAGTAAGAAATATGAAAAAGGAGGCTTAAATGCCCCTAGTATAAAAGACATATATCATAAAATTACGGTTGCGCAACTTATAAATTGGAACACCCTCCAGGAGAAACCTAGATGGTTGGTCTTTGAAGAGGCTATTCTTAGTGACTCCTCTATAAAGAACCTATTATGGTTACCGTATTATAATAAAAATTCACTGGGTAAACTACAAAAAAATCTGCAATTAAACAAAATTTTGATATAAGAATAAAGAGAGAATGCAAATAACAGATTATGCATCTTTAGCCACCCCTATTGAATTGGTCTATTCCAGTGACCCCTCCGTAAACCTTTATCTTTCGTATAAAGGAGGCATTTCCTTGGTATCAGAGTTATATAATAATGATAATCTTTTGACATATTCCGAATTAATGAAAAAATACAACCTGGAAAAACTCTCATGGCTAAATTATGAAAGCTTAAAACAAGCTTTAATTTCCTGGGGATTTAAAACCCAAGAAATAAATCCACCTACTAAAATAGAAGAACTAATTATAAAGAGAAGGAATCGTCATATTATTTCAAACTGCAATAAGATTCTAAGCGAGATCACTCCGTTTATTAAAAATAAGGGAATCATAGGCTGGGAATTAGATCTTAATGTGGCCCTTGATGAAGACAATTGGAGGGATATTATAAAGCTGATTAAGAAATCCGCTATAAATCCAGCTTATCTGGAACTCTTTTTTAAAATCTTACACAGATGGCATCTAACCCCGGTTAGAATGTCAAAATTCAATACAAAAGGGGACGCCCTATGCTGGAAACGGTGTGGTTCCTTAGGCAATGATTGCCATGTCTGGTGGTAGTGTAAAAAGATCTCAGATATGTGGTTAGAAATTTGTCAACTTCTAGCTAGAGTTCTAGATAAACATATCCCTTGTACCCCTCAAGTGGCTATTCTCCACATGGGGTCTGGAGTTTTTCCCCCTAGTGGAAATGCATTTGGTTTCGCATGTCCTCTTGGGGGCCAAATGGTTGTTAGTAAAATACTGGAAAACTCCTGATATCCCTACAATTAGAGAGTTAATCAATACTATTTGCTATAACAGGGACCTAACTTCCAATGATTACAGTTTGGCTAATGCAAAAAATAGAAATATGATAAATTGGTCTAAATGGGATAACTACATAAAATATAGTACAACTTAGCCAGAGAGCAGGGGGAAATATTACTGGTGTAACTTCATCTGGCCCTAATCCTCCTCGTTGGCCTACCTGTGTAAACATATTACCTGCCTCGAATCTGAGTGAATGTTAGTATGGTTGTACATTTTGGAGAATATTGTTGGTACAATGGTTTGTTCGTCATTTTTATGTTTACTTCTGTGTACTGTTTGTTTATTCATTCTTCTACGATGATGTAAGCTATACGTTAAATAAAAAATAAAAAAAGAGGGGGAAAAAACTATGCAGGGACATTTAATTGATTGATTCACAGGGTAGTAATGATAAGGGTTGAAAATAGGGTGGGACATATAAGATGGAAGGGTGGGGGGAGGTTGGTGGAGTTCTCCACACCTATCTCCTTTGGGACTTAAATATTGAACTTACAATATGGAAACACAAGATGGGAATTGTATATATGAGGATGTAGATATAGGAAGTGATTAATATGTTAATTGAAGACACGAAAAGGAGGTGGGGAAATAATTTGATAATCACTGGAAAATGTTATAGAAATGTTACTCCCTTGGTAAATTGTGAGAAAAAGACACTTATTTGATTTAGGGAGAAACTAAATATTGGCACCCTTGTTTTCTCAATGGATAATAGAAAATTGTTAGATTGGATAGATTTGTATTTGGAGATTAATATAAAGAAGATAAATTAATTGTTAGGCACTATTTATTCATAAGAATGTTTTATTCACATGGAATTATAGGGGAATGATAAACTCACAGCACTTTTAGATTTTAGTAGAAGCGTAGTATACAGGTCACGAAGATATAGTCCCTTAGTCTTAACCTAAAAATATTAGTAAATACCTAGGATTTGAAAAATCTGGGAATGACATCTATAATATGGGATTTTCTTTAGATCTGCCCCACACTTGGTTTTATAATACTTGTCTAACTAATACAGGGCATGAAAATATTATCTACCCAATCACAGTGGGAGGGTTTAGATCGCTATTAGGTCTAAATTTCGAACGTTGGAATTCGACTTCTCATTTCCCCTACTGGTGAGGGTCAGAATACTGTCCTTCCAAAGTGGGTAGAATTGGCAAGATTCATCAAAGGGGGTTTGTATGAATTAGAGAGTGAATGGCTGCGGAAAGATGATATTATTGAAGTATTTAAAAATATGCAGGGAGGAATTCTGGATCATGGTGAGGGCTGGGGGAGTGGGGGGTGGAGTGGGGGGCGGGGTGGGGTGGGGGAAGATTTAGGAGAAGAAGAAGGATAAATAGAGATATAAAAAGAGGAAAAGATCTCAATATAGCTAGTCAAAATGTCCAGGGGCTTGTCGGGGTTAATACGACATATTATTTTCTATATAAATAGAATACTGAATATTGAGTTCAGAATCAATTTATAGACACATATTCCTTTTTATAAAATAACATTTATTGAAAATATCAAAATCAACTAGTCTAATGAAAAATATAATATATCAAAATCAAAATGCAAATATAACACAGTAATATATCAAGATCAAAATGCAAATATAACACAGTAATATATCAAGATCAAAAGCAGATAAAACACAGTATAGCCAGTCAGATAAATAAAGGAAAATCAATACATCATATTGTAATACTTATTATTTATGATATTTTCTATGCAGTCCTAAAATTTCAATATAAAAATGTACTTCATTCACATGAACAATAAAACCTGGGATAGCAATCCATAGAACAAAAATCAGATAAATCAATTAATAAAATTCATTCTTAATAACGTTTTGGCATGTTCTAACAATGTCTAATGATATTAAAATATATGCAGCTATACAGGAGTATATTGGATATCATACAATAAGTAAAGTATTTTATAATATAATTGATAAGTTAGCTAAGTAGGTCAATTTGTCTGTATTGGTCAAAAAGAAAAATGAGACATCTAATTTTGTATCAAAATTTATATCCGGAGTATAAATTTCAATGACAAAAGGAAATCTAAATAACTTTTTGATAAGAAATAAACCAAACAGAGAAATTATGGTAATAATTCTCAATTATATCATAAAATAAAATATCTCAATTTATACATTACCAATTATGACACAATTCCACTAGTTAATTCCAAAGTTGTTTGGCTTTTCCACAAGATAGAAGTTTTCTTATCTCTTCCTTTCTTTTCTCTCTTTTCTCTCTCTCCTGTTGTTTCTCTTTCCTTTTTTTTTAGATCCTGTCTCTATCCATAATTATACCTCTTGCTTATTTGCCTATCAGAATCCCAAATCAGTTAAAGTATCTATTAACCAATAAAATCTTTTCATGATGTCATCATTTATTTAAATTTTACAAAGAATATACTTTCCTATAGAGACATTTATTCCTATAACCATAAGATGGCGCCCTCAGACCTTTGAATTTTTATCCCTTTTAATTAGCTAATGACCCTTTGACTCTTTACCTATAAACAAGATGAAGTCATAAGAATGTTATCAATTTGACAAATTTACTATAATGTTTACCAGACTTAATGTCTATGAAGCGAATATTTCACATGTGAATATTTAAGGAGTGATTTTATTACCTAGACTTATGAGTTCAGTCAGATATTTATCTCTTATAGAACAATGGATTATTCAAATCATGGATAGTTCACTGGTGAGCAGCTGTGAAAATATATCTTTCACATACATGTTTTCAAGTAATAGAATTGCATGCATAGGTATATATATATAAAATTAACAGCATATAAAATATTAATACAATGGATATAAAAATAGTGGTTAATAATTGGAATATCATATTATACCATAATATTCATATAAGATAGAACTTTATTCATATAGAAGTTCTGACATATCCCCCTCTCTGAAATAATATCGCTCTTTAATAAAGTAGGTGATATTATTACAGTTGTAAATATGAGAAGTAAGTGGTTCCCGGAAAAACAGATACTCAATCCTGGATATGCTGTACTTCCAATGTAAGTCAATTGAATGGGAAGTAACCTTGGAATGCAAATTGTAGTAACAATAGTCTCATTCACTACAGTTATTAAGTCATTTAGCTTGGAGTTCCGATTCTCTTTGCACCATCTTCAAGGAATCCCGAAGTTCCCTAGATTCCTTAATTAATGTTTCATATAATATAGAGTTTATTATTGACATAGTGGTACCTATAATAGCTCCAAGTATAATCATTATTGCAGCCCCAATAAGGAAACTGATAAATCGTTGAGAGTGTCGGCTGTTGGAACTGTAAGACTCAGGAATAAAAGTTTTCCTTAATTGTTCCAACATCTCCTTAACAGTAGCTTGTGATCGACCAATGTGTTCACGATACCACACTTTGGTTTCCTCCATCTGTATATTAGATATGTTAAATTGCCTTTCAATCATCATCTGTGGATCCACGCTCACGAAAATCTTGTGCGATGTCAATCTCCTTCCGGTGAGAATAAACCCTGGAGCCTCTTGGATAAGGATTCCTGAAGGAGGGCCTGGTTCCACAATAGGTTCCATTCGGACCTCTTGGCAGGGATCAGCATCATCCATATCAGAGTTGTTTTCCTTTCTTTCATTTTCAATTACTAGGAAATAAAAACGAAAAGTTTTAATAGTGTATTCTATACAATGTAAAAATAGGATAACCTTATTAGACAGGGTATTCAAAGTCACATTATTCATCAGGAGTACCATCAATGATCCTTAATTGAGATCTTGGGTGACAACTTTTTATTTGATTAATATGAACCCATCTTTCAAACATTTCACCATTTTTTGGAATCTGTATTTTATACACAACAGGTGAAATTTTGTCAATAATAGTATAAGGTCCTTTCCATGAAGGCAAAAACTTTTTCTCTTTCACTTGGTTTCGTTGAAAGTTGTACAAATATATCTGATCTGTGATCTCGTACTCCTTTTTGGATGTTTTAAGATCATAATAAGTTTTAGTACTTACAGCAGATTTCTCTAAATTCCTTTGTGCAAAAGCAAATGCCTGCTGTAAGTGTTTCCTCAGATCCTCTATATATTGATGGGTTGTAGCAGCATTTACTAAATTATGGTCTTGGGTTCTGTAAATAAGGTGTTGTGGGAGTACCATACGTCTCCCCGTCATTAATTCAAATGGCGACATCTTTGTTGCCGTACTAGGTGTAGATCTTATAGCCATTAATACTAAAGGTAATTTTATATCCCAATCTTTACCTGATTCTTTCACGAATTTCTTTAAGATACTAACAATGGATTGGTTGTACCGTTCCACATTACCACTAGAAGCAGCACGATAAGAGATATGTAATTTTCTCTTAACCCCTAGGATTTTCCACATACGGTTCATTACTTCACTGGTAAAGTGAGATCCTCGATCGGACTCAATTCGTTGTGGTAAACCAAAACGGGAAAAGACATGGTTAATTAGTAATATTGCAGCAGTTTCAGTTTTACAATTTGTGGCTGGAAGGCATTCTACCCATTTGGTAAATATACATGTAACCGTTAGCATATATTTATTACCCCTAGATGATGTTGTTACTGGGCCAATAAAATCTATTTGGATATCTGACCAGGGCATAGACATCCCTCTTTTCTGAAGAGGAGCTCTATGGGTAGGTGTATTAGGTTGGTATTGGGGACATACCAAACATCCCTGACAATATGTCTGGACATCTTTCAACATGTGCGGCCAATATGCGAAATCTCGCAGTATTTCATAGGTGATTTTATCCCCTCTGTGACCTGATGTTGGGGCATCATGGGCATGTTGTAACATTAGACCTCTATATGAGGTAGGAACCACCCATTGCTGTATTCCATTCTTAGATGTACGAATAAGCAATCCATCTAAGATGCTAAATTGGGCTTTTGACTTCATTAAAATTCTCAGGTCTTCTTTACCTACAACATCTATCTCATTCAGAGGATATTCAGCTGGATCTTGTATATGGTTATAAAATATACCTATGATTGGATCCTCTTTCTGACTACTGATTAAATCAGAATTTGGAGTATCTTGGGATCATTGAGCTGTAGATAATTCTGTACTCTTTTGGATTTGTTGTCTTGTTATAGCCTGAATTTGAAATGGACCCAAAAGATGATCCACATCAACAAGCTCCCCCTCTAGGGCACCTTGTTTTGCCAACTTATCAGCCAAATCATTTCCTTCTTTATCCTGTCCCATTATCTTTGAGTGGCCCTTTGTCTTCTTCCAATATATAGTCATTCCATTAGAGATTACCATCTCATCAATAGTATGTATTAACCTACCATGCTTCACTGGTTTCTTCCGGGCATTTGTCATTTCATTATGTTTCCATACCTGTAGGTATTCTACGAAACTATTACGGACATATTCCGAATCAGTGATGATCACTAATTCCTTAAGATCATGCTCTATTGCAGTTTGGATAGCGCGATATACGGTTACCAATTCTGATATTTGACTAGTCTTAGATCCTATTTTATATCTTTCAGGTGGAATCGGGATATTGTCTTTCCATACATTACCGATTCCTGCCACCAATTTGTTATCTGTTCCCTCCTTAATATGATATGCACATCCATCCACGTAGACTGTGGGTAAAGTATTACATAATACCTCTTCATATACCTTATGGGGAGATAATTTGTATTCCTTCATAAGGTCCACTTCGGACCAATTTTCTCTAAGAGGATCCTCGGCGGTACAATCATGTAAATCAGCTAACCCTTGGGCCACTGGATTCCTCTTATTCTGTGCATATCTAATTTCCAAAGGCCATCCTTGTAAGGATAAAGTCCATGCGGTTATACGGCTATTTGACAAATTACCGGCTCTAATTTTATCACTCTGAATGTATTGTAATGGTTGATGAGCGGTTTCTACTATAATTTTCTCACCTTGGATAAAATTTCGGAAATTCTGTAAGGCCCATACTGTGGCAAACAGAGCTTTCTCACAGTCATTAAATTTTACTTCTACAGGTGATAATGTCTTACTTGCATACGCAATAATTTTATTATGTTGGTCATATTTCTGATATAAAACAGCGCTCAAGCAAAAATCTGTATATCCAGTTTCTAAAAAGAATGGTTTACCCATTGTAGGATAAACTAGGCAAGGAGCTTGGCTGAGTTTTTGTTTTAATTCGTTTATGGCTTGATCTTGAATTTCCCCCCATTGCCATGGCTCTCCTTTCTTTAATAATCGAATGAGAGGCCTAGTTACCTCTGCATAGTTATCAATAAACTTACGAGAATAATTAGTGACACCTAGAAATGATCTTAATTCTTTTAAATTTGTAGGGGTTTTGGTTTTAAAAAGAGCTTCCACTTTCTTTTTCTGTGGGTTTATACCTTCGGGAGTTATTTCATGGCCTAAAAAATTAACTTTAGTGCGGCACCATTGTGCCTTTTGAAGAGATAGTTTAACTCCTGCATTTTTCAATTGATCTAGAACATATCTAATTTCAAAAATATGTTTATCAAAATCGTTATTTTTAATCAAGATATCATCTACATATGTTAATGTCCCTCGCTCTTGAGCGTCAGGCATTGCCTTATGTAAAAATATAGCAAACTCATGCCCTGAATTTATAAAGCCAAATGGGGTTCTAGTCCATGTATATTGCTGTTTCCCAAAGGTGAAAGCCAGTTTATATTGGTCCTCTTCATTTACTTTAATGGTCCAATAACCTTGGGCACAATCAAGCGTAGTAAATAATTTAGATCCTTGTATTTGTGCTAAACATTGATCGATATATGGAACGGGCCATGCAGACATGTACACCCGTTTATTTAATTGTCTCAAATCAGCGCATAAACGCCAAGTTCCATTTGGTTTCAAGACACCTAGAATAGGGTTATTAAAAGAACTGTGCACCGGTCTAATAATTCCCCTAGACTCTAGGTTCTTGATAATATCTGCCAATGATTCATAAGAGGCAAGAGGGAGTCGATATTGTTTCACAAATACAGGTGGCATATTTGGGTCAGTTTTAATTTTAGTGACATGTAAATTTGTCAAACCACAATCATATGAATCCTTAGAGAACATATCTTGGTAATCAATTAATACTTGTCTTAGTTTTTGGCGTTCAATGTCATTAGAACATCCGCTAGCTAAGGCTATCTGTTCCTCAACTCTTTCTCTAAACCCAGGGAATACCTCAGGCTGACTAATCTCATAAGTCTCCTCCAATTGTGTAGACAAATCAGTAGTGATCATACTTACCTGCGTCTCAGTGTTCTGATACTTCTCATTTTCTTGTTCATCAATTGTTTGGTTAAAAACAAGTTCGTTATCCATAATATCACAGTTACTTTCAGTGAAACTAAAGGGATAAATAGACTGGACAGTAAATAATCCCTCAGGTTGTGTGTCAAAACACTGATCCATAATCTGGTCATCATTTACATAATTCTCTGGTATCAAACCAATAACAATATTCATAAACTCAGAAGTAAAATACTCAGAATCTATAGCCATACCTATTAGGGATCCCTTCTCCAAACGTATTGGATGGGATGCTGTGTTATTTACCAGAATAATGAATGATACCTGTGTTATAGTAATTAGAGGTGTATGAGTGAGGGTGAGGCCTTTTTGTTGCATCTGATGACTAAGATTTACAAAGGCATCAATACCTTTAATCTTTTGACCCCTTTTTACCTGTAAAGGGATAGGAAATTGTGCCACCCCCTCTGGTACTGTAACACTTTGGTCCATTTGCACGGTTACTGCATAAGGCATTTGTTGTGCAGATTTCAATGCTTCTGAGTCATTTAGGAATTCTAAGGGCTTATCCTGTAGTCTGGACCAAATAACATTATTGATTAAATCAATTTGGGATGCAAAGCGATGTAATAGATCATTTCCAATATAGATTGGATATTGGGAATCCTGAATAACTAAGAATAAGTGCATAATCCTTTTACCCCCAATGAAAAGAGGTAATAAACATTTTGCCATAATAGCATGAGTTGAAGTTTCATGATCTATTTTACATACCCATTGATCATCGGGTTGTGTATTTCGGATTAAATTAATATTCTTTATTTGTTTTAATAAGCTCTCATTAACATAGCTATGCTCATGTTTTAGAGCTAGTTTTGCTTGTTGAGAATTTCTCATACCTGGAATATCAACAGGAATAAATAAACCTTCATCATTGGTTTCTATTTCCACTAGAAATCTAGAGTGTTTACTTATGTTTAAAGGCTTAGAGTCGTTCTTATTTAAAGAGATAGTTAATACATTTCCCTCTATTTGAATATTTTTAATATGCGCCTGATCAATTTGGATCACATTTTCATTATTTATTTGTTCTCCATTAATGTCTTTACATTTAAGTACTGTCATTTCAGGCATTCGATTGTTTTGGAAGTGAATCTCTACTGATTCCTCCTTTTTCTCAATAACATGACAGTTCCTTTGCATATGAGGTTGTTTAACCTGATCATAATTGATGGGAAATTTAACTTGTGACCATATCACACCATCAATAAAATCAATTACTGGACTAAATCTTCTAAGTAAATCAGTCCCAATTATAATTTTGTAACTAGGAATATCCACTATAATAAATGGATGTTTCACTTGTTTATTCCCTATTCTGATATCTAACCACACATGGCCTACAGTATTAACTTTAATACCATCAAAGTTTCTAACAGTTCCCACGAATGGTTTCAGAATAGTTTTCTTTTTGGTTTTACTCTCAATTTCCTCATAGGTCTCTTTGGAAATTACAGTGACTTGGGAACCTGTATCAATTAATGCTTTATGATTTAAGGTTTCAACATTCTGTATACCAATAGAAACATAATATCGGTTCTGTATTTCCTCCATTTCACATAAGAAATGTGTATGTCTTAAAATATCTAACTTCTTCCATTGTTTATTTTTATTTGAGAAGTCAGATTGTGGAGTATGATCTATCCAATTTATAACTATTTCTGTAGGATTATCAGCAATTTCCTGATTAACATTTGTTTCACTTTCAATAAACTGAACAGGTAATAAATCATCTGTCATGACATTGCAATGCTCTTCTATTTCAACTATTAATCCTTTACCGGTAGACACTAGTTCAGTCTGTGTTACCTCGTGTGAGCTTAAAGGTTCAACACCCCTTCCTTGCTGAATAGGAATTTCTGAGGAAAAAGGAATTTATTATCAACATTCTTTTTAGGACATATTTTTATATTTTTATTTGAATTAGGGGATTCACCAGTATCACTTCTGTTTGTGTTATTGATCATTAATCTATTTTCACAATTAGTATTTAGTCATTGGCTTTGGCTTTGAGAATTTTGACCATTTTAGGTTGGATCATTTCTCACTGACTGAGTAGTAAATCCTGCCATAAATGCAGCCATCTGTTGTGTCAAAAGTTTAACCTGCTCTTCTAAATTAGATGATGGTTTAGAATCTTGGTTTTGGCTATATCTTTTAACCCTTTGATTCTCTGAATAATTTGAAGTGTTAGGCATTGGAGGGGTTAATCTCCCTTCTGCACTAGGAGATTTTGTTCTCCAGACATAATTTTTAATAGGATTGTTTCCTCTGTAATTTGGACTAACATAAAAAGAATCATTATTTGTATTTTGAGATTTTTCACTTGCAATTTTTACTGGCCTAAATGATAACTGTGCCTGACTTGATTTGTTCGAATTTTTAACAACATCTGCGTAAGACTTTGTACCTGTCTCATACTGTAAATTAGGTTTAACAGAAATTTCTGCCACAGTTTGATTATTAAATTTTTCCCTTCGCTTATAATTATTCCCATCATCAAGCTGAATCTCATATATTTTAGTACATTCATTTACCAACCAACTTAAAGGCTTGGTGTCATCAAAATCACGCGCCATATTTCTCTGAATGTACAAAGGTAGTGCATGGAAGTAAATTCTCTTAAATTCAGGAGATTCTGGGTCTGTCTTTTTCGCAGTCTGTCTATAAGCGTGTTTTAAGGTGATTAAAAATTCTTTTGGACTTTCGTCAGGCTTACATTTTAGATTATGAACTGCTTTCATAGCAGCCTGTGGGTTTCTATACTCAGAAAAGTATTTTCTCACCTCAGATTTATATATCTCCCAATCATTTATATCGCTGTCATGGAGAGAGGTGAAAAATGAGGTATAAGAGCTGTCAAATGACCAAGGGAGGTATGATATTTTATCATTAGCCCCCCTTATCCCTAGTTCAACCATCACCCTTTCTAGTGAATCAAGGTGGTCTTCTATGGACAATTTAGAATTTTTGGTGTAAGGTTTAATTAATTTTCTTATAGCCTGGGCTTTCTCATGGAAAGAGAGTCTTTTATTTGATCGTATATCTTCATCACTGTCAGTCTCATTTTTAGAGCTATGTAAGATTTTTATAGGTGATCGTTTATGTTTATTCCTTGAAGGTACTGATTTTCCTCACTGGTATCCCTTGCACGCTCAGCTACCAATTTATTTATTTCTGCCTGTAATTCATTGCACTTCTCTGAATATTTACCATTTAAATTTTGGGCTGCGTTAAATGTCTCTGTCGTTTCAACAACTGTTTTCCTTAATTCTTGAATTTTGATAGACTGCTGCTCTGCTAGCTGCGTTTTTTCTCCATGTAAATCTCTCAGAGTTTGACAAGTAATAGCAATGTCTTGGATCTGATTATTTAAATCTTTTATGGTAATTTCTTTTTGGGAATTTTGATATTTCCAGCTTCTGGCTAATTCCATCCAAACAGTAGATAACCTAGCTAAATGCTTCTTTCTTTCTGATTTAATTTGAATTGCATTTATAGTGCTCATCATGGTTGTTAACAAAATTTTATCTTTGAACCAATCATCAATTGTATCACCATCAATTTCAGGATGTATTTTAGCCAAATATTCTGACAACTGTTCCCTGTATTCACAAACAGGATATACATTTGAAACTAAAGTTTTAACTAACAACTCCATTCCCTGTTTACCATGACCAATTATGTCATCTAAAGATAATGCTCCTACTGTTTCAGAACCAAAAACACCTTCAGCCATTTTATTTTCTTCTTAACAAATGTTATTCAATAAAAAGTTTTAAATCAATTAAATAATTGACCACGTGTCTATAAAGATATATATCTCGCTGGGGCCTCCAAATATGTCGGGGTTAATACGACATATTATTTTCTATATAAATAGAATACTGAATATTGAGTTCAGAATCAATTTATAGACACATATTCCTTTTTATAAAATAACATTTATTGAAAATATCAAAATCAACTAGTCTAATGAAAAATATAATATATCAAAATCAAAATGCAAATATAACACAGTAATATATCAAGATCAAAATGCAAATATAACACAGTAATATATCAAGATCAAAAGCAGATAAAACACAGTATAGCCAGTCAGATAAATAAAGGAAAATCAATACATCATATTGTAATACTTATTATTTATGATATTTTCTATGCAGTCCTAAAATTTCAATATAAAAATGTACTTCATTCACATGAACAATAAAACCTGGGATAGCAATCCATAGAACAAAAATCAGATAAATCAATTAATAAAATTCATTCTTAATAACGTTTTGGCATGTACTAACAATGTCTAATGATATTAAAATATATGCAGCTATACAGGAGTATATTGGATATCATACAATAAGTAAAGTATTTTATAATATAATTGATAAGTTAGCTAAGTAGGTCAATTTGTCTGTATTGGTCAAAAAGAAAAATGAGACATCTAATTTTGTATCAAAATTTATATCCGGAGTATAAATTTCAATGACAAAAGGAAATCTAAATAACTTTTTGATAAGAAATAAACCAAACAGAGAAATTATGGTAATAATTCTCAATTATATCATAAAATAAAATATCTCAATTTATACATTACCAATTATGACACAATTCCACTAGTTAATTCCAAAGTTGTTTGGCTTTTCCACAAGATAGAAGTTTTCTTATCTCTTCCTTTCTTTTCTCTCTTTTCTCTCTCTCCTGTTGTTTCTCTTTCCTTTTTTTTTAGATCCTGTCTCTATCCATAATTATACCTCTTGCTTATTTGCCTATCAGAATCCCAAATCAGTTAAAGTATCTATTAACCAATAAAATCTTTTCATGATGTCATCATTTATTTAAATTTTACAAAGAATATACTTTCCTATAGAGACATTTATTCCTATAACCATAAGATGGCGCCCTCAGACCTTTGAATTTTTATCCCTTTTAATTAGCTAATGACCCTTTGACTCTTTACCTATAAACAAGATGAAGTCATAAGAATGTTATCAATTTGACAAATTTACTATAATGTTTACCAGACTTAATGTCTATGAAGCGAATATTTCACATGTGAATATTTAAGGAGTGATTTTATTACCTAGACTTATGAGTTCAGTCAGATATTTATCTCTTATAGAACAATGGATTATTCAAATCATGGATAGTTCACTGGTGAGCAGCTGTGAAAATATATCTTTCACATAGATGTTTTCAAGTAATAGAATTGCATGCATAGGTATATATATATAAAATTAACAGCATATAAAATATTAATACAATGGATATAAAAATAGTGGTTAATAATTGGAATATCATATTATACCATAATATTCATATAAGATAGAACTTTATTCATATAGAAGTTCTGACAGGCTTAATATTCCTTTTAAGAGATATTTGATGAATAAGAATTATAATAATAGCCAATATGATTTAGTGTGTTTCCAAGAAACTCATTCGGCCACAGGGAAGATCCCATATTATAAGTTGAACAATTTGGGAAAGGTATACTTGCAACAAATAAACAAAAAAAGGGGAGTATCAATATATTTTAATAAAATCGAAAATTAAAAGAACAACTGGTAATAAACGATCGAAATGGTATATACATTATTTGGTTAGGATCAATAGAAGAAGAAAAATATATGATAGTTAATGCTTATGCGCCAAATGCGAGCCAGATACGTTTTCTTAATAGATTGATGAAAATGGTTAATAAATATGGAAATAATAAACTAATAATCTGTGGATACCTCAATCTCTGCTTAAATGCAGAAATAGATAGGAAATCAGAAAAACATCTGAACCCAGACTCCCTGGTTAAATAAAATTGTGAAAAATGTCAAAATGTTTTGGTAAACAATAGACTTTATGACTCATGGAGGACTTTCCACGTGAGGGAAAGAGATTTCACTCACTATTCTAACAGACACCAAACCTTCGTAAGAATTGATTACCGGTATATATTACTTTCAGAAATAATCTTAGAAAAAATTGTAAAAACAGAAATAGATCCAATAAGTTGATCTGATCATGGACAAGTGTCCATTAAGATCCTACAGAATCAACTTCAAATGGAAAGACTTTTATGGAAATTGAACTTAAATTTAGTACAAGATTTAAACATAAAAGATAGACTTAAAAAAGAAGTAACAAAATGTTTTGAAAAAAAAAAGAAATTAAATGGAAGGTAATGATATGGGCTACACATAAAGCCTTTGTAAGAGGCCTACTGATCAGTTGGCAACAACATTGGAGGAAACAAAAAGGAAAACCGTTAAAAGATCTATACATAGAACTGGCCAAATTAGATCACAAAGTGAAGAATAGCTTAGATAAAATCACCCAAGAGCAAGTGAGACTATTAAAGCTAAAGATTGTGCAGGAGATCTATGATAAATCCAAATGGGTCACCCCAAAAAAGCTATATCAAATTGTCAATAAAGCGGGCAAAATCCTAGCTAATAGATTAAGAAATAAAAAGGTAATGAAGAAAAGAATAGGGTTACTTAACTATAAAGACAGGTGTCGTAACTAAACCCAAGGAAATTGGAGAAACCAAGAATCAACAAAAGAATGTATAGCTCCGACTAAAGACGAGATAATACAATTTCTAGACACAGTAGATTTACCTAAAATAATTGAAGATGTATTAGCTTTTTTGAACAAAGAAATCTCAATCACGGAGTTAAAATTGGTTCTTCACCTGATCCGGGTGGTTTTCGGAATTGGTATTATAGAGTTCTCCAAGAAGAACTAGTGGAGCCACTAAAAGATGCTCTTAAAACTGAAGGCATCCCCCCCCCCTCCCCAGAAATATTGAAGGCTGAAATAGTGACTATCCCAAAGGAAGAATTAGAATGTCCTGAATGCAAAAAATTTCGGCCCATCTCTCTTCTCAACACGGATGTCAAAATATACGCTAAAATCTTGGCAAGGTGATTGGGCTCTGTGTTGGGGAGGTTGGTGGCAATGGAACAAAATGGCTTCATTCCAAACTGACAGGGTCCATATGGAGTAAAGAAATTGATCAATCTAATATCTTATATTAAGCGAAAAAAGATACCATCTGTCCTGTTGGGTATGGATGCTGAGAAGGCCTTTGACAGGGTCGGCTGGGGATTTATGGACTTAACATTATCCAGGTTCAGATTTGGCGAATTTGGAACTGGAGCCATACGTGCTTTATATGGATCCTCAGCCGCCTCTATCAGAGCGATAGGTTATACATCAAGTGAGTTTGGTATCCGCAATGGGACGAGACAGGGATGTACCCTGTCCCCCTCAATATTTGCACTCACACTTGAACCATTACTCATAATGATCAAAAATTATGAAAAAATTAAAGGAATAGAAATAAGATCTAAACAACATAAAGTTACTGCCTTCACGGATGATGTTATAATAACAATGGAATAGCCATCCTCTTCTCTGGAAAATCTATTCTCATGTTTCACAGAATATAGTAAGATTTCCAATTTTAAACTAAACTTAGAAAAAGCTGAGTTTTGTGCTCTTAATATAGGAGAACGAGAATTAAAAATGTTAAAAGATAAATTTAGGGGTAAATGGCTAGAAACAATTGAATACTTGGGAATTATTTTACATGGGGCAATAAAGGAATTAACCAATATCAATAAAAGAGTTATAAAAAATGTGGAGAATAATTAAGAAATGGAAAGAACTTAAAATCTCTTGGGTGGGAAGTATGAGTGCCACCAAGATGACTCTGCTCGCAAAGATAGGTTATATGCAAAGATGTATCCCTTTTGAGATGCCATTATCGATAATGAATAGGTTACAGAGGAGAATAGAGACATGAGGGGAAGAAAATGAGAATAAAAAAAAAGCAGACCTTAGTCGTAGCTTTGGTACAGGGGAAAAGTCTTGTAAGCGAAAAGTCCTAAAGTAGATATTACGGGCTTCCCATATCAAACCTTTACAAATAAATTCTTACATGTGAGGTTTCTTAAAGGGATATTACATGGCTCCCATAGGAGCCTACGAATAATGCTACATGTTCTTGGAGTGCTTGTAGTGGTTAAAATCCTGTGAAAACTCAACCTCCTTCAAGCGCAGCTAAATTACTTATAAGAACACTTTAGACTATTTTTACTCTGACCCTAAAAAAGCAATTTACACGGCCCTAATAAAAAAATATTAAGCCCATACACATTACAGTACACAAGAAGTCTATATCAAGAAGTACTAAAGAATAATAAAATATATTGAGGGAACTGGGTTCTGTAATAGCCAAACAATTATATAACAATTTTTAGGATTCACTCAACACACAATCTCTACCAGATGGCTGGAGAAAAGCAGATGTGATGCCTATATTTAAAAAGGGAGCAAGAGCAAATCTGGGTAATTATAGACCAGTAAGCCTCACTTCTGTAGTGGGGAAGCTTTTAGAAGGGTTAATAAGGGATAATATACAAGAATATGCCTATTTGAATAGGATTATAAGTAGGCGTCAACATGGATTTATGAGTAATAGGTCATGTCAAACAAATCTAATTAGTTTCTATGAGGAGGTTAGTAGGAACCTGGATCAAGGCAACTCAGTAGATGTAGTCTATTTGGAATTTGCAAAGGCTTTTGATACAGTGCCACATGGGAGACTATTGTGCAAACTAAGGGATACAGGAATTGCAGTAAATATCTGCTCATGGATTGAGAGCTGGCTAAAAGACAGGAAGCAAAGGGTTGTTGTAAATGGAACATACTCCGATTGGACTAATGTGGTAAGTGGGGTTCCTCGGGGGTTCAGTATTAGGCCCTCTCCTTTTTACCATATTTATTATTGACTTAGAGGTGGGACTGGAAAGTTGTGTCTCCATTTTTGCTGATGACACAAAGTTGTGCAAGGTAATTAAAAAAATTGGGTGGAAAAATTAAGGCCCGTAACACTTGTAAAAAGGAAAGCGGGACTTAGAAAAAAAAATACGACCCACGGCGGATGATAAAAATGAAAACGAGGCACGCAAAACACAGCCAGGAACATACAACTTTTACACATGACCGTATAAGGTATAAAATACCTTATGAACGACAACAGAAAATGCTACACACCTGTGTAACACATAGACAATCGCTGCCATTTTACAACACTAACTTTAACATTACCATTCCAAAAAGCCGAATTACACAGCTAAACAAACGGTTTGCCCACGAGCATGCAGCCTATTTAACTGCACACTTGCCACATTGCTGACACTTACACCTCAGGTCAGCAACAGTTCAAATGTACATTGTATGCTTCAGGAAAATCAAAACAGATTGTTAGCTCTTCAGGATATTGTTTGCTGCATATATTAATTACAAATAGGTAAAGTATATTCAGTTATTATTTTATTAATCTATTAATTATCATTAAAAAAAAATATATATATATAGAAAAAAGGATCAGGGGAGAGGATCGCAATGAGCAGCAAAGGCCTTCAGCGCGGGACTCACAATGAGCGCAGAGGGTGCTCAGAGGAGCAAAAGTACACCAGGGGAGAGGCTCACAAGGAGCACAAAAGGTGAGCAGCCTGGCCCTTGCAATAAGTGCTAAAATTGCTCAGACCACCAAAAATACATGAGGGGAGAGGCTCGCAATGAGCGCCAAAGGAGCTCAGTGCGGGGTTCAAAATGAGCACAGAAGGTGCGCAGAGAAGCAAAAGTACACCGACAATCAGACAACCAAAAGCCTTACATTGTGTGGCAAACTGCATTCCCAGCCTTACTATTTTATTGGCTGTCATTTTTTGACGGGCAAGTCGCTAGTATATATATATATATATATATATATATATATATATAAACCGTGTAAAATAAAAGGATTATATTAAAATAAATATATTAAATATTGTATGATTATAAACAATCCTCCCTGCTGTTAATCTCCATGCAGTGCTACCAATTATGCATTAGTATGGCACTCAAGAAGAATATGTGAAATGTGGCTTATATACTGTACAGGCAATTTTTAACATGACTTCAACGTATATTTTATAAATATAACTTATTATATACAACTATAGTGTTATAATAATTGGTTATTGCAATTGTGTGTTTGTATCAAGATATTATATCGCCTGTCTTTTAAGTATTATTCCCACAATATATATAGTAATTTATATCTTATATATGTGTATGACTGTAATTAGCTTAAACCAAGTCTGTACTGTGGGGAAAGACAACAGGTACAGGTAGCCTCACTGAGGATAACTCAGAGAATTACAAATGGTCTTATTTACAGTAAAAACAGAAAGCCTTAGGAAAGTGCAGGAAAGATTTTTTTTAAGTTTAGACAGCTGAAAACAAGACCCTAGATGGGCTGTTTGCAACTGGAATTTACTTCTTGAAAGTAAAGTGTGATTATTTGCTGTTTGCACTAATTTTGTCCAGGTGAGTAGGCAGAAGTTAATATAAACAGGGGAAGGGGCAAACAGGGGAAGGGGCAAGCTTAGCTTGTGAACATTTCTAGTATAAGTGCAGTTTAGTAAAAGTGTAGGAGTTTAAATAAAAGGAGATAGGTCAAAGAAAGAGGGGGGGGGCAGACTTTTAGTGCAAAAAAGGAATACAGTATATATACAACCTCACTCAGTGTACATCCTGTTATATGTATGCACTACTAGAAGAGATAATCCAGGGCATGTTGCCTCTCTGGAAGCTCAAATTGAAGAACTGGAGAGGAGAATTGCAGCACTTACTGATATTTCATTGGAAAGGGAGTTGGTGCTCACTGAGCACAGTTTAGCTGGGCCTACCATGGAGGGTGGAGATGTGGCTAGTGAGGCTGTCCAGGGAGGTAGCTGGGTTACAGTTACAAGGGGAAGCCGATGGTTTAGGAGAGGAGGCAGGCCACTTCTGAGTTGGCAAACACCAACAGATTTGCCAGATTGAGTGAAACTGTTGGGGATGTCCATTCAGTAATGGCAATGCCAGATAAGAGCTCCCTCTAACAGCTGGGAGAACAGTTCTACTGGGGGAGTGGGAGGGCAGCATAGGCAGAGCAGCAGACAGGTTATGGTAATAGGGGATGCTATTGTTAGGAAGGTAGATAGGGTGGTTTGTCACCCAGATCCCAGCAATCGAACAGTTTGCTGTCTCCCGGGTGCTCGTGTTCGACATGTTATGGATCGGGTAGATAAATTATTGGGAGGGGCTGAAAATGAACCGCTGGTCTTGGTACATATTGGTACCAATGACAAATTTAGTGGAAGATAGAGTGTCCTAAATAGTGATGTCGCAAACATCAAATTTTCGGTTCGCGAACCGCGGATGCGAATTCCATCAAATGTTCGCAAACGGACGAACATCGGCGAACTGCCATAGACTTCAATGGGCAGGCGAATTTCAAAACCCACAGGGACTCTTTCTGGCCAAAATAGTGATGGGAAAGTTGTTTCAACACCTGGACTGTGGCATGCCGGAGGGGGATCCATGGCAAAACTCCCACAGAAAATTACATAGTTGATGCAGAGTCTGGTTTTAAGCCATAAAGAGCATAAATCACCTAACATTCCTAAATTGTTTGGAATAACATGCTTTAAAACATCAGGTATGATGTTGTATCGATCAGGTAGTGTAAGGGTTACGCCCGCTTCACAGTAACAGACCAATCTCCCCGTTTAATGCACCGCAAACCACCGCAAACAGTCCCTTACACAACCGCAAACTCCCCATTTGCACAAGGTTGGATACCAAGCTAGCCATGTCCCGTTCCTTGTCCTCACTGATGTCATTGAAGGTCTCTTCCTCCACCCAGCCACCAAGGGTCCCCGAAAGGGGACAACAAGCCCCCTGGGACGCCTGCTGCGTTTGGTCTTCCACCTCCTCAAAGCCACCTTCCTCCTCTGACTCCCCTTCTTCAGATTCCCAGAGTCTGGGGGCTTCCACTGCCCAGCATGGAAGATTATACACAGGTCAGAGTCTGGGGGCTTCCACTGCCCAGCATGGAATATTATACAGAGGTCAGAGTCTGGGGGCTTCCACTGCCCAGCATGGAATATTATACACAGGTCAGAGTCTGGGGGCTTCCACTGCACAGCATGGAAGATTATACGCGTTGCCTCTGTCTGCTTAAAAACTCGGCAAACCCCCTAATCAGACACTCACTATTATACTGGAAATGGGCCAAGAAACACACGGGTTTGTTCCCTGGATCCACCCAAATGACCCCAATTCTTGACCACCCTCAGGCCCCGAAACACATGAGCACAACATCACAACACTGGTGGAGGTCAAGGAAACTAGATAGACTGGGAGACTGGTTAGTAAAGGGCCAGATGCTCACCTATGAGGAACTGAGGGACAAGCATGAGCTACCACTGTCAGAACATTACAATTACTGTAGGCTGAGGCATTTCACACACTCCCTGACCCAGAAACAGGGGACACCGGTCTTAAATTGGTTCTCCAAAATTTGTAAAGATAAATCTCTATCAAGGGGGATCATTGGGTCGCTTTACAAATATAAAACATTTGTTACTGGTTGAAGCGACACTGGGGGAAGGACCCTGGAGACCCTTCAGAAGCAACCGGCGGCAAAATCATCCCAGGAAAGGAGAGGTCACTTACTGAAGCCTGCCCTAGGGTAAGCCAAGGGTGATTGCCCAGGTTAGATATTGTAAATAATAAGCTAATACTGCTGGAGGGATGATAGCTAATAGGACTTTGGTGTTTCCTGCAGATATACTCTTTACTATTGTCTGTTTTACCATGTTTTAGGTATCTCTTAAATTGCAATCACAGTACAAAATAAGAAAAATGATTAACCTAAAAAGTAAAAATAAGAAGGAATAGCCAGCTAACTTTCACAAAATGTCTCTATTGTAAATATGTATTTTTGCACAACTGTTATGCAATACTGTTCAAAAATGCTTTATTTTTCATTACATGCTGTACGCCTTCTAAAATAAAATAATTTAAATGCAAAAATTAGGTATTGTTGTAGCGACCAGAAAAATTGATGTTAGTTTGCCAGGCAGAAAGTGCCCTAAAACATTGCGTCTTGAACCCTAGTTGGTGGCGGATAAGTCACGCAAGTCATCCGGCATTCAGGGATAAAATACAGCAGCGTGTGGACCATTATTAGCTCAAGGCAGCTCATCTATCAGGCATTTTTTAATCAAATGTATCGCCCACTGTCAGTCCCTTCGGGATCCATCCCTCATTCATCTTAATAAAGGTGAGGTAATCTAGACTTTTTTGACCTAGGCGACTTCTCTTCTCAGTGACATAACCTCCTGCTGCACTGAAGGTCTTTTCTGACAGGACACTTGAAGAGGGGCAGGACAGAAGTTCTATGGCAAATTGGGATAGCTCAGGCCACAGGGCAAGCGTGCACACCCAGTAGTCAAGGGGTTCATCGCTCCTCATAGTGTCGATATCTGTAGTTATGGCGAGGTAGTCTGTTACCTGATGGTCGAGTCGTTCTCTGAGGGTGGACCCCAAAGGGCTGTGGCAATGCATAGGACTTAAAAAGCTCTGCATGTCCTCCATCAACAACACGTCTGTAAAGCGTCCTCTCCTTGCCGGCGTGGTCGTGGGAGGAGGAGGATTATGTTCACCTCTTCCGCTGTTAGATTGCCTTTGTGCTGTGACATCACCCTTAAACGCTGTGTAAAGCATACTTTTTAATTTATTTTGGTAGTGCTGCATCCTTTCCGACTTGTGGTAATTTGGTAACATTTCAGGCACTTTCTGCTTATACCGGGGATCTAGTAGCGTGGACACCCAGTACAGGTCGTTCTCCTTCATCCTTTTTATACGAGGGTCCCTCAACAGGCAAGACAGCATAAAAGACCCCAATTGCACAAGGTTGGATGCTGAGCTTGTCATGTCCCGTTCCTCGTCCTCAGTGATCTCACTGAAGGTATGTTCTTCCCCCCAGCCACGTACAACACCACTGGTACCAGATAGGTGACAAAGAGCACCCTGGGATGCCTGTTGTGGTTGGTCTTCCTCCTCCTCCTCAAAGCCACATTCCTCCTCTGACTTCTCTTCCTCACAATTTTCTTCCAGCATTGCCGCAGGTCCAGCAAGCGATGCTGATAAGGCTGTTACTGGCGGTGATGGTGACCACAACTCTTCCTCTTCCTCTTCATGCTCATGTACGGCCTGATCCAGCACTCTTCACAGGGCACGCTCCAGGAAGAAAACAAATGGTATGATGTCGCTGATGGTGCCCTGGGTGCGACTGACCAGGTTTGTCACCTCCTCAAAAGGACGCATAAGCCTACAGGCATTGCGCATGAGCGTCCAGTAATGTGGCAAAAAAATCCCCAGCTCCGCAGAGGCTGTCCTAGCACCCCGGTCATACAAATACTCGTTAACGGCCTTTTCTTGTTGGAGTAGGCGGTCGCACATTGGGAGTGTTGAATTCAAACGTGTCGGGCTGTCTAAAATCTAGCGCCTCGCTGCCATGTTGTTTTGCCTCTGGATATCTGTAAAGTGCGCCATGGCCGTGTATGAACGCCTGAAATGGGCACACACCTTCCTGGCCTGCTTCAGGACGTCCTGTAAGCCTGGGTGCTAATGCACAAAGCGTTGTACAATCAGATTACACACATGTGCCATGCACGGCACATGTGTCAACGTGCCCAAATTCAATGATGCCAACAAATTTCTTCCGTTGTCACAAACCACTTTGCCGATCTCCAGTTGGTGCGGAGTCAGCCACTGATCCACCTGTGCGTTCAGGGTGGACAGGAGTGCTGGTCCGGTGTGACTCTCAGCTTTCAGGGAAGTCACCCCCAAGACAGCGTGACACTGCCGTATCCGGGATGTGGAATAGTACCTGTGGAGCTGGGGGTGCCATTGATGTGGAGCAAGACATAGCAGCAGCAGAAGAGGACTCAGCCGAGGAGGTTATGGAAGAGGATGGAGTAGGAGGAGTGGAGGAGGTGGCAGCAGGCCTGCCTGCAAGTCGTGGCGGTGTCACCAACTCCTCTGCAGAGCCACGTATTCCATGCTTGGCAGCCGTCACCAGGTTTACCCAAAGCGCAGTGTAGGTGATATACCTGACCATGCTTTGCAGACCAGATATCAGTGGTCAGATGGACCCTTGCCCCAACGCTGTGTGCCAGAGATGCCATTACTTCCTTTTGCACAATCGAGTATAGGCTGGGTACCTTCCACTGCGGTGTCCCAATAGCTACAAATTTTTTGAACGCCTCAGACTCCACCAGCTTGTATGGTAAAAGCTGGCGGGCTAAGAGTTCAGACAAGCCAGCTGTCAGTTGCCGGGCAAGGGGGTGACTTTGTGACATTGGCTTCTTACTCTCAAACATGTCCTTGACAGACACCTGACTGTGGGCAGATGAGCAGGGACTGCTCAGGGCGAGACACGGAGTGGAGGATGGTTGAGAGGGGGCAAGCAGGGCAGCAGTGGTTGACGTGGCTGAAGATGCTGGACCAGGAGGAGGATGGCGGCTTTGACTTTGTGTGCTGCTTGCACTGATTTGTTAATCCCATAGGCGTTTGTGATGTGACATCATATGCCTTTGCAAAGAAGTTGTACCTAGGTGGGTGTTGGACTTCCCACGACACAGTTTCTTTTCGCACAGGTTGCAAATGGCATCACTGTTGTCACAGGCAGACACACGAAAAAATTGCCACACTGCTGAGCTCTGCAATGACGGCATTCTGGTGGTGGTAAAATCATGCGTTGACTGGCCTGCTGTCTGGCTTACCCCGGGTGCCGATGCATGCTGTCTGATTGTGCCACTAGCTACTTTCAACGACCTCCCGCTGCTTCCAACTCGTCTCCTCCTCCTCTCTGTCTCCCCATCTGAACTTTCCTCCTGTTCTTCTTCTCTTATAGCGGGCACCCACGTGACATCCACGGACGCATCGTCATCATCAATCGCTTCACTTGTATCTGACAACTCAACAAAGGAAGCAGCACCGGGTACATCATCATCAGACCGTACGTCCATGTGTGTAATGCTGCCTGACTGGGACATATCCCTGTTATCTACGTCCTCTGGCACTAATGTTTGTGCATCACTCATTTCTTCCAACGGATCTGTAAATAACTCTGCTGACGGATCAAGTGAAGCGGCTGTGGTGCTAGTGTTGGTGGTGGCGGCAGGCGGGCGAGTGGTAACTGGAGAGGTGCCCGAAACTAAGCTGGAGGAGGATGGTGAGTCTAGGTTCCGAGCGGAAGCTGTAGAAGATTGGGTGTTCTTGTGTTAGCCAGTCAACCATGTCCTCAGAACTGTTCAAGTTCAGGGTACGTTGCCTCTGAAAACTGGGCATTATTCTAGGGCCAAAGGGAATCACAGCAACACAACCACGACGGCCCCTGCGGGGTGGCCTGCCTCTGCCTGTCATTTTTTTTACGATTAGTGGTACTATGCGTGCAAGCTACTGTGACACCAGATATGAGTGTCACTATGCACCGGCAAAAGCTGGCAGACTAGATGTAATAGGCCTCACACACACGCCTTTAGGCAGGCTACTGATATTCAATTGACTACAGTAAAAATAGGGTTGTTTTATTTTACTGCACACTACGGTTGCACTAGATATGAGTGTCACTGTGCACTGGCAAAAGTTGGCAGGCTAGATGCAATAGGCCTCACACACACGCCTTTAGGCAGGCTACTGATATTCATCCGATTAAAGTAAAAAAAAGGGTTGTTTTATTTCACTGCACACTACGGTTGCACTAGATATGAGTGTCACTGTGCACTGGCAAAAGTTGGCAGACTAGATACAATAGGCCTCACACACACGCCTTTAAGCAGGCTACTGATATTCAATCGATTACAGTAAAAAAGGTTTTTTTTTATTTCACTGCACACTACTGTTGCACTAGATATGAGTGTCACTATGCACTGGCAAAAGTTGGCAGACTAGATGCAATAGGCCTCACACACACGCCTGTAGGCAGGCTACTGATATTCAATCGATTACAGTAAAAAAAGGGTTGTTTTATTTCACTGCACACTACGGTTGCACTAGATATGAGTGTAACTGTGCACTGGCAAAAGTTGGCAGACTAGATGCAATAGGCCTCACAGACACGCCTGTAGGCAGGCTACTGATATTCAATCGATTACAGTAAAAAAAGGGTTGTTTTATTTCACTGCACACTACCGTTGCACTAGATATGAGTGTCACTGTGCACTGGCAAAAGTTGGCAGACTAGATGCAATAGGCCTCACACACACGCCTTTAGGCAGGCTACTGATATTCAATCGATTACAGTAAAAAAAGGGTTGTTTTATTTCACTGCACACTACCGTTGCACTAGATATGAGTGTCACTGTGCACTGGCAAAAGTTGGCAGACTAGATGCAATAGGCCTCACACACACGCCTTTAGGCAGGCTACTGATATTCAATCGATTACAGTAAAAAAAGGGTTGTTTTATTTCACTGCACACTACCGTTGCACTAGATATGAGTGTCACTGCGCACTGGCCAGAGATGCCATTACTTCCTTTTGCACAATCGAGTAAAAGTTGGCAGACTAGATGCAATAGGCCTCACACACACGCCTGTAGGCAGGCTACTGATATTCAATTGATTACAGTAAAAAAAAGGGTTGTTTTATTTCACTGCACACTACGGTTGCACTAGATATGAGTGTCACTGTGCACTGGCAAAAGTTGGCAGACTAGATGCAATAGGCCTCACACACACGCCTTTAGGCAGGCTACTGATATTCAATCGATTACAGTAAAAAAAGGGTTGTTTTATTTCACTGCACACTACGTTTGCACTAGATATGAGTGTCACTGTGCACTGGCAAAAGTTGGCAGACTAGATGCAATAGGCCTCACACACACGCCTTTAGGCAGGCTACTGATATTCAATCGATTACAGTAAAAAAAGGGTTGTTTTATTTCACTGCACACTACGGTTGCACTAGATATGAGTGTCACTGTGCACTGGCAAAAGTTGGCAGACTAGATGCAATAGGCCTCACACACACGCCTGTAGGCAGGCTACTGATATTCAATCGATTAAAGTAAAAAAAGGGTTGTTTTATTTCACTGCACACTACAGTTGCACTAGATATGAGTGTCACTGTGCACTGGCAAAAGTTGGCAGACTAGATGCAATAGGCCTCACACACACGCCTTTAGGCAGGCTACTGATATTCAATCGATTACAGTAAAAAAAGGGTTGTTTTATTTCACTGCACACCACGGTTGCACTAGATATGAGTGTCACTGTGCACTGGCAAAAGTTGGCAGACTAGATGCAATAGGCCTCACACACACGCCTTTAGGCAGGCTACTGATATTCAATTGATTACGGTAAAAAAAGGGTTGTTTTATTTCACTGCACACTACGGTTGCACTAGATATGAGTGTCACTGTGCACTGGCAAAAGTTGGCAGACTAGATGCAATAGGCCTCACACACACGCCTGTAGGCAGGCTACTGATATTCAATCGATTACAGTAAAAAAAGGGTTGTTTTATTTCACTGCACACTACGGTTGCACTAGATATGAGTGTCACTGTGCACTGGCAAAAGTTGGCAGACTAGATGTAATAGGCCTCACACACACGCCTTTAGGCAGGCTACTGATATTCAATTGACTACAGTAAAAATAGGGTTGTTTTATTTTACTGCACACTACGGTTGCACTAGATATGAGTGTCACTGTGCACTGGCAAAAGTTGGCAGGCTAGATGCAATAGGCCTCACACACACGCCTTTAGGCAGGCTACTGATATTCATCCGATTAAAGTAAAAAAAAGGGTTGTTTTATTTCACTGCACACTACGGTTGCACTAGATATGAGTGTCACTGTGCACTGGCAAAAGTTGGCAGACTAGATACAATAGGCCTCACACACACGCCTTTAAGCAGGCTACTGATATTCAATCGATTACAGTAAAAAAGGTTTTTTTTTATTTCACTGCACACTACTGTTGCACTAGATATGAGTGTCACTATGCACTGGCAAAAGTTGGCAGACTAGATGCAATAGGCCTCACACACACGCCTGTAGGCAGGCTACTGATATTCAATCGATTACAGTAAAAAAAGGGTTGTTTTATTTCACTGCACACTACGGTTGCACTAGATATGAGTGTAACTGTGCACTGGCAAAAGTTGGCAGACTAGATGCAATAGGCCTCACAGACACGCCTGTAGGCAGGCTACTGATATTCAATCGATTACAGTAAAAAAAGGGTTGTTTTATTTCACTGCACACTACCGTTGCACTAGATATGAGTGTCACTGTGCACTGGCAAAAGTTGGCAGACTAGATGCAATAGGCCTCACACACACGCCTTTAGGCAGGCTACTGATATTCAATCGATTACAGTAAAAAAAGGGTTGTTTTATTTCACTGCACACTACCGTTGCACTAGATATGAGTGTCACTGTGCACTGGCAAAAGTTGGCAGACTAGATGCAATAGGCCTCACACACACGCCTTTAGGCAGGCTACTGATATTCAATCGATTACAGTAAAAAAAGGGTTGTTTTATTTCACTGCACACTACCGTTGCATTAGATATGAGTGTCACTGCGCACTGGCCAGAGATGCCATTACTTCCTTTTGCACAATCGAGTAAAAGTTGGCAGACTAGATGCAATAGGCCTCACACACACGCCTTTAGGCAGGCTACTGATATTCAATTGATTACAGTAAAAAAAAGGGTTGTTTTATTTCACTGCACACTACGGTTGCACTAGATATGAGTGTCACTGCGCACTGGCAAAAGTTGGCAGACTAGATGCAATAGGCCTCACACACACGCCTTTAGGCAGGCTACTGATATTCAATCGATTACAGTAAAAAAAGGGTTGTTTTATTTCACTGCACACTACGGTTGCACTAGATATGAGTGTCACTGTGCACTGGCAAAAGTTGGCAGACTAGATGCAATAGGCCTCACACACACGCCTTTAGGCAGGCTACTGATATTCAATCGATTACAGTAAAAAAAGGGTTGTTTTATTTCACTGCACACTACGGTTGCACTAGATATGAGTGTCACTGTGCACTGGCAAAAGTTGGCAGACTAGATGCAATAGGCCTCACACACACGCCTGTAGGCAGGCTACTGATATTCAATCGATTAAAGTAAAAAAAGGGTTGTTTTATTTCACTGCACACTACGGTTGCACTAGATATGAGTGTCACTGTGCACTGGCAAAAGTTGGCAGACTAGATGCAATAGGCCTCACACACACGCCTTTAGGCAGGCTACTGATATTCAATCGATTACAGTAAAAAAAGGGTTGTTTTATTTCACTGCACACCACGGTTGCACTAGATATGAGTGTCACTGTGCACTGGCAAAAGTTGGCAGACTAGATGCAATAGGCCTCACACACACGCCTTTAGGCAGGCTACTGATATTCAATTGATTATGGTAAAAAAAGGGTTGTTTTATTTCACTGCACACTACGGTTGCACTAGATATGAGTGTCACTGCGCACTGGCAAAAGTTGGCAGACTAGATGCAATAGGCCTCACACACACGCCTGTAGGCAGGCTACTGATATTCAATCGATTACAGTAAAAAAAGGGTTGTTTTATTTCACTGCACACTACGGTTGCACTAGATATGAGTGTCACTGTGCACTGGCAAAAGTTGGCAGATTAGATGCAATAGGCCTCACACACACACGCCTTTAGGCAGGCTACTGATATTCAATCGATTACAGTAAAAAAAGGGTTGTTTTATTTCACTGCACACTACGGTTGCACTAGATATGAGTGTCACTGTGCACTGGCAAAAGTTGGCAGACTAGATGCAATAGGCCTCACAGACACGCCTGTAGGCAGGCTACTGATATTAAATCGATTATGGTAAAAAAAGGGTTGTTTTATTTCACTGCACACTACCGTTGCACTAGATATGAGTGTCACTGTGCACTGACAAAAGTTGGCAGACTAGATGCAATAGGCCTCACACACACGCCTTTAGGCAGGCTACTGATATTCAATCGATTACGGTAAAAAAGGGTTGTTTTATTTCACTGCACACTACGGTTGCACTAGATATGAGTGTCACTGTGCACTGGCAAAAGTTGGCAGACTAGATGCAATAGGCCTCACACACACACGCCTGTAGGCAGGCTACTGATATTCAATTGATTACAGTAAAAAAAAGGGTTGTTTTATTTCACTGCACACTACGGTTGCACTAGATATGAGTGTCACTGTGCACTGGCAAAAGTTGGCAGACTAGATGCAATAGGCCTCACACACACGCCTTTAGGCAGGCTACTGATATTCAATCGATTACAGTAAAAAAAGGGTTGTTTTATTTCACTGCACACTACCGTTGCACTAGATATGAGTGTCACTGCGCACTGGCCAGAGATGCCATTACTTCCTTTTGCACAATCGAGTAAAAGTTGGCAGACTAGATGCAATAGGCCTCACACACACGCCTGTAGGCAGGCTACTGATATTCAATTGATTACAGTAAAAAAAAGGGTTGTTTTATTTCACTGCACACTACGGTTGCACTAGATATGAGTGTCACTGCGCACTGGCAAAAGTTGGCAGACTAGATGCAATAGGCCTCACACACACGCCTTTAGGCAGGCTACTGATATTCAATCGATTACAGTAAAAAAAGGGTTGTTTTATTTCACTGCACACTATGGTTGCACTAGATATGAGTGTCACTGTGCACTGGCAAAAGTTGGCAGACTAGATGCAATAGGCCTCACACACACGCCTTTAGGCAGGCTACTGATATTCAATCGATTACAGTAAAAAAAGGGTTGTTTTATTTCACTGCACACTACGGTTGCACTAGATATGAGTGTCACTGTGCACTGGCAAAAGTTGGCAGACTAGATGCAATAGGCCTCACACACACGCCTGTAGGCAGGCTACTGATATTCAATCGATTAAAGTAAAAAAAGGGTTGTTTTATTTCACTGCACACTACAGTTGCACTAGATATGAGTGTCACTGCGCACTGGCAAAAGTTGGCAGACTAGATGCAATAGGCCTCACACACACGCCTTTAGGCAGGCTACTGATATTCAATCGATTACAGTAAAAAAAGGGTTGTTTTATTTCACTGCACACCACGGTTGCACTAGATATGAGTGTCACTGTGCACTGGCAAAAGTTGGCAGACTAGATGCAATAGGCCTCACACACACGCCTTTAGGCAGGCTACTGATATTCAATTGATTACGGTAAAAAAAGGGTTGTTTTATTTCACTGCACACTACGGTTGCACTAGATATGGGTGTCACTGTGCACTGGCAAAAGTTGGCAGACTAGATGCAATAGGCCTCACACACACGCCTGTAGGCAGGCTACTGATATTCAATCGATTACAGTAAAAAAAGGGTTGTTTTATTTCACTGCACACTACGGTTGCACTAGATATGAGTGTCACTGTGCACTGGCAAAAGTTGGCAGATTAGATGCCATAGGCCTCACACACACACGCCTTTAGGCAGGCTACTGATATTCAATCGATTACAGTAAAAAAAGGGTTGTTTTATTTCACTGCACACTACGGTTGCACTAGATATGAGTGTCACTGTGCACTGGCAAAAGTTGGCAGACTAGATGCAATAGGCCTCACAGACACGCCTGTAGGCAGGCTACTGATATTAAATCGATTATGGTAAAAAAAGGGTTGTTTTATTTCACTGCACACTACGGTTGCACTAGATATGAGTGTCACTGTGCACTGACAAAAGTTGGCAGACTAGATGCAATAGGCGTCACACACACGCCTTTAGGCAGGCTACTGATATTCAATCGATTATAGTAAAAAAGGGTTGTTTTATTTCACTGCACACTACGGTTGCACTAGATATGAGTGTCACTGTGCACTGGCAAAAGTTGGCAGACTAGATGCAATAGGCCTCACACACACACGCCTGTAGGCAGGCTACTGATATTCAATTGATTACAGTAAAAAAAAGGGTTGTTTTATTTCACTGCACACTACGGTTGCACTAGATATGAGTGTCACTGTGCACTGGCAAAAGTTGGCAGACTAGATGCAATAGGCCTCACACACACGCCTTTAGGCAGGCTACTGATATTCAATCGATTACAGTAAAAAAAGGGTTGTTTTATTTCACTGCACACTACCGTTGCACTAGATATGAGTGTCACTGCGCACTGGCCAGAGATGCCATTACTTCCTTTTGCACAATCGAGCAAAAGTTGGCAGACTAGATGCAATAGGCCTCACACACACGCCTTTAGGCAGGCTACTGATATTCAATTGATTACAGTAAAAAAAAGGGTTGTTTTATTTCACTGCACACTACGGTTGCACTAGATATGAGTGTCACTGTGCACTGGCAAAAGTTGGCAGACTAGATGCAATAGGCCTCACACACACGCCTTTAGGCAGGCTACTGATATTCAATCGATTACAGTAAAAAAAGGGTTGTTTTATTTCACTGCACACTACGGTTGCACTAGATATGAGTGTCACTGTGCACTGGCAAAAGTTGGCAGACTAGATGCAATAGGCCTCACACACACGCCTTTAGGCAGGCTACTGATATTCAATCGATTACAGTAAAAAAAGGGTTGTTTTATTTCACTGCACACTACGGTTGCACTAGATATGAGTGTCACTGTGCACTGGCAAAAGTTGGCAGACTAGATGCAATAGGCCTCACACACACGCCTGTAGGCAGGCTACTGATATTCAATCGATTAAAGTAAAAAAAGGGTTGTTTTATTTCACTGCACACTACAGTTGCACTAGATATGAGTGTCACTGTGCACTGGCAAAAGTTGGCAGACTAGATGCAATAGGCCTCACACACACGCCTTTAGGCAGGCTACTGATATTCAATCGATTACAGTAAAAAAAGGGTTGTTTTATTTCACTGCACACCACGGTTGCACTAGATATGAGTGTCACTGTGCACTGGCAAAAGTTGGCAGACTAGATGCAATAGGCCTCACACACACGCCTTTAGGCAGGCTACTGATATTCAATTGATTACGGTAAAAAAAGGGTTGTTTTATTTCACTGCACACTACGGTTGCACTAGATATGAGTGTCACTGTGCACTGGCAAAAGTTGGCAGACTAGATGCAATAGGCCTCACACACACGCCTGTAGGCAGGCTACTGATATTCAATCGATTACAGTAAAAAAAGGGTTGTTTTATTTCACTGCACACTACGGTTGCACTAGATATGAGTGTCACTGTGCACTGGCAAAAGTTGGCAGATTAGATGCAATAGGCCTCACACACACACGCCTTTAGGCAGGCTACTGATATTCAATCGATTACAGTAAAAAAAGGGTTGTTTTATTTCACTGCACACTACGGTTGCACTAGATATGAGTGTCACTGTGCACTGGCAAAAGTTGGCAGACTAGATGCAATAGGCCTCACAGACACGCCTGTAGGCAGGCTACTGATATTAAATCGATTATGGTAAAAAAAGGGTTGTTTTATTTCACTGCACACTACCGTTGCACTAGATATGAGTGTCACTGTGCACTGACAAAAGTTGGCAGACTAGATGCAATAGGCCTCACACACACGCCTTTAGGCAGGCTACTGATATTCAATCTATTACGGTAAAAAAGGGTTGTTTTATTTCACTGCACACTACGGTTGCACTAGATATGAGTGTCACTGTGCACTGGCAAAAGTTGGCAGACTAGATGCAATAGGCCTCACACACACACGCCTGTAGGCAGGCTACTGATATTCAATCGATTACAGTAAAAAAAGGATTGTTTTATTTTACTTCACACTACGGTTGCACTAGATATGAGTGTCACTGCGCACTGGTAAAAGTTGGCAGACTAGATGCAATAGGCCTCACACACACGCCTGTAGGCAGGCTACTGATATTCAATCGATTACGGTAAAAAAAGGGTTGTTTTATTTCACTGCACACTACGGTTGCACGAGATATGAGTGTCACTGCACTGGCAAAAGTTGGTAGACTAGATGCAATAGGCCTCACACACACGCCTGTAGGCAGGCTACTGATCTTCAATCGATTATGGTAAAAAAAGGGTTGTTTTATTTCACTGCACACTACGGTTGCACTAGATATGAGTGTCACTGTGCACTGGCAAAAGTTGGCGGCCTAGATGCAATAGGCCTCACACACACGCCTTTAGGCAGGCTACTGATATTCAATCGATTAGAGTAAAAAAAAGGGTTGTTTTATTTCACTGCACACTACGGTTGCACTAGATATGAGTGTCACTGTGCACTGGCAAAAGTTGGCAGACTAGATGCAATAGGCCTCACACACACGCCTTTAGGAAGGCTACTGATATTCAATCGATTACAGTAAAAAAAGGGTTGTTTTATTTCACTGCACACTACGGTTGCACTAGATATGAGTGTCACTGTGCACTGGCAAAAGTTGGCAGACTAGATGCAATAGGCCTCACACACACGCCTGTAGGCAGGCTACTGATATTCAATTGATTACAGTAAAAAAAGGGTTGTTTTATTTCACTGCACACTACCGTTGCACTATATATGAGTGTCACTGTGCACTGGCAAAAGTTGGCAGACTAGATGCAATAGGCCTCACACACACGCCTTTAGGCAGGCTACTGATATTCAATTGATTACAGTAAAAAAAGGGTTGTTTTATTTCACTGCACACTACGGTTGCACTAGATATGAGTGTCACTGTGCACTGGCAAAAGTTGGCAGACTAGATGCAATAGGCCTCACACACACGCCTATAGGCAGGCTACTGATATTCAATCGATTACGGTAAAAAAAGGGTTGTTTTATTTCACTGCACACTACGGTTGCACTAGATATGAGTGTCACTGTGCACTAGCAAAAGTTGGCAGACTAGATGCAATAGGCCTCACACACACGCTTGTAGGCAGGCTACTGATATTCAATTGATTATGGTAAAAAAAGGGTTGTTTTATTTCACTGCACACTACGGTGACACCAGATATGAGTGTCACTGTGCACTGGCAAAAGTTCGCAGACTAGATGCAGTAGGCCTCACACACATGCTAGCAGGCAGGCATATGCAATTAGATTACACAGAAAAAAAAAATAAAATAAAATAAAAAGTGCTTTTTGGGTTGCTGTCCTTGCAGCAGATATCAAAGGAGTCCTTCAGGTGTGTAGTTAAAGCTAAATACACAGCCTGGCTATCTATTTCCCTATTAAATGTGCAGAAAAAAATAATAAAATAAATTAAATGATGTTCTAGCCCTAAAAAGGGCTTTTTGGGTTGCTGCCCTTGCAGCAGATATCAGAGGAGTCCTTCAGGTGTGTAGTTAAAGCTAAATACACAGCCTGGCTATCTATTTCCCTATTAAATCAGCAGAAAAAAATAATAAAATAAAATAAATTATGTTCTAGCCCTAAAAAGGGCTTTTTGGGTTGCTGTCCTTGCAGCAGATATCAAAGGAGTCCTTCAGGTGTGTAGGTAAAGCTAAATACACAGCCTGGCTATCTATTTCCCTATTAAATCAAGAGCAGGTAGAATATATCTCCTCTCTCAACGAATGCAGCTACAGAATGATTCTAAAATGGAGGCTGTCATACAGATGGAAGGCTCTGGAAGGGAGTGTATGCTGCTGATTGGCTAGAATGTGTCTGCTGACTGTAAGGTGCAGGGTCAAAGTTTCCTCAATGATAAAGAATAGGGGGCGGACCGAAAAGCGCATATGTTTGCCGTTAGTTGCGATTGGGAACATGCGAAAATTGCCGCAAATAGTTCTCCGGCGAACTGTTCGGGACATCACTAGTCCTAAAGAATGATTTTAGAGAACTAGGGAATAAGCTTAAAACAAGGACCTCCAAGGTAGAATTTTCTGAGATACTACCTGTGCCACGTTCTAGCCCAGGAAGACAGAATGAGCTTAGACAGGTTAATGCGTGGCTAAAAAGGTGGTGCCCTAAGGAGGGGTTTGGGTTTTTAGAGCACTGGGCTGACTTCTCACTTGGGTACAATCTCTATAGCAGGGATGGATCGCACCTTAATGATGAGGGATCTTTTGTGCTAGAGGATAGGTTGGTAGAAAGGCTGGAGGAGTTTTTTTATTTTTTTATTATTTTTTTGATTGTCAGCATATATATGGCATACAAAGTTACATTTTTGTTCATAGACATGTTTTATAAATATATAACGATGACTCTATTATATAAATGATTAATCGTTTACTATATTCTTAAGAACATTTAACATATTACGTGTATCAATTGCATATATTAGTAATATAACTACTATATTGATCATGCAATCCCCCTCCTCCCATTTCCAAATTTTCCTCATTATTATCATGTAAGTTAGTAGTAGAACAATATCAGTTAGGTTTTACTGGAAATTTCCCTTATGCCATTTTTATTAATTACATTTACCCCATAATGAAATCAGTTTCTTCAGTCTGGGGGTTGAATATTTGGCATTATGGTATAGAGAATATTCCCTGCAAGGTAGGAGTGAGTACGGGTAATAATAATAAGAAATTTAAATCAAACAAATTGACATATAACTTATCTCATATGTCACCTTGGTCATTTTTATTATTTTTTAATTTAAGGCAAATGAATAAAACCAGTTCTTGTGTTCCTTATCTGGTCCCCCACCAGGTCCTTCCTTGTCTGTCCCTGATCTCCAGTTCTCCACCTATTCCAGGTGTCTTTTACTTTTTTGTTTTTTGGGTGTTAGTGTATCACTGTGATCTAAATAGCTGTGTAGTCCATCCATGGGTCCCATATCTCTATAAATTTGGGTATAGCATCAGCAAGAGAGAGGGTTAGTATAGTCAATAGGGAGGTATTACTAAGTAACTCAAGTACAGAAGCAGACAACTCAAGGGAAGCAGGTTCTGGAGTACACTCAGGGATCATTATCTGACCCAGGTTATACAAGAACCTACTAGAAATTAAGCTATCTTGGATGTAGTCATCACAAATAATATTGATATGGTATCAAATGTTTAAATAGGGCAACCTTTGGGAAAGAGTGATCACAACACAGTTTCATTTGAGATTGAATTAAAAAAACAAAACTGTAAGGGGCCAAAAAAAACTCTTAAACTTTTAAAAGGGACAATTTTAACAGTCAGGACAGCAATATAAAGTACTAGAATATTGCCCGTCAAAAAATGATGGCAATGAAATTGTAAGTGAGCTAATGCTGTTTGGTGTATGGTAATGACAAGAATAATACATTAATAAAGTAATATACTTTACCTATTTTCAAGTAATATATGCAGGAAGTATTGTGTTGAAGAGCTGACAATCTGTTTTGATGTTGCTGCAGCATGTGTTTTCAGTGCTGTGGAGCTGCTGTGTAAGTGTCATGAATGTGTGCAGTGTAATAGTGTTCGTGCACGAGGCAAATTCGTTAGGGTAGCTGTGTACTTCCGGATTGTATAAGTTATTGTTCTAAAATGGCGGCTAATGTGTGGTATGCAGCTGTGGGTGATTTAGCGTCGTTCGTTTCAGATGTCGTCTGACTTTTTCGGAATATCCATAGCTGTTTGGTGGTGTTTTGCGTGTTTAGGGTCCTTTAGCCTCGTTTTCGTTTTGTTCGGCGGCCATTTTTTTCTCGCTTAGGTTATTTTTGGGTGTCTAAACTCCGAAATTTGGAGTTAAATCGAGGTGTAACTTCACTTTCAGAGGTCCTGGGTGCACCACCTTGCTGTGTGTAACCTTTTTATGTGTTTGTTGTGTGTATTTATTGTGTTTCTAATGTTTTTGGGGTCGCGCGGTTTGCGTCCTTGTATTCGAATCTCGTACCTCTTTTTCGGGAAATCCGTAGGTGTTTGGTGGTGTTTTGCGTCTTTAGTTTGCTGTAGCCTCGTTTTCGTTTTTTTCGGCGGCCATTTTTTCTCTCGCTTAGAGAATTTTTGAGTGTCTAAACTCTTTTATTTGGAGTTAAATTTAGGAGTAACTTCAGTTTTCGAAGTCCTGGGTGCACCCCTTGCTGTAGGTAAGCTTTTTATGTATTTGTTGTGTGTATTTATTGTGTTTTTCATGTTTTCATGTGCGCGGGTTTTGGATGATGTTTGCGAGGTCGTAATGGGTCGTAACGTAAATTTTGCGAGGTGCGAGCTGCGCAAGCCCGCAAACGTTAGCAACAGCCCGCTTGCTCACAACTATATATGTGATAGACTGGGACAGAGAACTGACAGGTAAAAATACTGTACATAAATGGACAACATTTAAATCTTTACTAAATATACAAACTTATCACCATAAAAGTTAAAGGGGTAAATCACAACCCATGTGGCTTAACAATGATTTAAAGATCAAGATACAAAGTAAAAAACAGGCATTTAAATTATACAAACAAGAGGGGACAGATGCTGCTTTACGTGAGTACAAGGAAATCAACAAGGCTTGCAAAAGGGCTATTAGACTGCCTAAAATAGGAAATTTAAAAAATAGTTGCAAAGAGAGTAAGACTAACCCTAAAATATTTTTTCAATATATTAATGGAAAATAGGCCACCAAGTAAGCTACAGGAACATTACAATGTGACACATGCTGTCTGATAATTAGTGACCAAGAAAAGGCAGATGAGCTAAATAGGTTATTTTCTTCGGTATACTCAAGGGAGGTACCAGTGGTTGGGACACCGCAACATAATGTGGCTACAGTACCTTCTGTAATAATTGGTTAACGCAGGATGAAATCCAAAAGAGGTTGGGAAAAATAAATGTTAACAAAGCCCAATAATCTAAATGGCAGATGAGATTTAATACGAATAAATGTAAAGTTATGCATCTGGGAAGGAAAAATAGCCATGCAGTTTATAATCTTAATGAAGCATGTGTAGGGGTATCGGATATTGAAAGGGATTTGGGAGTACATGTGGACAACCACCTAGGTAACAGTGCTCAATGCCAAGTAGCAGATGCAAAGGCAAAGAAAATATTAGCTTGCATTAAAAAGGGTATTGAAGCAAGGGAAGCAAATATAATTCTAACTTTATAAATCCCTAGTACTCCCTCATTTGGAATATGGAGTTCAATTTTGGGCACCACTTCGTAAAAATTACATTTTAGAGCTGGAAAAGGTACAGAGAAGGGCTACAAAACTAATAAGGGGAATGGAGGGGGTAAGTTAAGAAGAAAGACTAACCAAATTAAACTTATTTTCTCTAGAAAAAAGGCTTATAAGAGGAGATATGATTACATTATATAAATACATCCAGGGTAAGAAATAAAGCTTTGTGAAGTGAGCTTTTTGTGCCAAGAGGGTTTCAATTGACAAGAGGACATCCTTTGAGGTTAGAAGGAAAAAGATTTCACCTTAGAGAAAGAAATGGTTCTTCACAGTAAGGGTAGTTAATCTGTTGAATTCTCTACCAAAGGAGTTGGTGACAGCGGATTTGATAGATAACTTTAAAAAAAGGATTGGATATGTTTTTAAATAAAAATGCATTCAGGGTTATCCTGGTTAGAGAGGGAGTAGTGATCCAGGGAGAAATCCAATGACCAGTATCTGGGGGTCAGGAGGAATTATTTCCCCCCCTTTTGAGTCGATTGGATAAGTTTCACTGGGGTTTTTATCTGTTTGCCTTCCTCTGGATCAATTAACAATTAAGAACCAATCCGCATATTGCAGATCAGAGGTGATCTTAAAAGATTGAACTTGATCGACTAAAAGTCTTTTTTCAACCTCAAATACTATGTAAAATGTGTGGATTGGTGTAATTTACCGATATGTCATGTAATCCTGTGTTTTGTAGTTTATGGACAAGACATGGGTTTATGAGTTGCAAATAAGGATAAAGCAAGGATTTGAATAGATACGTAATATCAGAAATGAGTTGCAAGTAGCCTATTTTTCAAGTCTGTGAGTAAGGAATTGAATAGGGCCCTAGGTCAGTTCAGTCTAGGGGGCTCATTCAAATTGAATAGGGCTCTAGATAAACACATAGCATATTTTTTTACAGAATTTTTTATCCAAAATCAAGGTCTTCACTAACTAAAAAGTTCTGTAAAAAAAATATGCTATGTGCTTATTTAGAGCCCTATTCAATTGGCCAAATCGCATTTGAATGAGGCCCTAGGTTTCCTTGTGAAGTGTTGTTGTGGATGACCAGCAAACTAGTTTGCACGTCAGTCAAGGAAGTCTGAGCCCTCCCAAGGCAGGCCAAATCAAGTCACATCAAACATTCCCTTGTTAACAGAAGGCCCGTTTACCCTTGGCGGTTTGCGCTAGCAGCCTAGATGGTGGTGATGGCTCCTTCCATCTTAATTGCTCTTAAAGGGCCAAGTGGGCAATTTTAGTTTTTTGTTATTTTGATTTTGATTTGATTTTTGATTCCACCTTAAAGAAAGAAAAGTTGGTTAATCAGTGGAATTCTCTACCAAAGGAGGTGTTGACAGCAGATTCAATAGATAACTTTAAAAATGCATTTGATAGGCTGAAGGGAGAGGACGCAGGGTGCCGGAGCTCTGCAACAAGTGAGCACAAACTTCAGCAAAAAAGCTGAAAATCCCCCTTCATCTC
This sequence comes from Discoglossus pictus, assembly GCA_027410445.1. Lineage (NCBI taxonomy): Eukaryota > Metazoa > Chordata > Amphibia > Anura > Alytidae > Discoglossus > Discoglossus pictus. Next base: position 255,775,840 of record CM050166.1, read on the forward strand.
CCCCATCCCAACTGGGGGGAACTCTGGGCCGCTTACACATCCTCCGAGACGCTTGGAGGCTGCCTGCTTGTAGAAGGGGATCGTCGGTGCGGGCCTGAGGCCTAGCAGCACTGTCACGGGCGGCCGCCATTTTGGGTAGGAGTGCCTAGAGACTAGCGCAAGCCTCCGAGGGGCCTTCCCCCGCCAGGAGGCGGCCGGAGACGCCATTGAGGTACACAGCCCTTGAGTAGGAAAACCGGGCAGATGGAGGCAGAGGCTGCGGCTTCTGGTCGGGTGGAAGCCCGAACGGAGACTCGAGCTGCAGCCTGTGTGGTCCCTCGAGGATGAGGACTCTGAGAGAGGTACAGGGGCTGAGGGCCCAACTGTGCAGGTGGGCTAGAGGTGGCATAAACACCAGAGGAAGCTAATGGGGCACAAGCCATAGGGAGGTGGTCACATAACTACCCAGAATAAACAAAGACACTGCATATTGGACCCCCTCTCTATACCAACACCCTCTACACCAGATCAGTCCTTACAGTTCAGGCGCCCCATAGACCCCTAATTCTAGAGGGAATCCCAAGGGGCCTGGAGCCAAAAAGTCTACTCACACAAGTTGACACAACTCAACAAAGGCATGAAACAAAAACTAACATGCTGGCACAGATACCCTTTAATCTGGGGATGCTAAGAGCTGAAGAGATGAACCACTAAGGAGCACTTAACACTTTCAACCCCAGCGCTTGCACATTGCTAAAGGCCTGGGAGCAGGGTGCAGAGAGCTGTTACACCACAAGCCAACCCCTCAGGGGTCAAAGGGAAACCCTAACCTATTGTATATGGTGATCTACAGTATTCCAGGATTTTAAGCCCATAAAACAAATCCATTGTGGTCTGTTATCTCTACAGTACATTCTTGCCAGAACTGTCTTTCATCAAACAAAGTGGCACAGTCTAGGGTGGCAGGCCCAACATGTTTTGGACAAAGTTGTGAACATAACAACCTGATAGAAATAGCTCACTTAACTTGCCTGCACTGCTCCATCTTGTGGGCAAATTTCAGGCCTGCAACAATAAAACTACACCACACTGCCATCTGGTGGGCCTTCAAAGTAGCTACAGCTTGGTACAACATTGATTGAGAACTATAAGGCCTTCCAGCTAACCACTCCCTACACCCGTCATCATCACCTGCTCCTCTCTGCTATCTCATTGGACAAGACTTTTTTCTCCCTGCGCTTTATCAACAGTCAAGCCTTCCTATCATAATGCCTGAATAGCACTACAAGTGTTCCTGAAGGCCCCAGTCCCAATGACCTGTTATGATCAGGGGACCTCCTAGACATGATCCTTACCTAACAGATGAAAACTTAGTCTCTATACCTGAGGGCACCCGGCCTACTGGCGTGTTGTGACTGGGACGGGGGCTTAGCGGATATGATCCCTGCTTGTTAACAGAAAGAAAGCCTATACCTTTGCCTCCTGATTGTCAGCCTAGACAGTGCCCTCTCACATCCTTGTGCCTCAGCTTCACCCGTTAAAAAACAGTATCTTCCTATCCATCATGGGGAAGTCAAGCAAGAAAATCCAGCAATCTAGGGAATTAAGGATCACTTTCCAATACAAGCCCCTTCACCTGCTCCATCTCCGCTGCCAGATCCCACTTCTTCAGACATTTCGGCCATTGAGGACGCCCCGGATTGCCCCCCACCTGTGGATTTGACAGATGCGACGGTGGCAAAAATAGATGCTCTCTTGCAAGCTCGCCTGCCCACGGCGGTCAGGGAAATCAAGCAGTAAAACCAAGACCTGGGTCAATGCACCAATCACCTGGAAAACCTAACAGATCAAATTATTGAGACACAATCTTCTGATAGGCAGGTGATTGACCAACACTCATTGCAAATCTCCACCCTTGATGCCAAGCTAGAAGGTCTGGAGAACGGCTCCCTAAAGCTGTAACTAATCTTCTGCTGTACCTGCAAACAACTATTCAGTCCATCTTACCGAGACACCCAGAGTCAGCTTATAGAGCCTTGGGTGGTCCCCCGAGCTCTGATCAACCGAAGGACGTGCTGGTCCGCTTTCTCTGCCAGAATGCAAGAGACCTTCTTCTACAGGAAGCCAGACGAGGGTCCAGACGGCTCCGCTCTGCAGATTTATGCAGATCTAGCACCATCTACGCTCTGGAAACGTAAACTCATGAAGCCCGCAATCAAAATCCTCATTCACAACAAAATTAAATATAGATGGGGCTTCCCATTCAGCCTTTCCTTTAAGTGGGTTTATCTGCTTATACAGCTTTTTGACTGGAAGAATGTATGGCTTTCCTGGCTCAACTCCAACTAGCCCCAGATCCAGTATCGTCGGAACTTTCTAACTCTCTGGATCCAAGCTTGGTGGAACCTGCAAATGTGCCGCCCTCTCAACGTCCGACTACGCAATGGGTGACAGCTTTGAAGCCTAAGCGACCCCGGAGGCCTTCCTGACTAGAGGTCACACCAAACGTTTCTACGCTCTTTTCTAAACCCTTGCTGGACATTCCAAGTAATCCGGTTATGCGTTCCTCACCCATGAAAATCTGATTTTGGATCGCTTTGCCTGATGCACAATAATGACTACTTAAGACTTGCAATCCAGAGTCATTATTCTAGGCTTGCACTTCCCAGTAGGATAGGATGAACTCCTACATACTCACCAAAGCAACTTTGAAACTTTAGATTGCCTGGTTCTCTTACCCAAACCAAGCTGATTCTCTCCTGGACCAGGTTTAGTATGCTCCCTATGTTTACTGTCCCTAGGAGTCGGATCCTAAACTGCATTCACTATATGCCTGAGAAAGGGCTTTAACCCCCTTACCATTCTCCTGTACAAGGCAACATCAAGCCAATTTGGATCTTTCTATGCAATTTAGACCCGTGGTGGATGCACCAATCTTCCCAGAAAGGCCCCTGTCCTAGTCTCCACTCACCCCTGCCCCCCGTCATTGGGCTGGCCTAGACCAAGTTTCCTCTGGCCCCTCAACTTAAATACAGTCTTAGACCCCAAAACCCTCCTACCCGGCAGCCTTTAACTCATGGCCGGGCCCCTTCAGGTCCATTATTTTAATCTATACTTTGCTCCACCTCACTAGTAGGGATTCCATGGTTGGGGAGATCCCCTCCTTGCCGTCGGCACTTCATGTGCCTTAAATTATTTAATGAGGATCTACTCTTACTATACTGTTGATGTTTTTTATATTGTTTAGTAAAATGTTTTTTTTTTTTTTTTTATGTTTTCTCAATGTTTTAAACTGTTCTTTTTGTCTCTATTCTTCCCTGTATCCTGGGTTGTCTGGCTCCGGTCCTTCGCTCCTCCTGCCCCTTTGATCCTCGGCCGCCATGAGCTTAGTGCCGGTCTCAACATCTTCCTGAGCATTCATTACTCTTACAGGTACAATGACTGACACCTCTTTCACATTTCTTACTCACAATGTTAAAGGGTTTAACTCCCCATTCAAAAGGCGTAAAGCGTTTATCTCATATAAATCACTTCGACCCTCAGTAATATTTATGCAGGAAACTCATTTTGCTAAAGGAAAAACTCCCTCTTACTTACATAAATCATACCCCTACTTTATAACCTCAACTTGCCCCACTAAGAAGGCAGGTGTGGCTATACTACTACATAAAGACTTCCCTTTCACCGTGGAGAGTAAAAAAATAGACCCAGAGGGCAACTACATTCTACTAACAGGTTCCCTTCTGAATACTAGGATCTCTCTTATAGCTCTGTACTCCCCCACTACCGCCCCCCATAATACTCTCATTAAACTCCTTGCTCATCTCAAATCAATGGATACAGGCAAAATCATTCTAGGGGGGGGGGGGGGTTAACTTAGCTCTAGACCCTAGCATGGATAGGTCCTCTAAGTCCCAGGGAGACAAATTCTCAAAAAAACGTAAGCGCATTCATAGATTTCTTGAGGAGCTCCATCTGCTGGATACTTGGAGGCTGAAACATCAGGGGGAACGGGAATACACATTTTACTCCCCAGTGCATGGCTCATACTCCAGAACAGATACACTGCTAATGGATTCATCTTTGTCGGATGGCTTAGTTGCCTCCGAAATACGCCCCTGTCCCTGATCCGACCACTCTGTGGTCCACATGTCCCTTGATTTCGGCATTATGTACAAACCCCCTTATTCATGGAAGCTTAATGATATGCTCCTCTCCAATCAAACCTTTCAGAACCAGGTTGCCTCGGATCTCAGCCAATACTTCTTAGATAACTTGACCCCAGGCGCGGATATAGGGTGGGTCTGGGCAGCACACAAAGCTTTTATTAGGGGTTCTTGCATTAAACTATCTACTGCACACAAGAGACAGCAAAGAAAGAGGGAAGTTAAGATCAGAGCATCCCTTTTAGCTTTAGAAAAATCTAACCAAACCAATCCCTCAACCTAGCGCCGTAAACAAACAGACCTATTACGAGCAGAATTGGATTTAATACTTTTAGCGCAAACCGAAAAAGCATTGAGATGGACGGGCCATAAATTTTACACAAAAGCTAACAAACCGGATTCTCTGCTTGCTAAAAAATTAAAGGGGAAGCTAGCCCAATCCAAAATTTTCAAGATCAAAAACCCCTCTGGGAACATCACAGATAGACCAAATGAGATTAAAGAAACCTTCACCACCTTTTTTCAAAAGCTTTATTCTTCCAAGCAGAGGCAACATACTAATCAAATCTCCACCTTTCTTGAGTCTTACGACCTTCCACATATTTCGGGTCAAGGAAGAGATGGTCTGAACTCTTTAATTACGGTAGAGGAAGTTTTGGAGACAATTAAAAAACTGAAATTAGGTAAAGCCCCAGATCCGGACGGATTTTCTAACTTGTACTACAAAAAATAAGCAGAAATTTTGGCTCCTCACTTAGTGACCTTATTTAACGCGATCTTAGACGGTCACTCTTCTTTCCAACGGAGGGCCGAGACCCACTGGAGGTTAAAAATTACAGGCCTATATCGCTTCTAAATAGGGATGTCAAAATACTTACTAAATTGATGGCCAATAGAATTTCTAACTTTCTGCCCTCACTAATTCATAAGGATCAAGTGGGTTTCATCCCCTTTAGGCAAGCAGGGGATAACATTAGGCGGATTCTGGATACCATGCACTGGGCGGGTAAACACCGTGCCCCCTTATGCCTTCTAGCCCTGGATATGGAGAAGGCCTTTGACTCTCTAGAATGGCCATATTGAAGAGCAGTATTGTCGAAATTAGGCCTTACAGCACATTTTGTGAACATGATTAATAGCTATTATAAATCCCCTCAAGCAGTCCTAAAACTTCCTGGTGAAGCAAGGGCTTCATTTACTATTCAGAGGGGGACCAGACAGGGCTGCCCTCTATCCACTTAACTCTTTGCTCTAGCCATTGAACCCTTAGCTCAAACTATTAGATCAAACGCAGACATTAAAGGCATTAATATAGGCCACCATCACTTTAAGTGTGCCTTATTCGCAGATGATGTCCTCTGTACATTGACAGATCCCTGCACTTCAGTCCCTGCCCTCTTTTACTTATTGGGAACATTCAGTAAAATCTCTGGGCTCCACATAAATGTGGATAAAAAGGAAGTTCTAAATATTTCCTTACCCCCCTCAGACTTAACCTTTTTGCAACAGCACTTTAATTTTAATTGGCCTTCTAATAATATTAAATACCTGGGTGTGAATCTCACCCGTAACACCGCACATCTTCACAATCCAACTATCCAGCCATCTACAAAACATTCTCCCAAAATCTACTGGCATGGGCAAAACACCCTATCTCATGGTTAGGACGTATCCACTATTTTAAAATGAACCTCCTTCCCCGCCTTATGTATCTATTTCGCTCCCTACCAATTGCCTTGAATTACATGGATTTAGACAAATTACAACGCCAAGTCTTTAAATTTATATGGCAGAATAAATCACATTGTATCTCTAAATCAACTATGTTCATCCATAAATCAAAAGGAGGTCTCTCCTGCCCCAATTTGAAACTATATTTTAAAGCGGCACAATTGGCCTTTGTTCCAATTGCACACTCCCCTACTCACCAGCCTCTCTGGATATTTATTGAGAACTTTATGATTGCCCCATATACGTGGGATTCCATTCCATGGATCCCAAACCCACTGACATGTTTGGGAAAACTGGATAGTCCGTATATAAAGCATTCCTTAAATATTTGGTCATGGGCTGTCCGCAATTTTCAGCTGATCCTGAGGTACCCTACTCCTTCTCCCTTAATTCCCAACCCCAGATTCCCGGATAAGCTCCCTGCAGCCTCTTTACTATGGTGGAAATCCCATAACCTACTGACAGTGAATTCCTGGTATCGAGATAATACTACCTTAACATACACTCAACTAAAAGAAGAATTCAACATCCCCATTCAGGAACATTATACATTTTGTAGATTTAAATACTTTCTCTCCACGTTAGAACATACACTAGGTAAATCGACTTCAAATTGGTTTACTAGGTTATGCCTGTCTGCTCCTCTTACAAAAGGTATTGTGGGTATTCTGTATGATACTTTTAATTCCCATCCCGCCACCCCCCTTCCAAAATATATGCAAAAATGGGAAGAAGACTTAAATTGTAAGTGGGATATGGAGACTTGGCAAAACTCGTGGCGAAGCCTAACCCGGGGATCTTTGAGCAGTAATATACTGGAGACCTCTATTAAGGTTCTCCATAGGATATATATCACCCCGGACAAACTATTTAGATGGAAACGCTCCCCCAATCCTAATTGCTTTAGAGCTTGTCAGATCTCTGGAACCTTTTTCCACACTTGGTGGTCATGTCCCCTGGTTCAGTCTCTTTGGAACAAGGTTTTCCAATTAGCCTCAACCATATTTGGTATGCCTGCTAGGGCACTCTGTCCCCTCACTATCAAAATACCAAAATAGACTCCTTCAGTATTTAATGCTAGCAACAAAGAGTCATATAGCCAGGCAATGGAAATCTCCCACTCTTTCTCTACAATCAGTCATCAATAAGATGAACTACATTGCAATAAATGAAAGGCTAACCCATTTACTAGAGGACCGTATGCCTATATTTCTCCAGATATGGAATCCCTGGACTCATTCTCCCTATAGCCCCCCTATCACGTGAAACCTATTGAATTAGCATTATGCTATCCTTTGCTAATACTTACATTTGAGCTGCGGACCGGGGACTGGAGGAGGCAGGACGGGCGGTGGTTCCGAGCTGGTAACCAACAGGACTTATATTTCAATAGCCTTGAGACAAAAACCTATGTACGAATTTAAATTTCTTGTGTAGTCAACAGTGTTTTTTATTTTTCTCTTTTTTTATACTGTTTTAGCTCATTTAGAGTTATATTGTATCTATACAAAAGTTTGTTTTTTGTAAAAAAAAAAATTGTTTTTGTTTGTTTCTTACTTAGGCTCTGGATGTTTGCTCTGCTAGACCGAGCCTAACCAACTGTTTTATTTTAGGTAAACTTTTTCCTTAGAAAATTGGAAAAACTTAGGTATCCTGGCCCCCCTTATGTCTGCGGATGTGTTGCGGGCTTCCGTTCGTCTCCGAATGTGATGCTATTCAATTCCTCAAGCCCGCAAGTTACTCTCCCAAAGCCGAAACTGTAAACCATGCACTGGTTCGGAGCAGATAAGGGCGGGAACATGATCATTTAAGCAAGCCCGTAACCTCCCATTTCGAATCAGCCAATAGAAAATGAGACTGTCATTATTACAGTAGTAAAACATGTAGGTTACATGTCAATCAATTAAGTGCGATATGCAATCAGACTTGCAAACCTGCAAAATATAGAATCATGAAAATGAATGCCAATACTGTTCTAGTGCATAGGTTTGGCCCGATATGTATTAACACATTGATACCCAAGATCGATTTAGCCCCAAAATTAAACACTAAAATAAATTATATTTCCTGACAATTTTGTGAAATTGAGACTGTTGTGCTTTCCCCATTATTTACAGTGCAGTATTGATTTTTTATTTCCATTTTCAGTGCTACGAATAGGTGTTTAAAAATAGCCATGCAGTTTATAATCTTAATGGAGCAAGTGTAGGGGTATCGGATATTGAAAGGGATTTGGGAGTACTTGTGGCCAACCACCTAGGTAACAGTGCTCAATGCCAAGCAGCATCTGCAAAGGTAAATAAAATATTAGCATGCATTAAAAAGGGTATTAAAGCAAGGGAAGCAAATATAATTTTGCCTTTATAAATCCCTAGTACTCCCTCATTTTGAATATTGAGTTCAATCTGTGGGCACCACTCCATAAAAATGAATTTTAGAGCTGGAAAAGGTACAGAAAAGGGCTACAAAACTAATAAGGGGAATGGAGGGGGTAAGTTATGAAAAAAGACTAACCAAATTAAACTTATTTTCTCTAGAAAAAAGGCATCTAAGAGGAGATATGATTACATTATATAAATACATCCAGGGTCAGAATAAAGCTTTGTGAAGTGAGCTTTTTGTGCCAAGAGGGTTTCAACTGACAAGAGGACATCCTTTGAGGTTAGAAGTAAAAAGATTTCACCTTAGAGAAACAAAAGGGTTCTTCACAGTAAGGGTAGTTAATCTGTTGAATTCTCTACCAAAGGAGGTGGTGACAGTGGATTTGATAGATAACTTTGAAAAGGGATTGGATATATTTTTAAATAAAAAGAGCATTCAAGGTTATCCTGGTTAGAGAGGGAGTATTGGTCCAGGGAGGAATCCAATCACCAGTATCTGGGGTAAGGAAGGAATTATTTTTCCCCCCTTTTGAGTCGATTGGATAAGTTTTACTGGGGTTTTTATCTGTTTGCCTTCCTCTGGATCAATTAACAATTAAGAACTAATCCGCATATTGCAGATCAGAGGAGATTTTAAAAGATTGAGCTTGATGTACTAAAAGTCTTTTTTTAACCTCAAATACTATGTAAAATGTGTGGATTGGTGTAATTTACCGATATGTCATGTAATCCTGTGTTTTGTAGTTTATGGACAAGACATGGGTTTATGAGTTGCAAATAAGGATAAAGCAAGGATTTTAATAGATACGTAAATTCAGAAATGAGTTGCAAGAAGCCCATTTTTCAAGTCTGTGAGTAAGGAATTGAATAGGGCCCTAGGTCAGTTCAGTCTAGGGGGCTCATTCAAATTGAATAGGGCTCTAGATAAACACATAGCATATTTTTTTACAGAAGTTTTTAGTTAGTGAACTTCTATCCAAAAGCAAGGTCTTCACTAACTAAAAACTTCTGACAAAAAATATGTTATGTGCTTATATAGAGCCCTATTCAATTGCCAAAATTCAAATTGAATGAGGACCATAGCATATTTTTTTACAGAAGTTTTTAGTTAGTGAACTTCTATCCAAAAGCAAGGTCTTCACTAACTAAAAATTTCTGTAAAAAAATATGCTATGTGCTTATAAAAAGCCCAATTCAATTGGCCAAATTGCATTTGAATAAAGCCCTAGGTTTCCTTGTGAAGTGTTGTTGTTGAAGTCTGAGCCCGCAGGCCAAATCCCGTCACATCAAACATCCCCTTGTTAACAGAAGGCCTGTTTACCTTTGGCGGTTTGCGCTAGCAGCCTAGATGGTGGTGATGGCCCCTTCCATCTTAATAGCTCTTAAAGGGCCAAGTGGGCAATTTTAGTTTTTTTGTTATTTTGATTTTGATTTGATTTTTGATTCCACCTTAAAGAAAGAAAAGGGTTCTTCACAGTAAGGGTGGTTAATCAGTGGAATTCTCTACCAAAGGAGGTGTTGACAGCAGATTCAATAAATAACTTTAAACATGGATTGGATATATATATATATTTTAAAGGGTGTTCAGGCTTATCCTGGTTAATTAGAGAGAGAGTATTGATCCAGTGAGGAGTTCGATAGCCAGTATCTGGGTTCAAGAAGGAATCTTTTTTTTCCCATTTGAGATGATTGGCTAAGTTTCACTTGTTTTATTTTTCTATTTGCCTTCCTCTGGATCAATTAACAACAAATCCGCATATTGCAGATCAGAGGAGATCTTAAAAGGTTGAAACTGATGGACTGAAAAAGTCACATTAAATTGGAAGCCCACAACTCGATCGCAGACAGCCGTATGTCTGCGGGTGTGTTGCGGGCCTCCGTTCGTCTCCGACTGTGATGCTATTCAATTCCTCAAGCCCAGAAGTTACTCTCCCAAAGCCGAAACTGTAAACCATGCACTGGTTCGGAGCAGATAAGGGCGGGAACATGATCATTTAAGCAAGCCCGTAACCTCCCATTTCGAATCAGCCAACAGAAAATGAGACTGTCATTATTACAGTAGTAAAACATGTAGGTTACATGTCAATCAATTAAGTGCGATATGCAATCAGACTTGCAATCCTGCAAAATATAGAATCATGAAAATGAATGCCAATACTGTTCTAGTCCATAGGGTTGGCCCGATATGTATTAACTCATTGATACCCAAGATCGATTTAGCCCCAAAATTAAACACTAAAATAAATTATATTTCCTGACGATTTTGTGAGCTTGAGACTGTTGTGCTTTCCTCGTTATTTACAGTGCAGTATTGATTTTTTATTTCCATTTTCAGTGCTACGAATAGGTGTTTAAAAATAGCCATGCAGTTTATAATCTCATTGGAGCAAGTGTAGGGGTATCGGATACTGAAAGGGATTTGGGAGTACTTGTGGACAACCACCTAGGTAACAGTGCTCAATGCCAAGCAGCAGCTGCAAAGGTAAATAAAATATTAGCATGCATTAAAAAGGGTATTGAAGCAAGGGAAGCAAATATAATTCTGCCTCTATAAATCCCTAGTACTCCCTCATTTGGAATATGGAGTTCAATTTCGGGCACCACTTCATAAAAATGACATTTTAGAGCTGGAAAAGGTACAGAGAAGAGCTACAAAACTAATAAGAGGAATGGAGAGGGTAAGTTATGAAGAAAGACTAACCAAATTAAACTTATTTTCTCTAGAAAAAAAGACGTCTAAGAGAAGATATGATTACATTATATAAATACATCCAGGGTCAGAAAAAAACTTTGTGAAGTGAGCTTTTTGTGCCAAGAGGGTTTCAACTGACAAGAGGACATCCTTTGAGGTTAGAAGGAAAAAGATTTTACCTTAAAGAAAGAAAAGGGTTCTTTACAGTAAGGGTAGTTGATCTGTTGAATTCTCTACCAAAGGAGGTAGTGACAGCGGATTTGATAGATAACTTTAAAAAGTGATTGGATATATTTTTAAATAAAAAGGGCATTCAGGGTTATCCTGGTTAGAGAGGGAGTATTGGTCCAGGGAGGAATCCAATCACCAGTATCTGGGGTCAGGAAGGAATTATTTTTTCCCCCTTTTGAGTCGATTGGATAAGTTTTACTGGGGTTTTTATCTGTTTGCCTTCCTCTGGATCAATTAACAATTAAGAACTAATCCGCATATTGCAGATCAGAGGAGATCTTAAAAGATTGAACTTGATGTACTAAAAGTCTTTTTTCAACCTCAAATACTATGTAAAATGTGTGGATTGGTGTAATTTACCGATATGTCATGTAATCCTGTGTTTTGTAGTTTATGGACAAGACATGGGTTTATGAGTTGCAAATAAGGATAAAGCAAGGATTTTAATAGATACGTAAATTCAGAAATGAGTTGCACGTAGCCTATTTTTCAAGTCTGTGAGTAAGGAATTGAATTGGGCCCTAGGTCAGTTCAGTCTAGGGGGCTCATTCAAATTGAATAGGGCTCTAGATAAACACATAGAGCCTCATTCAATTCCGAGTTGCCTAATTGAATAGGGCTCTATATAAGCACATACCAAAAATTTTCACAGAACTTTTTAGTTACTGAACTTCTATCCAAAACCAAGGTCTTCACTAACTAAAAACTTATGTAAAAAAAATATGCTATGTGCTTATATAGAGCCCAATTCAATTGGCCAAATTGCATTTGAATGAAGCCCTAGGTTTCCTTGTGAAGTGTTGTTGTTGAAGTCTGAGCCCGCAGGCCAAATCCCGTCACATCAAACATCCCCCTGTTAACAGAAGGCCTGTTTACCTTTGGCGGTTTGCGCTAGCAGCCTAGATGTTGGTGATGGCCCCTTTCATCTTAATAGCTCTTAAAGGGCCAAGTGGGCAATTTTAGTTTTTTGTTATTTTGATTTTGATTTGATTTTTGATTCCACCTTAAAGAAAGAAAAGGGTTCTTCACAGTAAGGGTGGTTAATCAGTGGAATTCTCTACCAAAGGAGGTGTTGACAGCAGATTCAATAGAAAACTTTAAACCTGGAATGGATATATATTTTTTTAAAAGGGTGTTCAGGCTTATCCTGGTTAATTAGAGAGAGAGTATTGATCCAGGTAGGAGTCCGATAGCCAGTATCTGGGTTCAGGAAGGAATCTTTTTTTTTCCTTTTGAGATGATTGGCTAAGTTTCACTTGTTTTATTTTTCTATTTGCCTTCCTCTGGATCAATTAACAACAAATCCGCATATTGCAGATCAGAGGAGATCTTAAAAGGTTGAAACTGATGGACTGAAAAAGTCACATTCAATTGGAAGCCCACAACTCGTCCGCAGACAGCCGTATGTCTGCAGGTGTGTTGCGGGCCTCCGTTCGTCTCCGACTGTGATGCTATTCAATTCCTCAAGCCCAGAAGTTACTCTCCCAAAGCCGAAACTGTAAACCATGCACTGGTTCGGAGCAGATAAGGGCGGGAACATGATCATTTAAGCAAGCCCGTAACCTCCCATTTCGAATCAGCCAACAGAAAATGAGACTGTCATTATTACAGTAGTAAAACATGTAGGTTACATGTCAATCAATTAGGTGCGATATGGAATCAGACTTGCAAACCTGCAAAATATAGAATCATGAAAATGAATGCCAATACTGTTCTAGTCCATAGGGTTGGCCCGATATGTATTAACTCATTGATACCCGAGATCGATTTAGCCCCAAAATTAAACACTAAAATAAATTATATTTCCTGCCGATTTTGTGAGCTTTAAACTGTTGTGCTTTCCCCGTTATTTACAGTGCAGTATTGATTTTTTATTTCCATTTTCAGTGCTATGAATAGGTGTTTAACCCCCTTGCAGGTCCTCTCTAGCACTCGTTTGATTTTCTCCTTCATTTGCCATTTACGTATGTGAAAACATTTGTGGGCTTGGGGAAATTGAGCAATTGAATAAAGAATTGCGACTTTAGCCTTGTGGCTGTTAAAGATCAAAGGCTTTTGGCGGCTGTAAATTACGAAGATGTCAGATCTTGTCTGATGAAACGCGTGTTGGGGGAATTTTAAATTGTTTTACTTTGGCTGCACTACTTCCTTGTTAGTTCAGAGGGACAGCTAGAGAGGGTGCCCGAGTATGGCATTAATAAAGACTGCCATTAGATACATTTAGGCCATATCTAGACGGACCTTATCCACAGCCACCTTTCCCTTAGAAACGGAGGGCATTAGAGGGACCACTCCATTTTCAGCTATTTAAGCCCCTCCGCCCCCTAGCCTGTTACAGTCTCCACTGGAGACACGCTTGGTGTTCTTGAATCCACTTAGGTGTAACATTGACCACAAATGAATATAGAATATACTAGCTATTTGCCCATCAAAAAATGACGGCAATGAGATGTGTATGTTTGTAAATTTGTTTGGTCGGTAATATACGTATTTCACACTTGTAACCTTTTTGTTATGTCGAAAGAAGTACAATTATCATATTAAATATGTTTATTTTTGGAACATTGTATTTTTTTGTTGAGGAACTGTTGAAGTTTTTTTTTGTAAAAGTGGTAACATTTGAATGTTTGAACTGTTGTACATTGGATTAATGAGTATTGTAAACTTGACATAATGTTTTTTGAACATGCAACTTGTAGATTAAGAACTGTTAAACAAAATATATATTGAATCCATAGGAAGGCAAACAGTAAAAGCCCTCCTTGAAAAGTAGCCAATTGTATCAAAGCGGGGAAAAAATAAATTCCTTCCTGACCCCATTAACTGGCGATCAAATTACTCCCTGGATGAATATTTTACATGAAATGCTACATTTACATTGTGTAACAAAACGTCATTCTGCTGTTAACATAAACTTTGAAATATCTACAATTAACCAACTTTAGCTTGTTTTTTGTAAAACTTGTAACCTTGTAAACAGTAATATACTTGATTAACATTTGAACTTGAATTTTTTGAAAGTGCAAGGCAAGTGTTTTGTGTGGCTAATCATGCAGAAACAGTACTTCCATTAAATAGTAATGAGTTATTTTGTCATTGGTGGTTTTGAATGGTTGACATTTGTTTGTTGGTGTTGTAATAGTTGAAAATGGCACATGGAGTTTCCTATGTGGAAGAGTGGTTCTCTAAAAAGAGAACGCGAGACATTAAAGTTTGTCCGCAATGTGTAACCACTGTTCTCTATGGGCCTCATTCTATTATCGGCCGTATAACGGCCGCAAGGCTGCGATCTCCCCTTATGGCCGGCCATATATCTTGCAACCGGCCGTAAGCTCTGAAAACTTAAAACGCAAAAATAAATTCAAGACGGCACTGTACAGCTCTGTAAATGCTAGGGATCCTATTGGGGGACATGAGGATTAATAGCAACCCCCTCTCAAGCTTGCACATCAGCCCAAATCCGAGTTTACATTAACTGTTTATTTTCCGGCCGCAGCGTGGGCGGGTCTGAGGTGCTCCAAGCCCTTGGGACTTTTTCCATGGATTTTTGACATAAATTAAAAAATAATTTATTTTCGGATTTGAGTGTAGGGGAATGTTGTGCTATTTTTGCTAACACCTACAATCACTTTATAGTCTCCTCAGAGTGCAGGATGGCTTTATTTCGGCTTTATAATGTGCTTAATTGGTGCTAGCGGGACCTTTTTCCTGCAAGTAAGCTACGGCTCGCTTTTAGCCTTGCAGAGAGGGTTCCCGGAGCAATTGAATAGCAACCGGGCTTTTCTTGCGGCCGAAACTCTTGCGGACGTTTTAGATCAAAGGCTTTCCTCCGGTGCGAGCGGCCGCAAGGGATAGCAAGAATGAGGCCCTATGTGTTTTGCCATTGTATAGAGTTTAATATGGAAATAGTGGTGCTGTAAAAAGTTTGTGAGTGACATAAAAAGTAATTATTGAAATTAAACCACGGTTCTCTATGTTTTTGCTTAGTTTTTTGTTGAATTTTACCTTTGAGAAAGACGTGCCCACGTCGAAACGCGTCAGGCCCCAGTAACTACGCAGCGCACGTCATCACGCTAGACGTGCGCATGCGAGTTACAGACCAGGAAGTCACGCTATGTGCAGCTCGTGAACGCTGAGCGTTTGGCCTAGCTTAATGTCCCTATAATCCCTATGAGGGCTCCATACTTCTCCATATATATTTTTATAATCTCCAGACGGTCTGTCTTATCGTAGCTACCCTTTCAAGCCCATTGAGTGTATTCATGAGAGGCTTTATGTCTCTAGAGGGTTAATAACTTTAGAGATTAGCCACTTGTAATCACTGTATAAATTTACTATATGGTGCTAAAATTACTATATGGTGCCATATGTATATGTCTCTATAGACATTGATATATATTAGGAGATACTCTAAGTATAGGTGCTGGTATTTAGGGACAGCATACTAATTAGCTAGCCACACTCCAAGTTTTGAGCTAGCACATCTTTATTCATGGATTTTTCATTTTAATAGTAACTATTGTGACTGAAGGTTGGAGTGTCAGCATCCCTCCAATTGGAGTATATTATATTTTCTATATAGAGTTTCTATATAGAAATAGGATTCCTGTGCTCCTCACATTTGCCCTTGTTTTATATATATGCTTTTCCCTTGTTTTTAATTATTTTATTCGTCGCTGTCTTGCACTAACAAATAAATAATAAACTAAATTTGCACTTTATCCCCTTTACCTTGCCATTTTGTTTTTTGTTGTCAAATTGTCCTACAGGTATTTTTTTACTTTTGTTTGAAGTTTGTGTGGCATGGGTTGTGTTTCTTTGAATTAAATTTACAGTACTTCATAGTAGACAATGTTTTTGGTAAAAATGCGTCCATCCTAATAAATCACCTTGACTTTCATTGTTTTCAATGTAAACTTTAATAGCCTGTGGATTTTTGCACCTTGAGAAGGCAACATACAATTGGCCATGTGCAAATACTGGTTGTTCTAAGAATATACCCACAGATTTGAAAGTTTGTCCTTGTGATTTATTAATGGTCATGGCAAATGCCATGATGATGGGAAATTGGCTTCTTTGAAGTACAAAATGGAGGCTACTTTCACTTGGTGCCAAATCTATCCATGGTATGAAAACTCTCTCTCCTTTATGGTTACCAGTTAGAATTTCAGCATCTATGAAATGGTCCTTTAATTGTTCAACAATTAATCTTGTCCCATTGCATAGGCCTTTTTTTGGGTTCATATATTTCGCAGTAACATGACAATTGCACCTTTCTTTAGCTGCAAAATATGTGGTGGCATTCTAGAAGGAGTTAATGAGTTTATGAATTCAGTAGAAAAAAGTTTGCCTGACTTTCTTTGTCATCATCAAGTACAGAATCAGCACTGTGATAATTTTTTTGGGGTGCATTAATTTTTTTAAATATTTCGTTATTGAGGAGCAATGCATCCTTATTTTTGCATGTTAGGATGGCTTTGTTGGTAAGTTCCAAATAGTCCTCGTTATTTATTGTAGTTTCGAATAGAGCCTATATCAGGTAAATTTAGGATTCCTTCTGTTTTTCCTTTTCCAATTGTAATAAGCCAATCATTGAAATAATTTTCTCCTTCTGGTCTCATATTTTGTTGTAATTGAAGATGAGTAAAATGTTTCCATAGTTTACTTGACTTTATACATGTTTCGATAATGTCGGTTCGATTTCCATGTACAACGACAGGTAATGTTTGCCTAAAATCGCCACCTAACAACATTACCTTTCCACCAAATGGCAAAGTATTATCCATGACTTCACGAAGCAAACGGTCAATACATTGTAGGGCATAGCATGACATCATTGTAGCTTTATCTATTATAATTAATTTACTTTTTTTTTTTTGTGTGTGCTTGTAATGATGTCATTCAAATATCCAACACTGGTGTTTCTAAAATAGGTACTGACAGTTTAAATCCACTATGCACAGTCCTTCCACATTCTAACAAAAGTGCGGCAATTCCAGTGGTTGCAAATGCTAGTGCTATTTGACCTTGTGCTCGTACAAAACTCATCAATAAATTATATAGATACATTTTTCCTGATCCGCCAGGTCCATCAAGATAGAAATAACACCCTTAACCATGTCATCATCTAGGGCATTTTTGATCGAATGAAATGCTTGCAATTGTAATGTATTTAAAGTTGCAAGTCTTTCTTCTGTTCTTTCTGTTTGTAGTTGAATGTCATAGTCTTCAAAGTTGATGTTGTCTATAAGACCTGGATCTGGCAGATTAAAACTTGCACAACTTAATCCATGAGTTAAAAAGACCTCTTGGATTTCCATTAATGCTTTTAACTGTGCAATTGGCTCATTGTATTGTTGCATACCTCAGCCATATTAGTTTAAAATTTGTCCCATAAAGCTAATGCATTTGGAGCATTTGAGAAGATACAAATGAATGCAAATTGTTCCCTCATCTGCCATGGCATTTGACATAGTGCTGCTTCTTCTAGACATCTTTCCCATTCTGTATCATCAGCTAGGAAGTTTCTATGTCGCGCAGCTAAATGAAATGATTCATATACTATGTCATTAACAGTTCTTAAGTGTTCAAAACTTTGTGCACCAGGAACATTTAAAAGTAGTAGTCTTAAGCAGAAACGTTCAAGGTCTCTTGGACTGACAGTGAAAATTATTGGTATTATTTTATTTCCCCGGCTTTTTCTTTGCCGCCATAATCCATTAACGAAAACATAATGATATGGAATGTCAATATATAACAATTCCCTTGCCTGTGAATCAGTTGAATTTAATTGAAACCAAGCAGTTAGTGAAGTGTGGCGACGCTCACTTTGTGCCAATGCATTTGTTTAATTTCCAGCATGGAAATACACTAAAT
This sequence comes from Discoglossus pictus, assembly GCA_027410445.1. Lineage (NCBI taxonomy): Eukaryota > Metazoa > Chordata > Amphibia > Anura > Alytidae > Discoglossus > Discoglossus pictus. The sequence goes on from CM050166.1 coordinate 255,793,896, forward strand.
GTCTTTGTGTCAAATATACAGCTAATCTATATATTGTAGGTGATCGATCGTGCATTTCAAATTTTAGAAGACGCCACATAGCTTCTGGCGCACTCACATAGCGAGCATCTACATAAGATGCAAGTTCATCATGTACTAACTCAGTGTTTTCGGTATTTTCTGCACTTTTGACGACTACAGTAGCTGCATCATAGCCTTTGTAAATCTATTTGTAGACATATTTAATGGACTTTATAGAAGTGCAGGCTTCTACATTAATGTGTGCATTATACTTCATGAGTAAATGTGGATTGTATAGTACCACATATCTATTGTCAACGTTTTTGCCACGAATAATGGTAGTTTGTCCCTCTCTTCTTCTATATAATGGATACCCATCACAATTTGCATTAGTTTGTACATTTCTTATTTTCCATACATGGTGACTGTGGATTAATATCTCCACACGGTCCATGAATCATACGATGAGTTACAATCTCATATAGTCTACCATGTAGTTCTGGATCTGGTAGTTCAGCAATAATGACTGAATCCACTTTGTCACCAGTATCTAACTTATCTTTTTCTTGAAGGATTAAAAAAATATGTGCATGTGGAAGTCCTCTTTTTTGAAATTCAATAGTATAAACATAAGCCAGACATTTGCCAAATAACTGAGTTATGGTTATGTCATGTATTAATTTTATTTTATTTTGAAGACTCTGGCCACTAAATCTGGTCTATCGGAAGCAGTTTGGCCAATTAGTAAATTTTGTGTAATCTCTGGCCATTGGGGATTACATATAAATTTAATAAATAAATCAGGTTTCCCAAATTTGGTGACAATAGCCATGGCATCATTGTATCTTTCTCGCATATTGCGAGGAGATCCCTGGAAAGAAGATGGTAAAATAATGGATTTGCCAGCTGTCATGTCTCTGCTTGTAGCAACCTCAGCGACATAATCCATTATTCCACAATACTGTTCTACACGTAGTTTATCTTGTTGATATTTTATGAAGTTTAAATTATTGGCCTCAACTTGCAAATAGGAATCAACAATCCAATGTTGTGTTAGTTTTCCACCACATAAAATTGGATTAAATGTATTTCAAATGGCAATTTGAGCTACTTTAAATTCAAGCATGGAAATATTATTTCGCACTCGTACTTTAGAATTTGGGTAACTCGGAAGGGTTAATTTTGGTTGTCAACCTGCTTCTCCGTGTGAAAAAAATATTGAATATGTCATTGGATCTAAATTTGTACTAAAGATACTTATATTAATGAAAGGTTGCTCCTCATTTCTGGGATATATTCTAATGTCTCTTTGAAACAGTGGTTCTCCTTCATTATTTTGAAACACCATTGCAACCTCATTTGATGTTGGCAAATTATAACGGCGTTTATTAGTATGTACCATATTGACCTTTGGTATTGGCAATTGATGTATTTCTGCATGTTGTTGTTCCTTTTCTACTTCTGCCATTTTTATATAAGCCTGAGTGTAGGGGTTATTGGCCATAATTTTATCTAGCTCTATAAAAACACTGGGTAAGCAATGTTTTTATTTACTTGAAGCTGCATACGTTGGTCAACAGCTTCCATTGTATCTAGGATATATAGATGAGCAAATTTTCTTTGCTCTCCTTCCTCTGGATGTAAATGTGAAGTACGATGGTAAATTTGGACTTTAAAGCAGTAAGGGCCATGTCTTGGCACATTAGCAGCTAATGTTGCCCCCATAGATGCAAAGGATATGGCACTATTGTATGATCTTATGTTTGTTTAAAAAAAATTGTAGTTGGGAAAAGCAGGCTCAGTCATAATGCTTTGTAAATTGTTGTCTTTCTGGAAGTTTGACCTTGCCTTTTTGACAGCAACTAATGAACTGGCCATCTCTGGGTCTTTTCTGTTTGAAATGATAAGCCTCACAAAACTGACAGAGAATATTCATGTCACCACAATTATGAACCTCTACTGCTAAAGACTTAAGTAAAGGACAATTTGAAGAGCATATAAGTCTGAGTTTGTAAATCATCATTGGAAAGGTTATCTGATTGTTCAGGAAAAAGGTTCTAAATGCTTTTGTTTTTTGTTGCCTTCTTAGGTGTATATTTTATTTTTTCAGCTGATAGTCTTTTGCTTGCAAGTCTTTTCCATTATTTTTCTCGCCAAATTTCCTTTCTGCTCCGGCGTCTGCTGGTTTGCCCATCTTTTTTGTCGTTCTCTAGTTTGGCGTCTTATCTTTTCCTGTTTCTTGTCAGTATCAGCCATATTAATCTGTAAATAAAAATAGTTCAGGCCCCCCGCTGCATTTAAAAATTTGAAATTCCCCGCCGCGGCTCTCTTTAAAGGGGCCGCGGCACACTATTACCCAATCCCGGCCGCGGCACCTACAATTAACCCCCGTCTATGCTTCCCATCAGGACCCCCGAAGTGTCCCCACATAAACCCCTTGCTGCAGGGGTCCATAGAGACTCCCGCAGCCCCCCCCACATTAACCCCCTGCAGCGGGGGTCCCCGATCGGCACCGATCGTGACCCTGCTGCATTTCAATTTTAAATTTCCCGCCTCGCTGGTCCTTAAAGGACCGTAAAGGTTGTGAAAGGACTTGCACTAAAAATATTAACCCCAGACAACTACAATTAACCCTATAATTCATGGGGGTCAATACAGACCCCCATAAGGCCTTAATTAACCCTATAACTCATGAAGGTCAATACAGACCCCTATAAGGCCTTAATTAACCCTATAACTCATGAAGGTCAATACAGACCCCCATAAGCACTTAATTAACCCCGACCGTACCGAATCTCTCGCAGCCTGCTTTGCGATATGACTACAAAAATGGCAGAGAATAGGCTCCGAGAGTGCTACATAGTCACACGCAGCCTTAAATATATGCATGATTATTGCATTTCGTAAGAATCCCTACGGGCACAAAAAGTGCCCGCATGGGAACCTAAAGCATCTACGTGCTGCCTCGGAGCAGCCCGAGACAGCCGTGTGAGGCTCCCCCCTGCTCCCTATACACATCCCCATGCTGCAGGGGTCTCTATCGGGACCCCTGCAGCACCCCCACATTAACCCCTTGTAGCGGGGGTCCCCGATCTGCATAGATCAGGCCCCCCACTGCATTTAAAGTTTTAAATTCCCAGCCGCGCCTCCTTAAAAGGGTCACGGCACACTAATTGCCAATCCTGGCCGCGGCCCAAAAAATTAACCCCCCTCTATGCTGGGGTTCCCCATCGGGACCCAGAAGTGTCCCCACATAAACCCCTTGCAGCGGGGGGTCCCCGATCTGCATAGATCAGGCCCCCCGCTGCATTTAAAAGTTTTAAATTTCCCGCCGCGGCTCCTTAAAGGGGCCGCGGCACACTATAACCCAATACCGGCCGCGGCACCTACAATTAACCCCCCTCTATGCTGGGGGTTCCCATCGGGACCTCCGAAGTGTCCCCACATAAACCCCTTGCTGCAGGGGTCCATAGAGACTCCCGTAGCCCCCCCACATTAACCCCCTGCAGCGGGGGACCCCGATCGGAACCAATCGTGACCCTGCTGCATTTCAATTTTAAATTTCCCGCCTCGCTGGTCCTTAAAGGACCGTAAAGGTCGTGAAAGGACTTGCACTAAAAATATTAACCCCAGACAACTATAATTAACCCTATAATTCATGGGGGTCAATACAGACCCCCATAAGGCTTTAATTAACCCTATAACTCATGAAGGTCAATACAGACCCCCATAAGGCCTTAATTAACCCTATAACCCATGAAGGTCAATACAGACCCCCATAAGCACTTAATTAACCCCGTCACTCATGAAGGTCAATACAGACCTCCATAAGGCCTTAATTAACCCTATAACTCATGAAGGTCAATACAGACCCCCATAAGCACTTAATTAACCCCTTCACTCATGAAGGTCAATACAGACCCCCATAAGGCCTTAATTAACCCTATAACTCATGAAGGTCAATACAGACCCCCATAAGGCCTTAATTAACCCTATAACTCATGAAGGTCAATACAGACCCCCATAAGGCCTTAATTAACCCTATAACTCATGAAGGTCAATACAGACCCCCATAAGGCCTTAATTAACCCTATAACTCATGAAGGTCAATACAGACCCCCATAAGCACTTAATTAACCCCGTCACTCATGAAGGTCAATACAGACCCCCATAAGACCTTAATTAACCCTATAACTCATGAAGGTCAATACAGACCCCCATAAGGCCTTAATTAACCCTATAACTCATGAAGGACAACAGAGACCCCCATAAGCCTCTATTTAACCCCATCAGTCCCATAAGGGTATATTATGACCATTTTGGGCCTGTTACAACCCAACATTAACCACATAGGTGCCATGACGGTCCTCAAGGTCCATCCTGACACTAACTACAAACACTACACTATATCCCCCAATAAACCATTTAATCTAAACTAACCCCCCTCTACACTAATCTACTAAAACTTACACTACCTACCTACACTACCTACCCCCTAATAAACCTCCCCACCACTCTAATAAAAAAAATAAAAAAATCTGCTTTACAAAAAATAAAAAAACCTACTTTACAGAAAATAAAAAATCTACAGTACAGAAAAAAAAAACCTACAGTACAGAAAAAAAAATACATTACAAACCACCCCCCACTACAGAAAATAAAAAAATTACACACCTGAAAAGGAAAGACAGACATACACAATACAATACATACATACATACATACAATACATTACATTACATACATTACATATAATATATTACATATAATACATTACATACAATACATTACATTACATTACATACATTACATATAATATATTACATACAATACATTACATGCAATACATTACATACAATACAAATCAAATACCCCTATCTATCTAACATACAATCTATTTCATATAAAATAAATCCTAACTATATCAAATACATCCCCCTATCTATCTAATATACAATAAATCCTAACTACATACACAGACCCTAATTCTAAGCTAAAATAAAATAATTACAGTCCTAACTACATACACAGACCCTAATTCTAAGCTAAAATAAAATAATTAAGACCACTTACCTTTAAAATGTCCCTTCAGATCACTAACCTAGGGGGGAAAAAAACAAAATAATTAGTACAAAACATTGACATGAAATAAATAAACATTATATACATTCTAAATATTCCACTCACCTTTCCAGCATGTCCCGTCATTGTTTAGCTCTTCCGGCGCGGCCTGACCCTAATTCTAAGCTAAAATAAAATAATTAAGACCACTTACCTTTAAGATGTCCCTTCAGATCACTAACCTAGGGGGAAAACAAAACAAAATAATTAGTACAAAACATTAACATGAAATAAATAAACATTATATACATTCTAAATATTCTACTCACCTTTCCAGCATGTCCCGTCATTGTTCAGCTCTTCCGGCGCGGCCTGTTAAAAAAACACAATACATTAATACAATATATAAACAACAAATAAAATATACATATAAACATCTATCATACAATTAACTTAATTCCCCGCGATGTCCCCGGCCTCCTCCCCTTTAGCCCCGGCTGGGCCCCGGAACCATCCGCGCTCTAAAAAAATAAACTAACGGAGATCTGCACTTGAGATCTCCCCGACGCTAATGAGCCTCACGGAGTCTTTTCCGGGAGGAAATTGGCAATGGCGGCTTGTGATTGGCTGAAAAAGCTGTCTATCAATTTCAGCCAATCAGAAGTCGTCAATGTGTGAGCCAATCAGGATGGGATACACCCCAATATCCCCAATGGACCCCTGCAGCAAGGGCTTAATGTGGGGGTTAATTGTAGGTGACGCGGCCGGGATTGGGTAATAGTGTGCCGCGGGCCCTTTAAGGAGCCTCGGCTGGGAATTTTGATTTTTTAAATGCAGTGGGGGCCTGATCTATGCAGATTGGGGACCCCCGCTGCAAGGGGTTAATGTGGGGACAGCATAAAGGGTGGTTAATTTTAGGTGCCGCGGCCGGGATTGGGTAATAGTGTTCCGCGGGTCCTTTAAGGAGCCGCGGCGGGGAATTTAAAAGTATTAAATGCAGCGGGGGCCTGTGCCGATCTGTGACCCCCGCTGCAAGGGGTTAATGTGTGGGGGCTGCGGGGGTCCCTATGGAACCCTGCAGCAAGGTGTAAATGTGAGGACACTTCAGGGGTCCCGATGGGGACCCCCGCATAGAGAGGGGTTAATTTTAGATGCCGGGGGGGTAGTTGGAGTACCCCCCACGGCAGGGCTTATGTGGGGGACTGCCGCAGAGGTCCCATTTAGGGCCCCTGCACTACTTGTTGAGGTGCGGGAGCCTGCGATATCATATCGCTGGCTGTCACTCCTCATGTACATTTACGCAGTGTTGATACGTACCGCCCTGCTGCGTAGCTCATACGTTGCTCGCAGAAGGGCGATTGTAATAGCATTGGAACTTAGAGAAACTTTGCAGTACGTAGGACTTAAGTAGAAGCCTCTTATTTACGAGGCTGGAATTTAATAGGGCCCTAAATATGTTATGTGTGGCAATGTTTTTTTGTGACATTATTTTGTGATGTCACTTGAATATATTTTTTTTATTTGTTGGAGTTAAGCTGAGCTATTTGAAATGTTACTATACATGAATGCAGTGGTTCGTGTCAATCTTTGAAATCCCCCTTTTTTGGGGGGGGGGTATTTCTTAATAAATTAAATGTATTATAGCTTACCTCTTTGTTGTAATTTGCAGATTGTGAAGTTGTAAATTGGTAAGTAATTCTCTCCTGAAGTAACGCCAGCAGTGAACTGTCCAGTCACACTGTTCTTCACCTGAGGAGAAATGTAGAATTTTCTGGAAAGTGTGCAGTATTTATAAACTTTGAGGTGCTTCAAACCACTAGAACGTAATACGCATGCTCTATTTTCGGTACACGCTTGAATTTGTGTTCCAGCTGCCATTTTGCGTGTAATAATTATGTGATTGATGTAAAATGGTGGCGAATTACAGTGTTGTATGTGCCACATAGTGTGTGTTACGTGCCACCTGAACTGTTCTTGCGTGTTCGTTCCGTTTTGCGAGTTAGTGTAGTAATTTTACGTCCTCAGTCTCGTTTTCGTTTTTTTCGGCGGCCATTTTTTCTCTCGCTTAGGGGATTTTCGTGTTTTTAAACTCTTGAATTTGTAGTTAAATTGAGGTGTAACTTCCCTTGCAGAGGTGCTGTGTGCGGGGGGCTTGCTATGGGTAAGCTTTTTATGTCGTATTTTGCGAGTTCGTAGTGTTTTTTTGTCTAAGTCCCGCGGCTAGTATTTCTGGATGCTAAGTCCGTAAATTTTGCAGTGTAAGTCCCGCCTGTGGCTCATTGCAGCCGACGTGGGAGCCTCCACCTCCGCAAATGCGGCCCCTCGCTTTGCGAGGGTCCGCATTTGCGTGGCTAATGTCTGCAGTTGCTGGCAAGGACGCCTTCGAGCCTGCAGCATTAGCAACAACCCGCATGCTCACAACTATATATGTGATCTCTATTCCTCCAACAAGAACCCTGCTACTTGTATTTTTCCTCAGTATTTCTAATCCGAGTTATATTGTACCTATAGGTGTTTCTTAACTCACTATAGGGTACACAACCTATGAAGCAATATTAACTTTTTCATTGTATCAGAGGAGTGCAGCTTACATTATCATTTATAATTTTGACATTTTAACAATACATAGTAAATCTTACATTTTAGCTCTCCCACCTCATTATTTTTCTATATATATATGGGATGTTAAGCACCTGGGTTTGAGATTAGTACATTATATATAATATTGCCATTTTTTAAAGTCCGTAACTCGGAAGCAGTTCGGAGCCCAAAAAAAGACTTTGCAACCTCATTGACGGGCTCCCGGATCACACGAAAGCGCAATTGAATATGGCTCAAACTCTTTTTTTCAACCTCAATTATGATGTAACTATATTTTATAGAGAGTAAACAATCAGCTAACAGGCTAAAACAGAGATTGCTAAAAGCTCCACTGCTCCTATTCAATAAGTAAAGCTCCACTGGTCTATTTAATTAAGTAAAGCTTCAGAAGAGATTCAGCCAAAGACACTGGGCTTGATACCATTCACTCTGCAGATTCACTTTCCAGATGTAATTTCTCAGTTGCATTTACCACCAGAACTGAACATCCATTTCTGCAGAGATTCAACCAAATACACTGGACCTGATACCATTCATTCTGCAGATTCAATTTTCAACTGTCATTTCTCAGTTACATTTACCACCAGGACTGAGCAGTCATTTCTGCAGAGTTTCAACCAAAGACACTAGGCCTGATACCACCCATTACGCAGATTCAGTTTCCAGCTGTCATTTTCACATTTCTATTTACCTTTTTTATTTTGCATCTAAACCTATATCTTCACACATTACTTCTCTTCACCATCTGAACTCATATAACATGAGCTGTCTATACCTATCTTGTCCACATCCACTAATCTGTGATCTGTGTTAATTTATATACACAGCTGATACTTAATCACTAGTAAACCCTCCATTGTCTCTTCAATTACTTGCCAAGCTCTTATTTCTTTTATTTATTACTTCACCTTCTGTTTTATTAGTCCTTTTAGATTGTAAGTTTGCGAGTTTTAAATCCTATAATGTGCTTTGAAAAAACACCATATATGTAAGATTTTAAACTTAAAGACACTTTCTGCAATGTGTTTTATATTGGGTTTTTTTGTTGATGTTTTTTTTGTATTTCACCCCTGTACAGCACTATGGAATATGTTGGCGATTTACAAAAAAACTGTAATAATAATAATAATAATAATAATAATAAAGTGTTTTATTTTGCATAGGATCATAGGCCCGGGAACTGTCATAGTATCTTACATATACTTTGGACAGGTGTTAGGTAAATCAGACACACACTTTTGATATTTTTACATCAGAAACATACAGGAAGATACTGTATAAAGTAGGAGTTACATTTTAATAACTGTACATTTCAGCATTCCTGTAGCCTGGATTTTGTTTCTGCTTGTTGAATAACATAGGAGGTGAGACCACTATACAATCACACTCCCAGGGACACATTTCAAAACTATAGCAATGGTTAGTAAAAAATGTGACTGCAAATAGGCCTGAGGCCTAGCCACGTAGCAGCCTGCAGCCTTAATTTTTTTTTTACTCAAAAAGTGCAGCATATGCACATAAGATGTACAGTGTGCCTTTCTAAAAACCTTTAACTTTATTTACCTGGTCTCCAAAAACTGGATTAAAATGTTTTGTATATCTTCAAGGAGACAAACTCTCTGCAAGAAGAACAAGCTGGCCTTTCATACAGTAATTCCAAATGACATATACCTAACCTTACTTCAAGAGTGTTATATTGCTTTCTGGTTACTCAATTCAGTCACTAAACTGTTTATTAAACTCTCTCTGCACTACAGTGGCAATATCACCTATATATAAGCTCCTTACTGGTAATTTCTGAGACTCTGTTATCCTCTTCTACATGAAAGGATCTCGGATATAGACATATAGTTACATAGAATTTAAGGTTGAAAAAAGACTTTCAGTCCATCAAGTTCAACCTTTTAAGATCTCCTCTGATCTGCAATATGCGGATAAACTATTAATTAATTAGTTGTTGATTAATTATTAATCAATTATTTATTTATTTATTTTTAAATTTTATTTGTAATTATTAATTAATCCAGAGGAAGGCAAACAGAAAGAAAAAAACACCAAGCGAGCCAATTGTTTGAAAAAAAAAAGAATTTCTTTCTGACCGCAGATACTGGCAAACAGATTTCTCCCTGGATCAATACTGTCTCTCTAATCATCCATGATAACCCTGAATTCCCTTTTTAATTAGAAATAAATCCACTCCCCTTTTAAAGTTATCTATCAAATCCGCTGTCACCACCTCCTCTAGTAGAGAATTGCACAGATTACCCACCCTTACTGTGAAAAAGCCTTTTCTTTCTTTAAGGTGGAATCTTTTTACTTCTAACCTCAAGGGATGTCCTCTTGTCAGTTGAAAACCTCTTGGCACAAAAAGCTCCCTTGACAAATCTTTCTACTGACCCTGGATGTATTTATATAAGGTAATCATATCTCCTCTTCTAGAGAAAATAAGCTTAATTTGGTTAGTGTTTCTTCATAACTTAGCCCCTCCATTCCCCTTATTAGTTGTGTTTCCCTCCTCTGTACCTTTTCCAGCTCTAAAATGTCCTTTTTAGGTAGTGGTGCCCAAAATTGTACTCCATATTCCAAATGAGGGCGTACTAGAGATTTGTATAGTGGCAGAATTATATTTGCTTCCCTTGCTTCTATACCCTTCTTAATACATGCTAATATTTTATTTGCCTTTGCAGCTGCTGCTTCGCTTTGAGCACTGTTACCTAGGTGGTTGTTCACAAGCACTCCCAAATCCCTTTCAATATCTGATACCCCTAGATTTGCTCCATAAAGATTATAAATTGCATGGCTATTTTTCCTTCCCAAATGCATAACCTAACATTTATTTGTATTAAATCTCATCTGCCATTTATCCGCCCATTTCTCTAATTTATGCAAATCCCTTTGTAGGGAAAGTACATAATTATCTGATTTTATTACCTTGCACAACTTAGTGTCATCAGCAAAAAATGGAGACACTACTTTCGAGTCCAACTTCGACGTCATTAATAAATATGTTAAAAAGGAGGGGACCTAATACTGAACCTTGAGGAACCCCACTTACCACATTAGTCCAATCGGAGTATGTTCCATTTACAACAACACTTTGCTTCCTGTCTTTTAGCCAGCTCTTGATCCATGAGCAGATATTTACTGCAATTCCTGTATCTCTTAGTTTGCTCACTAGTCTTCCATATGTCTTCCAATGCCTTTGAAAAATCCAAAAAGACTACATCCACTGAGTTGCCATGATCCAAGTTCCTACTAACCTCCTCATAGAAATTAATTAGATTGGTCTGACACGACATATCCTTCATAAATCCGTGTTGACTGCTACCTATGATCTTGTTCAAATAGACATATTCTTGTATTATGTCCCGTATCAACCCTTCTAAAAGCTTCCCAACTACAGATGTGAGGCTCACTGGTCTATAATTCCCCGGATTTGCTCTTGCTGCCTTCTTAAATATAGGTATCACCTCTGCTTTTCTCCAGACATCCGGTAGAGACCCTGTAGTGAGTGAGTCTTGAAAGATTAGATATAATGGTTTGGCTATTACAGAGGTCAGCTCCCTCAGTACCCTTGGATGTATTCCATCAGGACCTGGGGCTTTATTTACATTTATTTCTTCCTGCGTTAACCAATTATTTAGTGATGGTAGTGTAGCCCCATTATGTTGCGGTGTCCCAACCACTGGTACCTCCCTTGTGTATACAGAAGAAAAGAACCTATTTAGCTCATCTGCCTTTTCCTGGTCACTAATTATCAGATGGCCTGTGTCACATTGTAATGTTCCTATAGCTTCCTTCCTTGCCTTCTTCCCATTAATATATTTAAAAAATATTTTAGGGTTAGTCTTACTTTCCTTTGCAACTGACTTCTCATGTTCTATTTTAGCCAGTCTAATAGCCCTTCTCCAAGCCTTGTTGATTTCCTTATAGTCACATAAAGCTGCCTCTGTTCCCTCCTTCTTGTATAATTTAAATGCATGTTTCTTTTTCCTCATCATGATCTTTAAGTCATTGTTAAGCCACATGGGATGTGATTTACTCCTATTCATTTTATTTCCACATGGTACATGCCGATGAGTATGTTTATTTAGTAAGGATTTGAATGCTGTCCATTTATTTTCAGTATTTTTCCCTGCAAGTTCTTTGTCCCAGTCTATATAAAGTATTGCTGCCCTTAGCACATAAAAGTTTGCCGTTTTAAAATTTCAAGTTTTTGTTGGCCCCTTACAACTCAGTTTTTTGTATTCAATCTCAAATGATACTTTTTTGTGATCAATGTTCCCCAAGGGTTCCCCTATTTTAACATTTGATATTATATCAATATTACTTGTGATGACTAAATCCAAGATGGCCCCATTTCTAGTAGGTTCTTGTATTACCTGGGCCAGATAATGAACTCCGAGTGTACTCAAGAACCTGCTCCCCTTAGCTGAGCTGCTGGTCTAATTTATCCAGTTTATTTCAGGGTAATTAAAGTCTCCCATTATTAGGACTTGCCATTGCTTAGCTGCATTTCCAATCTGTAACAATAATTGTATTTCCTCACTTTCAGCTGTATTTGGGGGTTTATAGCATACTCCAACCAATATGCGTTTAGAATTAGCTCCTCCACTATTTAGCTCAACCCCCAAAGATTGAATGATGCCGTTAGTTCCAGCATAAATATCTTCTTTGACTATAGGCTTACATTCAGGCTTAACATACAGACAGATCTCTCCTCCTCTTTTACCATTTCCCCTATCTTTCCTAAATAGGTTATAACCATCCAGATTAACAGTCCAGTCATGAGATTCATCCCACCATGTTTCAGTAATGCCTATTAAGCCCCATTTTTCTGGTACTGCTAATCATTCTAGCTCGTCCATTTTCCCAGGCAAACTTCTTGCGTTAGCAAGCACACAATTTATGTTGCTATGGCTCTTCCATTGTACTTGCCACTGTATTTGAGTCCCCTATTAATAACTCTTTACTGTCTATTGTAACCCTCCCCCTTCTCCTCCCCCATGGGTAACTAATTTGTCCCTTTCCCTCTCTACCCTTTTTACCCCAATACTTCTATATAGTTCCTCCACCCCACCTACAAGTTTAAAAACTCCCCCAATCGTTCTACCACCCTATCCCCTAGCACAAAAGCTCCCTCATCATTAAGTTATCATTACGTTAAGTTTTAGTATGTACTATTCTCTATATTACAATTAGGCCCCTGGGTGTGCACCATGAAAATGGGATACCGTTTACGTTTTCTCCTTATTTCTATTTTCATAATTAAATTGAGCCTTAAGAAAGGGCTAATCAAAAAAAGTTGCATGCGAAAAGCATACCGGAGCATTTTAAATCACAATCAGCATGCTGCACTACTACTCCTGAAGCTGACTGTTCTAATGGCTGAGATATCGAAGAAACCCACAGAATTCCTAATGGAAATGTGACAAAGACATCTAAGTACTTCCCTGGCCTCCAAATTCCCCGGACTTGAACCCCATTGAGCACTTGAAGAAGGACCTCGATTGCCATGTCCGCCATATGGATCCTCCATCATGCACTCTTAAGCAGCAGTTGGATGTGCTGCAGTCTGCATGGCTCCAGATACCCTTGCCAACCTTCCAGCATATTATTGACTCACTACCACACTGTCTAGCTGCTGACCATACACACAGCGATTATTTGGAATATTAGATGGTGGTCATAATAATGTGACTCAACCATGTGTGTGCGTGTATATATATAAATTTACATAGTTTGAGGTTGAAAAAAGACTTTTAGTCCATCAAGTTCATCCTTTTTAGATCTCCTGTGATCTGCAATATACAGTTTAATTGTTAATTGATCCAGAGGAAGGCAAACAGAAAAAAAACTTAAGTGAAACTTTACCAATTGTCTCAAAAGGGGAAAAATATATATAACATTCGTTCCTGACCCCAGATACTGGCGATCAGATTCCTCCCATGATCAATACTCCCTCTCTAATTATTGAGGATAGCCCTGAATGCACTTTTTATTTAAAAATATATCCAATTCCTTTTTAAAGTTATCTATTGAATCCGCTGCCATCACCTCCCTTGGTAGAGAATTCCACAGATTAACCACCCTTACTGTGAAGAACCCTTTTCTTTCTTTAAGGTGACATTTTTTTTACTTCTAATCTCAAAGGATGCCCTCTTGTCAGTTGAAAACCTCTTGGCACAAAGAGCTCATTTGACAAAGCCTTGTATTGACCCTGAATGTATTTATATAAGGTAATCATATCTCCTCTTAGACGCCTTTATTCTAGAGAAAATAAGTTTAATGTGGTTAGTCTTTCTTTGTTCCTCCATTCCCCTTATTAGTTTTGTTACCCTACTCTGTACTTTTTCCAGCTCTAAAATTTCCTTTTTATGAAGTAGAGCCCAAAATTGTACTTCATGTTCCAAATTAGGGCGTACTAAGGATTTGTATAGTGGCAGAATTGTATTTGCTTCCCATGCTGCTATCTATACCCTTCTTAATACATGCTAATATTTTACTTACCTTTGCAGCTGCTGCTTGGCATTGAGCACTGTTACCTAGATGGTTGTCCACAATCACTCCCAAATCCCTTTCAATATCTGATACCCCTAGGTTTGCTCCATTAAGATTATAAATTGCATGACTATTTTTCCTTCCCAGATTCATACTTTTAAATTTATTCGTATTAAATCTCATCTGCCACTTAGATGCCCATTCCTCTAATTTATGCAAATCCCTTTGGAGGGACATGACCTATCCCTCATAAATCCATGTTGACTCATAACATATAATCCTGTTCAAATAGACATATTCTTGTATATTATCCCTTATTGACCCCACTTCTAAAAGCCTTCCCACTACAGAAGTGAAGCTTACAGGTCGATAATTTCCTGAATTTGCTCTTGCTCCCTTCTTAAATATAGGTATCCCCTCTGCTTTTCACCAGTCATCTGGTAGCGACCCTGTGTTGAGTGAATCGTGAAAAATTAGATATAACGCTTTGGCTATTACAGAACCCGGTTCCCTCAGTACCCTTGAATGTATTCCATCAGGACCTGGGGCTTTATTAACATTTATTTATTCCAACCTCTTCTGGATTTCTTCTTGCGTTAACCAGTTATTTGGTGAAGGTTATGTTGCAGTGACCCAACCACTGGTACCTCCCTTGTGTATACCAATGAAAATAACCTATTTAGCTCATGTTCCTTTTCCTGGTCACTAATTATTAGACAGCCTATTTCACATTGTAATGTTCCTATAGCTTCCTTTCTGGTCTTCTTCCCATTAATATATCTAAAAAATATTTTAGGGTTAGTCTTACTCTTTTGCAACTAATTTTTCATTTTCTCTTTTAGCCAGTCTAATAGCTCTTTTGAAAGCCTTGTTGATTTTCTTATACTTACATAACACAGTCTCTGTCCCCTCTTGTTTGTATAATCTAAATGCCGTTTTTTTACTCTGTATCTTGATCTTTAATTCATTGTTAAGCCACATTGGATGTGATTTACTGCTTTTACTTTTATTCCCACTTGGTATATGGTGATAAGTATGTATATTTAGTAAGGATTTAAATGTTGACCATTTATGTTTACCTGCCAGTTCTATTGCTACCCTTAGACCATTAAAATCTGGCCTTTTAAAATTAAGAGTTTTTGTTGGCCCCTCAGAATTTTTCTTTTTTTATTCAATCTCAAATGAGACTGTGTTGTGATCACTGTTTCCCAAAGGTTGCCCTATTTCCACATTTGATACTATATCAATATTATTTGTGAGGACTAAATCCAAGACATCCTCTTTTCTAGTAGGTACTTGTATAACCTGGGACAGATAATGATCTCTGGGTATACTCAAGAACCTGCTCCCCTTAGTTGAACTGCTGGTCTCATTTTTCCAGTTTATTTCAGGGTAATTCAAATCTCCCATTATTAGGCATGCAGTTCCACACAGGCAATCATCTCTATATCTTAAAGTTCCACACATGCAACTGTCTGCATTACTTCCAGTCACACAGACTGAAATCAAAATGGCAGACTCCACTGTTGCCTCAAACTCACAGTGAGAGGCCAGCAAGACCTGATTGGTAGCCCCACCCATCTCTGACCTTCTGGGTTTTAAATGCATCACACAGGTGTTTTTGCTTGCAGCTCTTAGGAGTTCACTTTCTTCTAGACATACAGTGGATATAAAAAGTCTACACACCCCTGTTAAAATGTCAGGTTTCTGTGCTGTAAAAAAATGAGACAAAGATAAATCATTTAAGAACTTTTTCCACCTTTAATGTGACCGATAAACTGTACAACTCAATTGAAAAACAAACTGAAATCTTTTAGGGAGAGGGAAGAAAAAATATAAAAATAAAATAATATGGTTGCATAAGTATGCACACCCTTAAACTAATACTTTGTTGAAGCACCTTTTGATTTTATTACAGCACTCTTTTTGGGTATGAGTCTATCAGCATGGCACATTTTGACTTGGCCAGATTTGCCCACTCTTTTTTACAAAAACACTCCAAATCTGTCAGATTGCGAGGGCATCTCCTGTGCACAGCCCTCTTCAGGTCACCCCACAGATTTTCAATCTGATTCAGGTCTGGGCTCTGGCTGGGCCATTCCAAAACTTTAATCTTCTTCTGGTAAAGCCATTCCTTTGTTGATTTGGATGTATGCTTTGGGTCGTTGTCATGCTGAAAGATGAAGTTCCTCTTCATGTTCAGCTTTCTAGCAGAAGCCTGAAGGTTTTGTGCCAATATTGACTGGTATTTGGAAGTGTTCATAATTCCCTCTATCTTAACTAAGGCCCCAGTTCTAGCTGAAGAAAAACAGCCCCAAAGCATGATGCTCCCACCACCATGCTTCACTGTGGGTATGGTGTTCTTTTGGTGATGTGCAGTGTTGTTTTTGCGCCAAACATATCTTTTGGAATTATGGGCAAAAAGTTCAACCTTGGTTTCATCTGTCAGGGTTTTTACCTATTAAATATATAAATGAGTATACTCCTTATATATATATATATATATATATATATATACCATTTTAATTATATATTTCTGATTAAATATATCCTCTTAATATTTTAATTAATACACATATAGAAATTCCTCAAACATAACGGTGTTTGATATCATCGGATAGGAAATATCTTAAGCTTTTCATTTCTATGTGTTATGTTATACCTGTATTGCACATCATCCTTTTATTTTGAGTTTTTAAATTTATACACATATTCCATTTTTCTGAGCTTCACTAAATGTCTACATTGTAACGAGAATGTAAACAGTGAAACTACCAAAAGGCTAGTCATTAGTATTCATACTATATTCGTTTGATCCTCCAAATGCCTTGAAATAGTAACACCTTAATTGGAGACGAGAATTCGCCATTTGAGCTCTTGTACTGACAATATTTGTCTGTAGGTATTATTCAAATTGTGATATATTTTCCTTTGTTCCAATAGTATTTTTGTTATTCAATATATGGTTATTATTATAGCATCACCCCATTATTAGTTATATAGGTCTACTGGGGTATATTATATATTCTGCCAACAATATTATTGTGATTTACTATATTAATAAGATTGATTTTCGTGTTTATTATAAACAGCTAAAATAAGAAATATTGATTAATAGTAATTTATTGTTATTTTCTATTACCCTAGAAGATTTGTTGATAAAGAAGTTAGAAGGTTTTTCTTGTTTTATTAACATTTTATCGTATTAATATTGCAAAAGACTTAATTGGGTTATTGACATCTGTGAATCATATAGTACTGTTAAGAACTTTTTATTACTTTAGAATTCGATTGTGTTATTGATAATAAACGCTGTTTTGTTTAAAAGCGATATTTGCCTATGAATTGACGTTATACTCGGACAATAAGTTAAATTGACTATTTCAAATATCATTTACTATAAATACCACAACATAATTTGGAGGCACTGCTTGAGATAACGTCTTTATAGATAAGTGAATTGATATTTATCAATTTAAAACTTTTTAATACAACAGCGTTTATTAAAATAAAAACAAAATGGCAGAAGGCCGATCCAGTTCAGAAAGGACAGGGGTGTTGTCATTGGATGAAATATTGAAACTAGATGCAATGGGATGTGAAACATTGATCAAAAGTTTAATAAGCAATGTGTATCCTCTGTGTGAATACCCATCAAGTTTGTCATAATATTTTAGTAACATCAAACCGATAATTGATGGAAATGCCATAGACAATTGGAGTCAGGAGACAGAATTATTACCGAATATTAATGGTGTCATAAATGCAGTTCAGGATAACTTTGAACGTAAAAAGAATCTTGCCCGTGTAGCGATTA
Organism: Discoglossus pictus; assembly: GCA_027410445.1. Classification (NCBI taxonomy): domain Eukaryota; kingdom Metazoa; phylum Chordata; class Amphibia; order Anura; family Alytidae; genus Discoglossus; species Discoglossus pictus. The sequence continues at coordinate 255,811,876 of CM050166.1, forward strand.
GCTGGATGGAAATCGCCAGAAAGGCCAGACTATTGAAAAGGAGGTGGTCATAACTGGTTTAAATAAGACAATTAATGAGATATCTGAGGCATGCAACCATTTGAGAGACTTACACGAAGGTAGGATAAAAATGTCAGAACATCAAGTAGTTAAACTGGGTGAGTTAGAAAAGGAATTAGAAGATGCTAAGTAAAGATTACAAGGATATGAGGGATTAACAGCAATGTGTGATAAATTAATGAGGAAATTAGGGGATTTTCAAATAAAATGGGATGAGTTATCTGAAGACAGAGATAGAAAAACTGGCCAAATTGAAGCGTTGTCTGGGCAATATGATCATTTAGCTCAAGAAGTAGATCAGGCTGAGGGACTGTCTCAAAAACACTTACAAGACTGTGAGGAGTTAAAAAGAGAAAAATCAAGTTTAGAAGATAAACTTACCACCCTTACTAATGAAATAACTAAGAGAACAATTAGAGAAGCTGAAAATTACCAGGAAGCTAGAAAGATTCAAAATTTACTTGATAATGCCTAAAAGGAGATTAAAAATTACCAGCAGGATATTGGCAGGTTAAAAGCAGATCTAGATAAGGCCCAAAGTCATGTACCAGACATAATGATTGCCAGGCATCCTAGACATTTTGATGAGGAGTTTGATTCATCCCCTTCAAGGGATACTCATAAAAAGGCAGCTATAAGGGCTCCGGACAGGCATAGAGATGAGGCAATTCATGTTGAGGAGGCCCCCACAAATAAGAAATGATCTTTCCATGAGACAGCGCAGGCTATCAGAAAATTGGTAAAGCCCTACACTAAAGGAACTAAATTATCCATTGAGGATCACCTAGATACTGTGGAGAGAATCATGCTTGAATTAAATGTACGGGGATCTCATGCAAAGATATCATATCTCCCTTGGTCATTTGATAATTCATATACATCATTCTTTACTTCCCTTCAAGATAGCGATATAACTGATTGGGATCAATACAGAGCAGAGGTGAGGAGGTACAAATCCATAAAATAGCGGAAATCTCTATCCAACCAGAACTACCTTTCAAAACAAATACTAAATCCTATGCTGATGTGGTTAAAAGTCAAAATAAACCAAAATACATACCACCCAAACCTAGACCTATAAAAGTTACCCCTGAAAGGCCCCAAAATAGAAATAATAACTTTTTTTATGTAAACCCAAATTACAAATGAAATAATCCTATTAGAGATTATTGGTGGCAACCTAAAAACCTCAATGTAGAAAGAAGATTGAGCTCTCCAAGGCCCAGTACTTCAGAAAATTCAGAAAGCCAAAGAGTTACGAATAGGTATAACCGAAAACAACATGTAGAACAAAACTCTAACCTAGAGGAACAAGTTAAATTACTGACCCAGCAAATGACTGCCCTCATGGCAGAAATGAATAAACCGGAAAATCAAACACTGAGAGCCCAGCCAGTCCAAAGGGGACAAAATTCTGAAAACCAAAACCAGTGACTGAATGGCGTTTGCAAAACTGTGATGGATAATCCTGAAACAAATGATAATAAGATGTTTTTTCCTTCTGTCCCTAAGTGTTTTTTGTACACAGGAACTCCCACAGTGCAAGAAGGAGGTATCAATGAAGTCAGAGGGAGCGTTATGAACAATATACAGATTAAACCTTTTTGTTTACAGGATGCATCACTGACCAAGCCACAAATCATTGAAACAGGGTTAATAATTAGTCAAGATAATAAACTATATAATACAGGTAAAATTGAAGATATACCTAACCTGACCAATAACCCCCCGAAATGACCATACATTGGTTAAATAATACCCCCCAGTCTGACTCTCTAAATAAGAACGAACAATGGAAGAAGTCAGATATGTTAAAACATTCCCATTTCCTATGTGAGATGGAGGAATGTCAGGGAAGATACTATATCCCTGTTAGCTTACAAGATGCAGACTCCATGGACATTAAAGGGTTAATAGACACAGGCTCCCAGGTAACTGTTCTTTCCCAAGATATGTATCAAGAAATAGAACGTAGATCTAATAAGAAAACTATTCTAAAATCATTCATCTGAATTGTAAAGAATTTTGATGGAATTACCATAAAGACCAAAGGTAGTGTATGGTTGAGTATTAAAATAGGAAATAAACAGGTAAAACATCCAGTGATAGTGGTAGATGTTCCTGAGTCTCAATTTTTAATTGGGACAGATCTACTGAGGCGATTAAGTCCAATGATAGACTGTATAGATGGAGTAATATGGTCACAAGTTAGCTTTCCCATAAACTATGAAAAGGTTAAACAATCCAATATGCCGAGAATTTGTCATGTAATAGAAACAAAAGAAGATTCGGTGGAAATTCATTTTCAAAATAATCAAACACCTGAAATGACGATAATACAATGCCATGACATTTCTGAAGAGCAAATAAATGATGAAAATGTGATCCAAATTAATAAGGCCCACATAGATAACACTCATGTAGAAGGAAATGTCCTAACTATTTCACTAAATAGGAAAACCTCTAAACCTTTAGAAATAACTAGACATTCCAAAATTATGGCTAACATAGAAATAAGAGATAAGGGTTTAGTTATCCCCATAAATATTATAGGTATGAGAGATCCTAAACAAGCCAAAATAGCCTTAACCTATGAACATAGTTACATTAATGAAAGTCTATTAAAACGAATAAAGAATCCAAGATTAATTCGTAATTCCCAACCATATGACCAATCACATATTATAATTGTCTAACTACGATTCGTCGTCACGCTGCGTTGCGTAGTGCGTACGATTTAGCGATGAGCGCCGCAGGCGCTCATCGCCCGGCGAGCCACAAGCAGCGAGGCGAGCCGTTAAATCGTAGCACTTTGGCAATGAGCGCCGCAGGCGCTCATTGCAGTCGAGCCTCGCGTAGCGAGGCAAGCCGTTAAACCGTAGCACTTAGAAAAAAAATACGAGGTGAAAAAAATTACGAGATAAGCGGCGGAACAAAAACAGTAAAAAAAACACTAAATACACACTAAAAAATAAAACAAAGGTCACTTACAGCATGGAGAACCAGGCAGGACGTCTGGAAGTGAGTTGGAACTGCAATTTAGATCGATTTAGCCGAGTTACAAAGATCGAAAATCGGCTAAGCGAGAAAAAAATGGCCGCCGAAAAAAATGAAAACGAGGCTATACTACTACGAACTGCGTAAAACACAGTCACAGACGTATGTCTTTGAAAAACAACGAGATAAAGGATGCGGATTAACCGTGCAATGAGTAAAAAGACAGTAGTGAGTTCTTTTTTTCGAAACACAATTACAGATTTACGCATTAACACAGATTTAACGACTTTGTCTCGCGCAACATCGGATTTCCCGCCTAAACCAACGCATTTGATGTGAAATATAAGTTGCAAGTTAGAAAAATAAAAATAAAAAAATTGTATTTATTTTAAGAAAAAAAAAAAGGGACAAATGTAGCGTCATGTTGTGTGGCAAACACATTTCACTACATTTAATTTTTAGTGACCGTCATTTGACCGTTTGACCATATTTACTGTTAAACCGTAGTACTTTAGCGGGCTGAGCGATGAGCGCCGCAGGCAATCATTGCCCGGCGAGCCTCGCACAGCGAGGCAAACGTTAAACCGTAGTACTTTGGCAATGCGCGCCGCAGGGCTAAGCGATAAGCGCCGCAGGCGATTATTGCCCGGCGAGCCTCGCACAGCGAGGCGAGCCGTTAAACCGTAGTACTTTGGCAATGAGCGCCGCAGAAAAAATGCTGCATGAACAAACCGAAAAACAGGCGACAGCACTATAACCACGGAAAACACGTACCGATAATCCGCTAAGACGCATACCACACATTATCCGCCATTTTAGGATAATGCGGAAGTACACAGTTACGTTAACGGTTTCGGATCGCGCACGCACACTATTACACTGCACACGTTCATCACGCTTACACAGTACCTCCACACCACTAATGCTGCTGCAACATCAACACAGATTGCCAGCTCTTCAACACAATGCATAAAAATACGTAAATTCATTTATTAATTTGATTTCTATATTTCAGTAGTACACAGAAAACAACATTAGCTACCTTACAATTCTAGATGTATATTAATAACTAAACAACTTTTAAAACATACACATCTGATTGCCATCATTTTTTGACGGGCAATACGCTAGTACATATATAAAATAGATCATGAAACCTCAACCCATCCTATTATAGCAAGATGTTTAATCCCCCTTTCGATAGGAGATAAAAAGGTTGTGCACTTGTTCCAGGTGATAGAGGATTCCCAATATCCAATATATATTGGTAATTATCTGTTACATCGGTTTGCTTTTCAAATTGATTTAATCTATAACGTTCTATGGTCTCGGTTGAATGAGTCACCATTAGATTTCAGTAATGACTCAGAAGCCTTGAAATATGCCCAACAGATGCCTTATGCAATAACCATACAGATGGAACGAACTGTCACTATACCAGAAGGAGTAGCCCAATTCCCTCTACCCTTGCAAGTAAAAAGAGGGCAGATGATTCAAGGCAAAGATGCTTATGTTAATCTTAGCTATCAAACCCAACAAAAAGGCCTTAACACCACCCACACTCCTTTAATTGCTGTGACACAATTACCTTTTGTCATCCTAGTAAATAACATAGCTTCCCATCCAATACATATGGAGAAGGGATCTATAGTAGGAATGGCCATTGATGCAGAATATTTCACCTCTGAATTTATCAATTTAGTTATTGGTTTGATACCAGAGGAATATATGAATGATGATAAAATGATTGACCAATGTTTCGATACTCAACCAGAAGGATTATTTACTGTTCAATCTATTTATCCCTTCAGTTCCATGGAAGGACAGTGTGAAATAACAGATGACAAGCTAATTTTTAATCAAAATATAGATGAACAAGAGTATGAAGAGAATTTGGTCGATAAGATACAGATAAACTCCATTACCACTGACCTGTCTACACAACTAGAGGAAGCCTATGAAATTAGTCAACCTGAGGTATTCCCTGGGTTTAAAGAAAGAGTTGAAGAACAGATCATTTTAGCCGATGGGTGCTCTAATGATACTGAACGCCAAAAATTAAGACAAGTGCTTATGAATTACCAAGGTGTATTTTCTAAAGACTAATATGATTGTGGCCTGACAGATCTACATGTCACTAAAATTAAAACTGATCCCAGTATGCCACCTATATTTGTTAAGCAATATAGACTACCCCTCGCCTCTTATGAGTCATTAGCCGATATTATAAAGAATCTAGAATCAAGGGGAATTATACATCCTGTACATAGTTTGAAGCCAAATGGGACATGGCGCTTATGCGCTGATTTGAGGCAATTAAATAAGAGAGTCCATATGTCGGCTTGGCCTGTCCCATATATAGACCAGTGTTTAGCACAAGTCCAAGGGTCTAAATTATTTACGACACTTGATTGTGCCCAAGGTTATTGGACTATTAAAGTCAATGAAGAGGACCAACATAAATTAGGGTTTACATTTGGTAATCAACAATTTACATGGACTCGAACTCCATTTGGATTTATAAATTCAGGGAATGAGTTTGCTATCTTCTTGCACAAGGCAATGCCTGATGCTCAAGAGTGAGGGACATTAACCTATGTAGATGACATCCTGATTAAAAGTTGCGAATTTGATAAACATCATAGAAATTGAACATGTTTTGGACCAATTAGAGCACGCAGGAGTTAAAATATCTCTCCAAAAGGCTCAGTGGTGCCGCACTAAAGTTAACTTTTTAGGTCATGAGATAACTCCTGATGGTGTAAATCCACAGAAAAAGAAGGTAGAGGCCCTACTTAAAACTAAAATGCCTACAACTACAAAAGAATTGAGATCATTCCTGACTATCACCAATTATTCTCGTAAATGTATTGAAAATTATGCAGAAATAACAAGACCCCTCATACAATTGTTAAAGAAAGGTGAGCCATGGAAATGGGGTGAGATCCAGAACCAAGCTGTATATGAGTTAAAACAGAAACTAAGTCAGGCCCCTTGCCTAGCTTATCCAGAACGAGGTAAGCCCTTCTTCTTAGAAACCGGTTATACTGATAATTGTTTAAGTGCTGTGTTATATCAGAAATATGACCAACATAACAAGATTATCTCTTGTGCGAGTAAAACACTATCACCTGTAGAGGTAAAATTAAATGATTGTGAGAAGGCTCTATTTGCTACAGTATGGGCACTACAACATTTCGAAATTTCATACAAGGTGAGAAAATAATAGTGGAAACGGCACACCAACCATTACAATATATTCAGAGCAATAAAATTAGGTCTGGTAATCTATCAAATAGCCGCATAACTGCTTGGACCTTATCCTTACAAGGATGGCCTTTAGAGATAAGATATGCCCAAAATAAAAATAATCTAGTTGCCCAAGGATTAGCGGATTTACATGATTGTGTTGCCCCAGACCCCTTTAAGGATGATGATCCTCATATAGACCTTCTGGAGGAATATAAATTGTCACCTCATAAAATATATGAAGAGGTATTTTGTAAATCCTTACCCACAGTTTATGTAGATGGATGTGCCTATCACGTAAAAGTAGATACAGATAATAAGCTAGTTGCGGGAATTGGTAATGTATGGATAGATCATTTTCCTGCTCCTCCAAAAGGGTGTAAAATAGGACCTAAGAGTAGTCAGATGGCAGAATTGATGGCTATATTTTATGCTGTTTACACCGCAATAGAGCATAACATTAAGGACTTTGTAATCATTACTGATTCAGAATATGCCCGAAATAGTTTTGTTGAATATTTGCCAGTATGGAAACAAAATAATATGACTAATGTCCGAAAGAAACCGATAAAATATGGTAAGTTAATACATGCCATTGATGAAATGGTAAATTCTCATGAACTGACTATATACTGGAAGAAAACAAAAGGACATTCCAAAGTAATGGGTCAGGATAAAGACGGAAATGATCTTGCTGATAAACTAGCAAAGCAAGGTGCCCTAGAGGGGGAATCAATTGAAATGGACCACCTTATGGGTCCATTGCAAATTCAGGCTATCACTAGACAGCAATCCCAGAAAGATACAGAACTTTCCACAGTACAGTGGTCCCATGATACTCATAATTTGGACTTGATCAATAGTCAAAAAGAAGATCCTATCATAGGTCCATTTTATAACCATATACAGGATCCAATACAGTATCCTCTGGACAAAATAGATGTGTCAGATAAGGAAGATTTCAGGATTCTAATTAAGTCAAAATCCCAGTTTAACATCTTAGATGGTTTACTTATCCGCACATCTAAGAATGGTATACATCAATGGGTAGTTCCTACTGCTTATCGAGGTCTAATGCTACAACATGCTCATGATGCACCAACATCAGGCCACAGAGGTGAAAAGATTACATGTGAGATACTTCGTGATTTTGCATATTGGCCACACATGTTGATGGATGTAAAAATTTACTGTCAAGGATGTTTAGTATGTACCCAGTTTCAACCCCATTCACCTACCCATAGGGCTCCTCTTCAGAAAAGGGGGATGTCCATGCCATGGTCAGACATACAGATTGACTTTATTGGTCCAGTAACTACCTCTTCCAGGGGTAATAAGTATATGTTAACCGTAACATGTCTATTCACCAAATGGGTAGAATGCCTTCCGGCGACAAACTGTAAAGCGGAGACTGCCGCAATTTTTTATACAGGAGCCTACTAGAAATGAAGCTATCTTAGATTTACTCATTACAAATAATATTGATATTGTATCAAATGTTGAAATAGGGCAAACTTTGGGAAACAGTGATCACAACACAGTCTCATTTGAGATTGAATTAAAAAAACAACATTTTAAGGGGCCAACAAAAACTCTTAATTTTAAAAGGGCAGATTTTAACGGTCTAAGGGCAGCAATACAAAGTATAGACTGGGACAGAGAACTGATAGGTAAAAACACTGAACATAAATGGACAACATTTAAATCCTTACTAAATATACATACACATCAGCATATACCGTGTGGGAATAAAAGTAAAAGGAGTAAATCACAACCCATGTGGCTTAACAATGATTTAAAGATCAAGATACGGAGTAAAAAACAGGCATTTAAATTATACAAACAAGAGGGGACAGAGACTGCTTTACGGGAATACAAGGAAATCAACAAGGCTTGCAAAAGCGCGATTAGACTGGCTAAAATAGAAAATGAAAAATTAATTGCAAAAGAGAGTAAGACTAACCCTAAAATATTTTTTAAGTATATTAATGGGAAGAAGGCGAGGAAGGAAGCTATAGGAACATTACAATGTAAAACAGTCTGTCTGAAAATTAGTGACCAGGAAAAGGCAGATGAGCTAAATAGGTTCTTTTCTTCTGTATACACAAGGGAGGTACCAGTGGTTGGGACACTGCGACATAATGGGTCTACACTACCTTTGCCAAATAATTGGTTAACACAGGAAGTAATCCAAAAGAGGTTGGAAAAAATAAATGTTAATAAAGCCCCGGGTCCTGATGGAATACATCCAAGGGTACTAAGGGAACTGGGTTCTGTAATAGCCAACCATTATATTTAATTTTTCAAGATTCACTCAACACAGGGTCTCTACCAGATGACTGGAGAAAAGCTGATGTGATACCTATATTTAAAAAGGGAGCAAGAGCAAATCCGGGGAATTATAGACCAGTGAGCCTCACTTCTGTAGTGGGGAAGCTTTTAGAAGGGTTAATAAGGGATAATATACAAGAATATGTCTATTTGAACAGGATTATAAGTAGGAGTCAACATGGGTTTATGAGGGATAGGTCATGTCAAACAAATCTAATTATTTTTTATGAGGAGGTTAGTAGGAACCTGGATCAAGGCAACTCAGTGGATGTAGTCTTTTTGGATTTTGCAAAGGCTTTTGATACAGTGCCACATGGGAGACTATTGGGCAAACTAAGGGATACAGGAATTGCAGTAAATATCTGCTCATGGATTGAGAGCTGGCTAAAAGACAGGAAGCAAAGGGTTGTTGTAAATAGAACATACTCCGATTGGACTAATGTGGTAAGTGGGGTTCCTCAGGGTTCAGTATTAGGTCCTTTCCTTTTTAACATATTTATTAATGACTTAGAGGTAGGATTAGAGTGTGGGGTCTCCATTTTCGCTGATGACACAAAGTTGTGCAAGGTAATTAAATCAGAAAATTATGTGCTTTCCCTCCAAGGGGATTTACATAAAATTTAGGAATGGGCATCTAAATGGCAGATGAGATTTAATACGAATAAATGTAAGGTTATGCATCTGGGAAGGAAAAATAGCCATGCAATTTATAATCTTAATGGAGCAAATCTAGGTGTATCAGATATTGAAAGGGATTTGGGAGTGCTTGTGGACAACCACCTAGGTAACAGTGCTCAAAGCCAAGCAGCAGCTGCAAAGGCAAATAAAATATTAGCATGTATTAAGAAGGGTATAGAAGCCAGGGAAGCAAATATAATTCTGCCACTATACAAATCTCTAGTACGCCCTCATTTGGAATATGGAGTACAATTTTGGGCACCACTTCATAAAAAGGACATTTTAGAGCTGGAAAAGGTACAGAGAAGGGCAACCAAACTAATAAGGGGAATGGAGGGGCTAAGTTATGAAGAAAGACTAACCAAATTTAACTTATTTTCTCTAGAAAAAAGGCGTCAAAGAGGAGATATGATTACCTTATATAAATACATCCAGGGTCAGTATAAAGATTTGTCGGGGGAGTTTTCGTGCCAAGAGGTTTTCAACTGACAAGAGGACATCCCTTGAGATTAGAAGTAAAAAGATTCCACCTCAAAGAAAGAAAAGGGTTCTTCACAGTAAGGGTGGTTAATCTGTGGAATTCTCTACCAGAGGAGGTGGTGACAGCGGATTCGATAGATAACTTTAAAAGGGGACAAGATTTATTTCTAATTAAAAAGGGTATTCAGGGTTATCATGGATAATTAGAGAGACAGTAATGATTCAAATTGTTAACATTTCCCCTTTAGACAATTGGCTAAGTCTCGCTTGTTTTTTGTTTTTTTTCTATTTGCCTTCCTCTGAACTAATTAATAATAATAAAAAAACAAACAAAAAAAAATAAAAAAAATAATTGATTAATAATTAATTAACAACTAATGAATTAATAGTTAATCCGCATATTGCAGATCAAAGGAGATCTTAAAAGGTTGAACTTGATGGACTGAAAGTCTTTTTTCAACCTTAAATACTATGTAACTATGTAACTATGTAATTTTGTTGATTAACCTTGTGTTTTGTTGTTTTGGCCTACCGCAACGAATTGAGTCAGATCGAGGAAGTCACTTTACCAGTGAGGTGATGAGCCGTATGTGGAGAATCCTAGGTGTTAAACGTAAATTACATATTGCTTACCGCGGCGCTTCTAGTGGTGGGGTAGAACGGTACAACCAATCTATTGTAAGTATCCTAAAGAAATATGTCAAGGAATCAGGTAAGAACTGGGACATAAAATTACCCTTAGTTTTAATGGCGATAAGATCTACCCCTAGTACTGCTACTAAAATGTCCCCTTTTGAATTAATGACTGGGAGACGTATGGTACTCCCACAACACCTTATCTATAGAACCCAAGACCATAACTTGGTAAATGCCGCCACGACCCATCAGTATATTGAGAACTTGAGGAAGCATTTACAACAGGCTTTTGCATTTGCCCAGAAAAATCTAGAGAAATCTGCAGAAAGCACTAAAACATATTACGATCTGAAAACATCTAAGAAAGAATATGAGATCACAGATCAAGTTTATCTATATAACTTCCTACGTAATCAGGCAAAAGAGAAAAAGTTTTTACCCTCATGGAAAGGACCTTATACCATTATAGATAAAATTTAACCCGTCGTGTATAAGATTCAGATCCCAAAAGATGGTGAAATGGTAGAGAAATGGGTCCATATTAACCAAATGAGAACCTGTCATCCTAGATCTGTTAAGAATCATTGAAAATACTTGCCCAGATGAACCGTGATTTGTGAAATGTTTTTCGCGAAAAAAATCTTCTGTCTCTTCATCTATCTACGTAATCCATCATGTTAGGAATGTATTATTAAAACCACTTGTATTTCGGTTAAACATAGAAGCCAAAAGAGAGAGTATCCAAATTGATAAAAGAAAAGGCAGCTGGTATCAGGGTAATGATGATCCTAAAGCCAACAAGTTCAGACGGAAGCTATCGTGGGACGGTCCTTCCTCAGGCGTCTTTATCCAAGAGGCTCCAAGATTCATCCTAACCCGGGAGGAGAATAACGTCGCCGAAGATCCTCATCAGTGTCGATACACAGGGGATGATTAAAAGACAATTCAGAATATTCCACATCAGGGTGGAAAAGACTCAAACATGGTATCGTGACCACATTGCCTATTCATAGGCCACTGTGAAGAAGACGTAGAAACAACTAAGGAAAACTTTATAAACTCACATAATTCCCGTTATCAACGGTCAGAACATTTGCCGAATCATAACCATTGAAGTGATTATCAGGAAGATAATAATAGATGATGAATCAGGACTGCATCTCTTTTAAATAAAAGGACATTCAGGGATATCCTGCTTAATCATGGAGGGAGTATTGATCCAGGGAGGAATCCGATCACCAATATTTGGGGTCAGGAAGGAATTAATTTTTCCCAATTAAGACAATTGGGTTTTATGTTTGCCTTCCTCTGGATCATCCATATAATTGGTACATGTAAGCAATGAGGTCAGAAAATGTACCCCAATAGAAATGATGCATAGGTAAAGAAATATGTTTAGACAACAGAATATTTATCTATTTAATTACACATATTGCTACTGTAATAATGTCACCTACCTAATGGGGAGACATTATTCCAGAAAGGGGGATTTGTCAGGGTTTTTACCTATTAAATATATAAATGAGTATACTCCTTATATATATATACCATTTTAATTATATATTTCTGATTAAATATATCCTCTTAATATTTTAATTAATGCACATATAGAAATTCCTCAAACATAACGGTGTTTGATATCATCGGATAGGAAATATCTTAAGCTTTTCATATCTATGTGTTATGTTATACCTGTATTGCACATCATCCTTTTATTTTGAGTTTTTAAATTTATACATATATTCCATTTTTCTGAGCTTCACTAAATGTCTACATTGTAACGAGAATGTAACCAGTGAAACTACCAAAAGGCTAGTCATTAGTATTCATACTATATTCGTTTGATCCTCCAAATGCCTTGAAATAGTAACACCTCAATTGGAGACGAGAATTCGCCATTTGAGCTCTTGTACTGACAATATTTGTTTGACTGTGCATTTGATATTCATGTATCCCCACTTAACACAATAGTGAAAGAAATAATTCCAGGATGTGATAAACGTGAAATCTAGATAAGAATGGCTATTTAAAATAGGGCTAGGCCCAAGACAAAAGAGAGAGAGGAGAAGGAAGAAAGAAAAAAAGATAGGGACACAAAGAGGGGAGAGGCTGACTCACACACATGCAAGATTAAAAAAGAGAGAAGGACATATTTTTGATTCATTTCATATAATAATCAATTTGGGATTATCCAGGCTGACTCTACGTTGAATTGGGTTGATACTGGTATCTTGTAATGTATAGATTTAATTTCAAACTTCTGTGATATAATAGATAAATTGATCTTATTTATTCCACTAAATCAATTGTATCACAGAAGCCACCAATATATCTACTGTAGGTATTATTCAAATTGTGATATATTTTCCTTTGTTCCAATAGTATTTTTGTTATTCAATATATGGTTATTATTATAGCATCACCCCATTATTAGTTACTGTATATAGGTCTACTGGGGTATATTATATATTCTGCCAACAATATTATTGTGATTTACTATATTAATAAGATTGATTTTCGTGTTTATTATAAACAGCTAAAATAAGAAATATTGATTATTAGTAATTTATTGTTATTTTCTATTACCCTAGAAGATTTGTTGATAAAGAAGTTAGAAGGTTTTTCTTGTTTTATTAACATTTCATCGTATTACGATTGCAATAGACTTAATTGGGTTATTGACATCTGTGGATCATATAGTACTGTTTAGAACTTTTTATTACTTTAGAATTCGATTGTGTTATTGATAATAAACGCTGTTTTGTTTAAAAGCGATATTTGCCTATGAATTGACGTTATACTCGGACAATAAGTTAAATTGACTATTTCAAATATCATTTACTATAAATACCACGACACATCAGACCATAACACCTTTTCCCACATGCTTTTGGGAGACTTCAGATGTGTTTTTGCAAAATGTAGCTTGGCTTGGATGTTTTTCTTCGTAAGAAAAGGGTTTCATCTTGCCACTCTACCCCTTAGCCCAGACATATGAAGAATACGGGAGATTGTTGTCACATCTACCACACAGCCAGTACTTGCCAGATATTCCTGCAGCTCCTTTGATGTTGCTGTAGGCCTCTTGGTAGCCTCCCAGACCAGTTTTCTTCTCGTCTTTTCATAAATTTTGGAGGGAGCTCCAGTTCTTGGTAATGTCACTATTGTGCCATATTTTCTCCACTTGATAATTACTTCACTGTGTTCCATGGTATATCTAATGCCTTGGAAATTCTTTTGTACCCTTCTCCTGACTGATACCATTTAACACTGAGATCCCTCTGATGCTTTGGAAGCTCTCTGTGGACCATGGCTTTTGCTGTGGGATGTGACTAAGAAAATTTCAGGAAAGACCAACTAGAGCAGCTGAACTTTATTTGGGGTTAATCAGAGGCACTTTAAATGATGCCAGGTGTATGCGGACTCCAATTTAACACGATTTGGAATGTGATTGCTTAATTCTGAACACAGCTACATCCCCAGTTATAAGAGAGTGTGCAGACTTATGCAACCACATTATTTTTATTTTTTATTTTTCTTCCCTCCACCTAAAAGATTTCAATTTTTTTTTTCAATTGAGTTGTACAGTTTATAGGTCACATTAAAGGTGGAAAAAGTTCTGAAATGATTTATCTTTGTCTCATTTGTTACAGCACAGAAACCTGACAGTTTCACAGGGGTGTGTAGACTTTTTATATCCACTGTAAATACTTAAAGCTCTTCAGCTGACCCCCATTTTATCAATACCAGTAAAAAATTACATTTTGTGAATAGTTATCACTGTTATTAAAATATTTTTTATGATACCTAGATATACATTCAACTTAAACTCCATGATTTCAGTAATAAGCAGAGTAAGAGACCCATTCCAATTTGATATGTGGTTGTGAAAAATAGCAGGGAAATTCTTAAATAACAGTACAATCAATACAGGCGGTTTATGACCTGTCTGCCTATAACTCCCTACCTCCTATGAGCATGGGTATTCTTTCTTTTAATCTACTCTAAACGTGGAACCAATGGGATTCTCTCCTCCTATGTGCCAAAGGGAACCCCAGTTGGATTATTTTTAGGGTAGAATCCTGGGGATCCCTGGGCTCATGGGGGGGGGGGGGGGGGGGATACAAGAAATCCCCAGGGCTAAATGATGTAGTTTGTGTTCAGGGCACTATTTGCCCCTTACTTGTGTTAGATATAAGAAATTAAGCCTCAAATCTGATTCAACTAAGGTGTTAGGATGATCATAGTGTCAGATATGACGGTTGTTTGCTTTTGAGATGCATTTTTATGCCTCTGTGGGTAGGTATCAAAACATAAAATAATTGTTGTGCCTTTCTTGGGACTTATGTGCTCTCACAAGGTAATGTGGCTAGCTTGGCTTTTGTATTGGAATGGTTTTGGGGAAATTTTGATTTGGATTTGAATGTGTGTTTTACACCTTTGAAGTTACTTTGCAAGCACTTCTGGTAGGGCTGTTTTTTCTATGGATTGGAATAGCTAGATATTGATTTATGAGTCAACTTGTAAGTCAGCTCTTTTCAAGATTGGAATGGGGCCATAGGTCTTTATCTATAATGACAGGTCTAACAGCTAAAATTAGTGTTTAGATCACAGCCTATGCCACTAGTCTAAAAGACAATGGAATAACAATAAATAAGTGCATACCACAGAAAACGTGTTAGACTGCTCTATTACAGTAACTCTTCCCTCAACTTTGTTTTGTGTCACTCAATTATTGTGTAATGATAACATACACTGTTAAATAACACCAACACACTATTTGGATTGCTGGCTTATCTCTTATTTTTCTGATATTTAAAGTAAGGTGTGATAAAATATTTTTATTTTTAATAGAATTCAATGGATAAAGTGGGAAGTGAGGAAGATAAAAAGATGCCATCCTTAAAGTACAACTAGTGTCTATTATATCACATACAGTATATAGTTGTTGTAGATGCGAGTTTGTTGGTAAAGCTATGTTAAAAATTACGCATGCGCAATGAGTGCCAAAGGTGCTCATCGCGAGGCCTGCAACTTAGAGGCTTGAAAGTCCGTAAGTGAGGTTGAAAGCTAACTTGCTATTCAATTGTCGTCTTTTGGCGGCCTCCCAAAGGCTTCAGGCTTGAAAAAAAATGGCGGCGGTTAAAACCGTAACTTTTTTCAAGCCTGCAAGGCTTTGAGCAATAGTGATTGAAGATTCAAAGCTTATGGGTTTAAGCGCTGTCAAGCCTGCAAATGAAGAGGAGGGCCAAAGAGATAGGGGAGGGGGAGACACTGGGGTGGGGGGGGGGAGACACAGGGGAGGTAGTGGGGGGAAAAGAGACACAGGGGAGGGCAAAGCCACTCATCGCTACGCCCGTGACAAGTGTCAAAGGCACTTATTAAGAGGCCTGTAAAGTAAAAGTGAGGAAAGGCTCGCAATAAGAGCGGAAGGCGATCATTGCATGGCACATAAAGTAGAGGGGGGAAAGGCTCGCAATGAGCACCGAGGGCAGCAAGTTCAAGGGGGGATAGCCTCGCAAACAGACACAGGGAGAGAGGGGGAAGAGACAAAGGGGGGGAAATGGGGGAAAGAGACACAAGGGTGAGAGAGGGGGGAAAGAGACAGAGGGGAGGGAGAGCAAAGTTACGGGCTTGCTCATGCTGCAACCTGCAACGAGCTGCAAAGCCGCTTATTCCAGGGACCGCAATGAGTGTCAAAGGTGCTCATTGCGAGACCCGTAAAGTAGAGGGGGGGAGGCTCGCAATGAGCGCCACAATAGCTCATCGCGAGGCCCGCAAGTTCAAGGGGGTGAAAGCCTTGCATTGTGTGGCAAACAACATAAAAAAAAATGTTTCGTCAATTTTGACGGGCAAGTGGCTAGTGATAAATATTTTACATAAATATACAGTACTTTGTGCCCATGATTACACAATTCTAATTCTATTCATTTGTTACAGACGTATTATGTTTTTCCCAATCCAAAGCTGTCCTTTGATTAAATCCATGATATTTTCAAATTCATTGATTCCAGTTTTTCTTTTAGTCTCCATCCACATGTATCCCTTCATTCCCACTCTGCTCTTAATATGTGCTCCTCTGGTCCTTCTGTGTACCTCACAACTGTTTTGATGATTCACTTCTTTAGCCTCCCTCCACGCACCCTATATCTACCTCAATTGTCACATACAAAACAATAATAAATTATATGTTACAAATCTTAAACTAGGGGCATTCATCTGTTATGCTACTTAGTGCTACTTCTAATCAATGTTATATATCATGGGCTATGCACTAAAACATACAGATTGCTAGCTACCAAACTGTAAGAGCAAAAATAGAATAGAAATTTTGGTATATTTTGCATTTAAGGACCAATGTAGTCTTAAACATTTGTTATGCATTAAAAAAACAAATAAACATGTTTATTACAAAATGTTTTTTTCCTTGAAAATAAAGATTTACAAAAATGTCTATACAGCACGGTACTAGATGACAAAATGTGTGTTTGATACATCAGACAAATGGGTCATTTGGCTCTGAAAGCTTGAAATGTAATCCAGCTAACAAAAGATATCAACATCTCTACACTACAAATAATAATGGGTAAATGTTTTAGAATGCTACATTTTATTTACTACCTATTATATACAATTATATGTAGTGTTGACCATTGCCATTGTTGTCTTATAAAAATGTCTCTCTCTGAAATATTTCAATTTTCCAAGTTTTCTTTCATCTTGAAGAACAGATAAACAAAGTCAGTTATCTAAGTGCAAATAGCAACTCAAGTGTTAATTAGCTAATCTCCAAAGTTAATACTCATATAGGGAAAGGCCTAATGAGACAACAATGGTGGTGAGGACTACATGCAAGTACATAAATCTAAATTGTATTACATTACCAAAACATTTTTAAACATTACCAATACAGTTCTTTAAAATAATATAATACAAATATGAGACTGCTGTGATACAGCATTTTTACACCATGGTTGGGTAGGCGGCCAAGATTTTTCTTTACCAAAATCTACTCATGCTTTTTTTAATAATAGCTAGGTTAAAGAGATCACATTTCACAGTATTAACAAGTTCTTTAAAAGAGCAATATTTTTCTAGGAAGACTGATATACTCCTCTAGTTTGTCTTCATTTCCATAATATTACAAACTCTGTAGAGAAGTGTTAGTTTGAAAATGTAATATATCTTTATAAAGAAATTGAAGCAATTCAAGCCTTCTGTAGCAAGATGTTTTGTGAATGACGACTGTGCTCAATTTATTTTCTATGTCTTTTGAGTTTTTTTAACTCAACCTCATAATAGACAAAAAATGTGTACAAATCAAGAATTAACACAACCTTTATATGCATGTATTCATTACTGCAGGCATCTACAGTGCCTTGCAAAAGTATTCACCCGCCTTGGCTTTTTTTGTGTTTTGTTGCCTCACAACCTGGAATTAACATGGATTGTTTGAGGATTTGCATCATTTAATTTACAGAACATGCCCACAACTTTGAAGATGTTTTTTTTTTTATTATTGTGAAGCAAGCAACAAATAGGACAAAATAACAGAAAAAGTCAATGTGCATAACTATTCATCCCCCTAAAATCAATACTTTGTAGAGCCACCCTGTATTTAGCACCATCCATCTTTCGCTCAACTCTGACCAGTTTCCCAGTCCCGGATGCTGAAAAACATCCCCACAGCATGATGCTGCCACCACCAAGTTTGACTCTGGGGATGGTGTTCTTTGGGTGATGCGATGTGTTGGGTTTGCTCCAGACATAACGTTTTCTTTGATGGCCGAAAAGTTCAATTTTAGTTTCATCAGACCAAAGCTCCTTCCTCCATACATTTTGGGAGTCACCCACATGCCTTTTCACAAACTCAAAACGTGCCATTGTCCCGCCCGCCAAGTTTTGGGGGACTACGCTCACCCCAATTCTCTCTCTCTACGGGTCGCAACTTTTTGTTCAGATGTCGACACCAGCAGACACTTCAGATGACAGCATCATTTCTGAAGAGGCAAGCACCATCAGACCCCTTTTCTTAGGATCTCAGAATCACACACCATGTACCCTTGATTAGTACAAGCAGACTCTGACCCCACCTTTGTTTAGTGTGTCCAAAACAGAGTGCCCTTCTTTATTTTTCAAAACACATTTCAGATGACATAAAACACCAAAGACTTTCCCCCAGTTCTAGCCCATCCTCCTAGGCAAATAGCTTGCTACCCCCCTCACCCACATGGCTTTTTTGTTCTCATTACACATTTTTTCTCCTCTTGCAGAGCCATAAAACTAGCTCCCCCCTTCATGACTAAAGCCAGAGCCTTCCCACGTGGCCGATCGTAGGGCCATATAATTTTTTTAGAATTATTTAACCTTTTGAATATCTCAGATATGACTGTTAAGCAAGTCTTTAGTACCTTCTGACCACACATATAATAACTGATGAACCTCAAACAGTCCATTGGGCCTTTCTGTTAATAACAGCCATTTTGTTTTTTTGCTGAAAGTAATGGCTTTCTTCTGGCCACTCTGCCATAAAGCCCAACTCTATGGAGCGTACGGCTTATTGTCGTCCTATGTACAGATACTCCAGTGTCTGCTGTGGAACTCTGCAGCTCCTCCAGGGTTACCTTAGGTCTCCTTGCTGCCTCTCTGATTAATACCCTCCTTGCCCGGTCCGTGAGTTTTGGTGGGCGGTCGTCCCTTGGCAGGTTTGCTATTGTGTAATGTTCTTTCCATTTGGTTATGATAGATTTGATGGTGCTCCTGGGGATCATCAAAGATTTGGATATTTTTTTTATAATCTAACCCTGACTTGTACTTCTCAACAACATTGTCCCTTACTTGTTTGGAGAGTTCATTGGTCTTCATGGCAGTGTTTGGTTAGTGGTGCCTCTTGCTTAGATGCTGCAGCCTCTGGGGCCTTTCAAAAAAGGTGTGTATATGTAATGACAGATCATCCGACACTTAGATTGCACACAGGTGGACATGATTTCACTTATTATGTGACTTCTGAAGGTAATTGGTTGCCCCACAGCTTTTTATGGGTTTTATAACAAAAGGGGGTGAATATATACGCACATGACAATTCTCTGTTTTCTATTTCTAAAAAAATTGTTTTAGGTATATATTTTTCTTATTTCACTTCACCAACTTAAACTATTGTGTTCTGATCTATCACATAAAATTCAGATTAACAAAACATTTAACTCAAGGCTGTAATGTCACAAAATAGGTAAAAAGTGAAGGGGGTGAATACTTTTGCAAGGCACTGTATTTCCTCATGACCTGATCCTATATGTATCTGCCACATTTCCATTATGCAGATACATACCTCCCAAAGTTGTCAAAGGTGGACATTTACAGCCTTATTAAATTGCGAGTCGGCAAATTTAAAAGGGCTTTATTTAAGCACATAGCATATTTTTTTTACAGAAGTTTTTAGTTAGTGAACTTCTATCCAAAAGCAAGGACTTCACCAACTAAAAACTTCTGTAAAAAATATATGCTATGTGCTTAAATTGAGCCCTTTTAAATTTGCTGAATCACAATTTAATAAGGCTTTTATATTCTTGAACAAATATGAACTATTAGGCGGCGTTACCTACATTCTGTACAATGTGTAAACACTTAACATGTACACAATGCTCCATACACACATAATGCATGTATCTGACACTACAAGCTTCAATCTTTCTCCTAGACTTTGAGAGAAAAAAATAAATAAAAATTAACCGGTGAAAGTGGGACAAGGTCAGAGCTGGGAAAATAGGGGTTTGCTCTTAAATGTGGGATTTGCCTTCAAATGTGTGACATTTGGAAGGTTAAGGACGGGGGTATTTTTGCCTGAAAAGAAGGACAAACCTTCCTCTGGATTAAAAGTCTCTTCTCACCTCAGAAAGTTGATCATCAAAGAAACAAAAAATAGTACAAAGGTAATATTTATTATTTCTGTGCTTTAAAAGCATGCTTCCTAGTTTCAAGAGTGGGTATTCAGAATTCTTCATAGACCAAGATATTGACGAAGTGGTCTTTTAGTGACACATCTCTAAAAAAGAAGTTATATACAAGATACCACTTAAAATATCATCAGTGTGTATTGCCTTGTAAAGCCACGCAAAATGGCCTACTCCTGAATCTATAAATGGTGTATTACAATCCAGTCCTACAGGCCGATAGATAGTTCTTGGAACTCTCAGTGTTGGATAATTCCATGGCTCCTCCTCAGTGCAGGTGAACAAGTTCCGCCCATTGTGACATCACAATGACCGCGCACATGGGTGGAACACTTGCGAAAGGTACTGCCTGTTTAGAATTAAAATCCCCAAACTACTGTTAGATCGGAAGCTCTTCTTCTGGAATGATAATGTGACGGCTTTTTTATAGTACATATCGTAATTTCCATTTTTAAACAAAACAAATTATAAACCGTCGCATACTGTGCACTACATTTCCCAGTGTTCTTCGCGCATCCGGAAGTACCTTGGCTGAAGCCGCTTCCGGGAACCCCTCCTCCTCCTGCGCTTGTAGGATCGAAGCTGCAAGCTCGGAGCTCGGCAGCTTTACCTGGAGCCCCTCATTGACCATGAAACACACCAGCTTCCTACCCGAGCCGGCCTGCCTACTAGTGCTGCTAGTAAGTAAAATGTGCCTGGACGGAAGCTCTCACTGCTGGGTTTAGTTATAACCTGTTAGCCCCCCTCCACCCGTTATTAACCCGTTCATGACATGGAAATACCCTCAAAAATTGGGTCACTTAAAGAAACAGCCCCCACAACCATAGAAAGAGCCATGTCTGCATTCTCTAATGTACTCATTACATTTTAATTTCAGTCATTCTGATCTCATTACCACCCCCACATCATAATGCCCCACGGTCTTTCACTTACATATATGTTTTTACATTATTATGTTGTTGCTAAACTAGAGACTGTGCCTTATTACTGTCCCTACTTGATTCTAGTGACTCGCTTGGGTGTGTAATGTTATTTCCACAATCAAATCCTACAAACAAGACCTGCCCATTATAAATTCTCTCCATTGTAGAAATGTCTCTGTCTTTAATGGAACACCTTAATACATTATAATGAATTGTGATATATTATATAATGAAACGCTTTGAGGAATAATTGTAATGTGAACCCACCCCACCTCATTAATGGTAATGAGTAATTTAACTGCTTGATCGCCATGTTACAGGAATAATACAATTATTTTGGTCATTTGTGGCCAAACTCCGTATACAAAAAGAACACCGGGCCTTTAAGATTCTGAGCTTAATAATAAACAAATTGCAGCAGATATATGTGATAAAAGCGTATTATTAATCCCATCTATATAATCAATTTGTGGTTACCACTTCTGTGCTCAGGCCTCAGTTGTATAGGTATGTGGCATGCTTATATATCCTCCTTTTAACTGAAACAAATGAGAATTAATACATTATGTGAGTTGTTTTGGCATTAAACAATGTAATCCTGGATTTAAATACTAGGAGGCATGCCACCTAAATAGCATATATATATATATATATATATATATATATATATATATATATATATATATATAAATCACTTTAGCTAGCTCCTACATAACTTGTTTGGCTCCTCACTAGGCTGGCTTGCTCATAGGTTTCATATAAAGTTTTCAGCCCCTGTCTTGCTGATATCTGACTTTATTGGTTTATGAGCATTAACTTTGAGAGAGCAATTGTATCTTTGTAGGTTGCTAAACGGTTACAGTGTTTTTATTAGAAGGCCAATTGGATAGCTGTCGCTAATGTTATTTTAAAGCAACACCATGTATTGCACTGAGTGCTTGCTATGACACTCATAAAATAAATGCAAATGTGTATGATGTATACACACACCATAAATAGTTTGGTTTATTAACTCCATGCATTCCTTTTGGTTTATGTCTTGTGAAATATCTCTGCACCTTTCCAGTGACCAGTGAATGGGTTCACCGTATTGTCTCCTCATAGTGTGTTATATAAGACTGTGCTTGTAGTCTCGGTGCCGCCTCGCCCGGTTCTTCAGGGTCACGTCACAATCACAGTTTCTTCACCCAGTCACTCAGTGTATGGAGCACTTGCCTCTTATGTTGTGGCTCAATGTGATTGGTTGGTATTACGGAACTAAGAGAGGCCAAGCCGGCTATGTATCCGGAAGTACCAGATAGTACAGGAGGAAGCTCTTCTGTGATAAAAATAGAGACACTCACTAAACACACAGAACTGTCTCTTTAATGCAATGAGATATTATGTATTTAGTGATACGATGTTCTGTATTTGTTGTTATTATTATGATTATTATTATTATCTTTATTTGTAATTCACCAACATATTCTGTAGCGCTCAAAAAGGGTTAAGTACAGTACAAGCCAAAACAAAAATCGACACATTGCAAAGAATGGACTACAACTACTTCAGCATTTTCCAAAGAATACAATACTGTAGACATGAGTAGCAAATTACAAAGGTATAGACATATTTTGCGGTTATCAAAATATAAGCACAAGCATAAAGAAGAAAGCTCTGTTTAACTGGATCATTTATATACCCTGAGCCATCACACTATATATATATATATATATATATATATATATATATATATATATATATATATATATATATATATATATATATTAGACTATCAAAATATAAGTTCAGTGCAATACAATGGGTCAGCAGACAATCTAGTTGTGCAATAGACTTGAGGTCCCATCCTCCACATAGCTTACAATCTAATATATATGCTGTGTTTAGTTATGTTTGCTATATTCTGTGATTATTGATATGTACTTGCGTTTAGCGATTCTTGCTATAATACAGGGTTTGACATATTTATCTGCCAAGGTTAATTAGGAGCTAGGCCCTTTGGCTCGCTCGCTCACTCACTTTATATACATTATACAAATTTTAGGACTTCAGCTCCTGGGAAATTTCCACCTGATAAACAGTAAACCTACCAATTTCAATAGATGTAGGAGATTGTATTGACAATTTTAGAGTTAGTTATTTTATTTTTTTTGGGATGTATAACAGTTCTCCCATAGTTTTCTAAATATTAATGAACAAGTGCAATTTAAAAAAATCTGTAGTGGGACATTTATTTTCCTTAAATCTGAGGAGCCATTAAGACCTAGAAAACCACCATGTTCTCTGTTTCAAAATCATATCTAAATGTGTGTTACTTGCTGAAATAGTGACTTATCTGAAGTCTACAAAACCATATTTGCCCACAGTTTTGACAGGTTGGTTTAATTGTCTTCTACAACGTGAAATAGATGTTGCTTACATTGCTCATGATGGTGGTGCAGCCAGGCCCCTTTTAAACAAAGTGTGATAATGGAGAAGGGTGGAACAATGTTTGCTTGTGTTACAGAATAATCTTTAAGATAACTCCACATCATGATTTTATTGTTGTGAAAAGTGTCCTTCTTTCTAATGCAATCTCTCGATATTATCTTTAATGCAATATAGATAGAGCCTTGTTGCCATTTTATGTCTTTTTACGATTATCTAGTTCCTCAAAATGACAGATTTTAATGGTCTATGGGCAGCAATACAAAGTATAGGCTGGGATAAAGAACCGACAGGTAAAAAATACAGAAAATAAATGCACAACATTCAAATCCTTACTATATATACATTCTTCTTATCACCTTATACCATGTGGGAATAAAAATGAGTAAATCACATCCAATGTGGCTTAACAATGATTTAAAGATCAAGATACAGGGTAAAACACAGGCATTTTAAGTTATACAAACAAGAGGGGACAGAGACTGCTTTACGTGAGTAAAAGGAAAGCAACAAGGGCTGGCTAAAATAGGAAATGAATAGTTAGTTGCAAAGGAGAGTAAGACTATCCCTAAATTGTTTCTTAAATATATTAATGGGACAAAGGCCTGGAAGGAAGTTTTAGACCTGCAATCCTCACTTCTGTAGTGGAAAAGCTTTAAGAAGGGTTAGTAGCAGAAACTTAAACCAAGGCAACTTTTTTTGCTACAGAAGTACACCAAGAGAGGCTATTAAACAAAATAAATTATATTGAAACTGCAGTAAAAATCTATACATGCATAAAAACCTGGCCATAGAAAGCTTGTATAAATAAGGCTAACTGGCAGGTAAATGGCAAATGAGATTTAACTCTGAGAAATGTAAAAATGTATTTGGGACAGGAAAATATATTTATAAACTAAATGGAACAAATCTATGGGTATCTGAGATAGAAAAGGATTTAGGAGTGTTTGTGGACAGCAAACTGTGTAGTAGTGCACATTGGTAGGCAGCAGCAGTAAAGGCCGATACAGTATTAGCATTGATGAGGGTTAAAGAAGCAAAGGGAAATCATTATAAATCTTTTGGGCAGCACAAAAAAAATAAATAAAGTATATTGTATATCAGGAATTGTTACATAGGGCCTCATTCTATTAACGGCAGTAGGAGATGCAAGGACCGGCCGCAGGCTATTTGCCTATTCTATTCCTTTGCGGCCGAGGGCTCCGGCAGGCTTGCGGCCGGCGCCCTGTTATCCCTTGCGGCCGCACGTGCAGCAGGAAAGCCTTTGATCTTACACGGCCGCAAGAGTTTCGGCTGCAAGAAAGCCCCGGTTGCTATTCAATTGCTATGTAAACCCTCTCGTCATGGCCGTAATTATCTAAAACCGAGCCGCAGCTTACTTGCACCAAAAAGGTCCCGCTAGCACCCAATTAAGCACATAATAAAGCCACCCTGCACTTTGAGGAGACGATAAAGTGATTGGAGGTGTTAGCATTCATAGCACAACATTCCCCTACACTCAAATCTGAAAATCATTTTTAGTTAAATTCATATCAAATGTCCGTGGACAAAGTCCCAAGGGCTTGGAGCACCTCAGACCCGCAAAGGCTGCGGGATTAGCCTCAGTCAAGTCCGTAAATGGGTAAAATAGACCTACGGGTCGTAAAGGGCTTACTTACAAGTCGTAGCATAGAAAAGCCATCCTATACTTTTATTAGAAGTGAAAGTGATGTTCCCCATCATTTACAGTGCTTTGCAGTGCTGGATTTAATATACATTGGCTTCTACAATGCTTTGTTTGCGACCCTCCACCTCCGAACCCATACGGGTTTTGACAAAGACTAGCCCGCAGGACTACGGGACGGAAAGTAAACCGTAAATGATATATCGGATTTGGGCAATGTGCAAGCTTGAGAGGGTGTTGCTATTAATCCTCATGTCCCCCATTATGATGCCTAGAATTTACAGAGCTTTACAGTGCCATCTTGAATTTATATTTGCATTTACAGTTTTCTGACTTTGCGGCCGGAAAACAAGATTTACGGGTGCAGGAAAAACGCTTGCTGCCGTTTGCATGATGTGCGGCCGCCCGTGAGGGGTATATCCTTGCGGCGCCGTCCATTTGAATAGCAAGGTAGCAGTAGCTCTACACGGGGCCGGAAGATGGCCGCAAGGAATCGCAGCTTTGCGGCCATTTTACGGCCGTTAATTGAATGAGGCCCATAGTATTTAAGGTTGAAAAAAGACTTTCAGTCCATCAAGTTCAACATTTTAAGATCTCCTCTGATCTGCAATATATGCGGATTGACTATTTATTAATTAGTTGTGTGTGTGTGTGTGTATATGTGTGTGTGTGTGTGTGTATATATATATATATATATATATATATATATATATATATGTATATGTAAAAAATCAATTTCTTCCTGATCCCAGACACCGGCGACCGGACTTCTCCCTGGATCAATACTGCCTCTCTAATTATCCATGATAACCCTGAATACCCTTTTTAATTAGAAATAAATCTAGTCCCCTTTTAAAGTTATCTATCGAATCCGCTTTCACCACCTCCTCTGGTAGAGAATTCCACAGATTAACCACCCTTACTGTGAAGAACCCTTTTCTTTCTTTGAGGTGGAATCTTTTTACTTCTAACCTCAAGGGATGCCCTCTTGTCAGTTGAAAACCTCTTGGCACAAAAAGCTCCCCCGACAAATCTTTATACTGACCCTGGATGTATTTATATAAGGTAATCATATCTCCTCTTTGACGCCTTTTTTCTAGAGAAAATAAGTTTAATTTGGTTAGTCTTTCTTCATAACTTAGCCCCTCCATTCCCCTTATTAGTTTGGTTGCCCTTCTCTGTACCTTTTCCAGCTCTAAAATGTCCTTTTTATGAAGTGGTGCCCAAAATTGTACTCCATATTCCAAATGAGGGCGTACTAGAGATTTGTATAGTGGCAGAATTATATTTGCTTCCCTGGCTTCTATACCCTTCTTAATACATGCTAATATTTTATTTGCCTTTGCAGCTGCTGCTTGGCTTTGAGCACTGTTACCTAGGTGGTTGTCCACAAGCACTCCCAAATCCCTTTCAATATCTGATACACCTAGATTTGCTCCATTAAGATTATAAATTGCATGGCTATTTTTCCTTCCCAGATGCATAACCTTACATTTATTCGTATTAAATCTCATCTGCCATTTAGATGCCCATTCCTCAATTTTATGTAAATCCCCTTGGAGGGAAAGCACATCATTTTCTGATTTAATTACCTTGCACAACTTTGTGTCATCAGCGAAAATGGAGACACCACACTTCAATCGTACATCTAAGTCATTAATAAATATGTTAAAAAGGAGAGGACCTAATACTGAACCCTGAGGAACCCCACTTACCACATTAGTCCAATCGGAGTATGTTCCATTTACAACAACCCTTTGCTTCCTGTCTTTTAGCCAGCTCTCAATCCATGAGCAGATATTTACTGCAATTCCTGTATCCCTTAGTTTGCCCAATAGTCTCCCATGTGGCACTGTATCAAAAGCCTTTGCAAAATCCAAAAAGACTACATCCACTGAGTTGCCTTGATCCAGGTTCCTACTAACCTCCTCATAGAAACTAATTAGATTTGTTTGACATGACCTATCCCTCATAAACCCATGTTGACTCCTACTTATAATCCTGTTCAAATATACATATTCTTGTATATTATCCCTTATTAACCCTTCTAAAAGCTTCCCCACTACAGAAGTGAGGCTCACTGGTCTATAATTCCCCGGATTTGCTCTTGCTCCATTTTTAAATATAGGTATCACATCAGCTTTTCTCCAGTCATCTGGTAGAGACCCTGTGTTGAGTGAATCTTGAAAAATTAAATATAATGGTTTGGCTATTACAGAACCCAGTTCCCTTAGTACCCTTGGATGTATTCCATCAGGACCCGGGGGCTTTATTAACATTTATTTTTTCCAACCTCTTTTGGATTACTTCCTGTGTTAACCAATTATTTGGCAAAGGTAGTGTAGTCCCATTATGTTGCAGTGTCCCAACCACTGGTACCTCCCTTGTGTATACCGAGGAAAAGAACCTATTTAGCTCATCTGCCTTTTCCTGGTCACTAATTTTCAGACAGCCTGTTTCACATTGTAATGTTCCTATAGCTTCCTTCCTCACCTTCTTCCCATTAATATACTTAAAAAATATTTTAGGGTTAGTCTTACTCTCTTTTGCAATTAATTTTTCATTTTCTATTTTAGCCAGTCTAATCGCGCTTTTGCAAGCCTTGTTGATTTCCTTGTATTCCCGTAAAGCAGTCTCTGTCCCCTCTTGTTTGTATAATTTAAATGCCTGTTTTTTACTCCGTATCTTGATCTTTAAATCATTGTTAAGCCACATGGGTTGTGATTTACTCCTTTTACTTTTATTCCCACACGGTATATGCTGATGTGTATGTATATTTAGTAAGGATTTAAATGTTGTCCATTTATGTTCAGTGTTTTTACCTATCAGTTCTCTGTCCCAGTCTATACTTTTTATTGCCGCCCTTAGACCCTTAAAATCTGCCCTTTTAAAATTAAGAGTTTTTGTTGGCCCCTTAAAATGTTGTTTTTTTAATTCAATCTCAAATGATACTGTATTGTGATCACTGTTTCCCAAAGGTTGCCCTATTTCAACATTTGATACAATATCAATATTATTTGTAATGAGTAAATCTAAGATAGCTTCATTTCTAGTAGGCTCTTCTACAACCTGGGCCAGATAATGATCTCTGAGTGTACTCAAGAACCTGCTCCCCTTAGATGAACTGCTGGTCTCATTTATCCAGTTTATTTCAGGGTAATTAAAATCTCCCATTATTAGAACTTGCCCGTGCTTAGCTGCATTTCCAATCTGTAACAATAATTGTATTTCCTCACTTTCAGCTATATTTGGGGGTTTATAGCATACTCCTACTAATATTCTTTTGGAATTTGCTGCTCCGCTATTTAACTCTACCCACAAACATTCAACTTTATCACTAGGTCCACCATAAATATCTTCTTGGACTATAGCCTTAAATTCATGCTTAACATACAGACAAATCCCTCCTCCTCGTTTACCATTGCCTCTATCTTTCCTAAATAGGTTATAACCATCCAGATTAACAGTCCAGTCATGAGATTCATCCCACCACGTTTCAGTAATGCCTATTAAATCCCATTTTTCATTAATTGCTAATAATTCTAACTCTCCCATTTTTCCTGGCAAGCTTCTGGCATTAGCAAGCATACACCTTATGTTATGAGTCTGTAGTTCTGAAGTGCCTGCCACTGAACTTGAATTACTTAGTACTACCTCCATATTGGCTATACTACCCCTCCCCCCATCTCCTCCCCTATGAGTTGTTAATTCATCCCTTATACCCTCTACACTTTCTACCCCATTACTTATATCTAGTCCCTCCCCCCCACCTACTAGTTTAAAAACTCCTCCATCCTTTCTACCATCCTAGTAAGTGCCTGAGTAAGTTAACAAAAATGGGTTCCCTGGTGGTCCAGTGGTTAGGATTGAGTGCTTTCACCACCACCACCTGGGTTTGTTTCCAGTCAGGGAACCAAGTGGTCACATCACTCTAAAGCCAGGCAGGGTTACGCCAGGTCATTACTTGGTTGGCCAGCTAGGAATTCCAGGAGCTGTATGCTGTGGCCCACTGGAGAAGGAACTGGTAACCCAATCCAGTATCTTTGCTATGAAAACCAAGTGGATCAGCATGACCATGGACTTAAAAATGTGCATGCTCTTCTGGTCCATGAGTACAGGGTCAGAAAACCACAGAACGACGCAAAAAAAGTCAAAATAAATAGAGGGATTAAGTTATAAAGTGAGGCTAACCAAATTAGATATTATCTAACGAAATTAGATTTAACTTCTCAAGAAAAAAAAGGCACTTCCAATGTGATGTGGTTACCTTTTTATATGAATACATCCAGGATCAGCATAAAGCTCTCTGTAAAGTGAACTTTTCTTGCCAAGAAGCTTATAGTTGACAATTGAAGTCAGAAGTTAAAAAGTTTGCACATTAAAAAAAGCAAGAGTTCTTAATAGTAAGGGTGATCAAACCAAAGGAGGTTATGACAGCAGATTCAATATATAAAAGGGGTTGGGTTTATTTTTGATGAAAAGGTTCATATAATTAGGTGAGGCAGGAGATTGTTTCAGGATACAATCTGATTGCCAGTTTTTGGAATCGGGAAAGGAATCTTTTTGCCTGCTCCATTTTTTCTTACATTATCACACTGTTCTGATCCATGTTATATGGTAAATCAGGGCTTGAGAAAAGCTTGGCGTTTCTGCTCCTAATATGTTACTTATGGCTTATAATGCATTTAGTTATTAAAAAAAAAAATCTATACATATTCCATTCCCTGGTTGGCTCCACAGTACTATATTGGGTTGCTATGCTTTGCTTAAATTTCTCTGGATTTTTTGCTCTTAGTAATTTGTGGCAATATGCAGCACCACAAACATTCTTATAATTTGGATAGGGAGTATCGATACCAGGAGGAATCCGATTGCCAGTATCTGGTGTCAGGAAGGAATTTTATTTTCCCCTTTTAAGACAATTGCAAAGTTCCACTGAGTTGGTTTTGTTTGCCTTCCTCTGGATCAATTAACAATTAATCTGCATATTGCAGATCAGAGGAAATCTAAAAAGGTTGAACTTGCTGGACTAAGTCTTTTTTCAACCTCAATTACTATGACCTAATTTACTAATGTTTACTTCCATTTTCAAGTTTATTCACCTTCATCCTGTGCATTTGCAAATCATTTTTCCAGTTTCAATGCAGGGTTGTTTCCACAGGGAAGCTATTTGAATTAAAGCACACATTTCCATTATTTTATTTGAAGCACAAAGACAAATTTTAAATCAAACTATTCATGATTAAACAATCACGCTTCAAATATTAAGCAAAACTACCAATTATTCATAAACAATTTTAATTAAATTAGTGTGTTATTTTTTCTAAATTCTGCCACACAAAATAATTATGATTTTACTCTTTCAGTATTCACAATTGAGGAAAATACAGCAGGGTTCTCATAAAATGCCATAATTAAGAATTAGCAGGCAATATTTTTTTCCATGGAAACCTCCTCTTCATATTTAAAGGACCACCGTAGAAGTAAAATGCACATGTTTTTTTGTTGGTTAGACATAGAATATTAAAAACGATATTTAGTTTAAAATAGCTCCCAGGTTGAGTAGCAAGGTCTTCCTGGGTGCGTAAAAAAAATTGCATTACAGTAAAATGTTACTTGTGCTACAAGTGATCTCCCTAGGGATATTAGCTGAAATCACTAAACAGTAAATTGGTTTCTCTACGGGAAGGTAATTAAGATATGTAGCACGAGGCACCAGAAGGAAGCATTATTTATTATTTAAAGAACACATCCTATGAATAATGTGGATCTTTCAGGCAAGTAAATATAGTAATTTTTTAAATTTTGTGTTAAGTGTAATACAAAATATTTCTACATTCAAAAGAGTGATACTTTATTACAATCTTAATATTATTTATTACTAGCGAATTGCCCGTCAAAAAATGACGGAAATGATATTGTAAGTGAGCTAATGCTGTTTGTTGTATAATAATAAAATAAATAATAGATTAATAAAGTAATATACTTTACCTATTTTGGAGTAATATATGCAGGAAGCATTCTGTTGAAGAGCTGGCAATCTGTTTTGATGTTGCTGCAGCATTAGTGCTGTGCAGCTGCTGTGTAAGCGTGATGAATGTGTGAAGTATAATAGTGTGCGTGCGCGAGACAAATCTGTTAGGGTAGCTGTGTACTTCCGCATTGTATAAGTTATTGTTCTAAAATGGCGGCTAATGTGTGGTATGCGGCTGTGGCTGATTTAGCGTCCTTCGTTTTGGATGTCGTCCGACTTTTTCGGAATATCCGTAGCTGTTTGGTGGTGTTTTGCGTGCTTACTATCCTTTAGCCTCGTTTTCGTTTTGTTCGGCTGCCAGTTTTTCTCTTGCTTAGGTGATTTTCGGGTGTCTAAACTCTGAAATTTGGAGTTAAAACTAGGTGTAGCTTTACTTGCAGAGGTCCTGGGTGCACCACCTTGCTGTGGGTAAGCTTTTTATATGTTTGTTGTGTGTATTTATTGTGTTTCTAATGTTCTTGGGGTCGCGCGGGTTGCGTCCTTGTTTTCGAATCTCGTATGTTTTTTTCTGGAAATCCGTAGGTGTTTGGTGGTGTTTTGCGTCTTTAGACTGCTGTAGCCTCGTTTTCGTTTTTTTCGGTGGCCATTTTTTCTCTCGCTTAGAGGATTTTTGAGTGTCTAAACTCAACTAAACTTTATTTTGAGTTAAATTCAGGTGTAACTTCAGTTTTCGAGGTCCTGGGTGCCCCCTCTTCCTGTAGGTAAGCTTTTTATGTATTTGTTGTGTGTATTTATTGTGTTGATGTGTGCGCGTTTCGGACGATTTTTGCGAGGTCGTAATGGGTCGTAATGTGTCTCGTATTTTTCTTTCGTAACTACGTAAATGTTGCGAGGTCCGCA
Organism: Discoglossus pictus; assembly: GCA_027410445.1. Lineage (NCBI taxonomy): Eukaryota > Metazoa > Chordata > Amphibia > Anura > Alytidae > Discoglossus > Discoglossus pictus. Next base: position 255,844,144 of record CM050166.1, read on the forward strand.
GTTGCTGGCAAGGAGCGCCTTCAGCGCTCCATGCCAGCAACTCAGGCCCTCGATGCGCGAGCCCGCAAGCGTTGGTAACAACTCGCATGCTCACAACTATATATGTGATCTTTATTTGTGACGCACCAACATATTCTGTAGCGTTGTACAGGGGTTGAGTACATGGCCAAGACAAAATTTAACACCTTTATAAAGAATGGAGTGTCCTGTTTTTGAGCTTAAAATCAAATGTACATAGTGCTTGTTTCCAAAGCACCGACATAAGATTGTAAGTTTGAAAATTTTCAATCTAAAGGGTTTAGGAGAGGGTGACAAATTCAAGATGGCATTGTGAAAGCAATTTATTTAGTCAAGTAGAGGTGTCTGTGTGTTGTACTGTAGATTGTGGGTGTAAGTGTTATTAAGCTATGGAGTGTGCAGTTGGGCATATTAAGGCTGAAGGTGTTAGGATTTTTTAAACAGGTATGTTTTTAGGGATTTTTTTTTTTTTTCTTAAAGGTTTTGAGGCAGGAGGGTAGTCTAATGGAGCGGGGCACAGAGTTCCAGAGAGTAGGGGCAGCACAAGAAAAGTCTTGTAGGCAGGAGTGAGAGGAGGTAAGAAGAATGTCATTAGCAAAACGAAGGGGATGGTTGGGAAAAAAATAATTTTTATTAATTTGGGTGTTGACAAACTTTTACTAAACCTAGAGGTAAGTGTTTTTTCGGGAGTTATGGAATAATGGAGGTATATAGATCGATATAGAATTTCCAAAGGACCTTGGGAGCTAGAAGTAGAATTGTAAGAGCCTTGTCAAGCCCAGTACTACTATTGTGGTATAACATCTAGATATTCCATCGTTTACATAATAAAACCTAACATGACTTGATGTTGTTTTGGCCCTAAATATGTTTTTGAATTATTTTTGTTATCTTCTTACATGTCGGGTACAAATAACTTCTTCACATCTAAAAAGGAAATAATGAACACTGAATTTCATCATTTCTGCAGTATTCTTTTCCATGCAAGCCTCTTTTCTTCTAACCAGGTTTCAGACCTTCTTTTTTCGCATAAACCGAATTTAATACTTGCACACCTTCCCCAACCCCTTTAGCTATCCCTTATTTCATCAAATGCATCTGGGAATTCTATCAGAGAGCCATTCCCTGATTGATGGTTTTTAAAGCAAACTTCAGGGGCTCTCAAATCTCGTCAACTTCAGTATTTCAACCTCCTGGGACTTCTCAAAATTACATCTTTTAGCTTCCTGAAGCAAGCAATATAAATGTATGCTTCCTGTTGCCTGCCAGCCTTATGCAAATGACAAAGTGGTGGCAGATTACAACAATGGAAAATGCTTTGAGTACCTGGGGAGTAAGCAGGCCCTGAATCCTGTGGGGTTTAGACTTCAGGTGGTAAAAACAACATGTCAATCTGGATTAAAAATGGAATAAAGATGTTTGGCAGGCATAAAATTAATTTCATCATATATAGGTAGATACAGCTTGCAGCTGGAAAGAGTACATGGCAGTAAATGAAAGGTAAATGTAGAGAGTTAGTTTGAGTAAAGAAATACCAGTAGGCTGCATAAGAGATGAGATGCTAAGTGGTAAAAAAAAAAACCTGACACAGGAGATTGTCTAACTGGTACCCTCTAGTATACGATAGAGTTAAATAATTCACATCAATCACGACAATTATGTAAACATTAAACTGAAGGTCTTTAGAGATGGGAATGTTGAAGTTGAAACTGTACGGTTGTACTTCACCAAGATTTACCGTATTCATTAGAAAATTTAAATTTTATAACATTTTTTTTTCATTATTATGTTAGTTTGGTCCATTCAAATTTTGAATATCAGGGGAAAAAAAGTTGCCACCTATGGAGTCTTGCTCATGTATGTGTTTTACTGCTTATGGTATTTTAATTGATTTTAATTGTTTTCTTTCATTTTCAGGTAACTTGGGTTTGCACTCCATCAAGAAGTGAAATAATTAGTCTAGAGAGTGGCAATATAGATGATATTTTAAGTAAGTACATTATTTATATTTCAAAAGACTATACAGCTAGAAACAAAAAAAATCATCTTGATAACTGTTAGCAAGTAGTTACTATTCGGTGAGGTAAATAATGCCTAGTATAATTTACAACCAAACCACTGTAAAACCCAGACACTTTTTTTTTTTAGGGGGGTGGAGGGGTAGAGTAAATGGAGGAAGCAGACTTCATAAAAGGAAAAAATAGTGAGAAAATCCAGAATGTAAGAATAGCCTCTTGGAATGTGGGAGTTATAAACTTGCCAATAAAAAGAAAGACTATTTGAAACATCCAAAAAATGTAGGATCAGATATTATTCTCCTACAAGAAACTAATTTGTATATCAAAGAACATAAAAAGCTAGGTAGAGAACGGGCACAAGAAGTTATATTTATAAAATATATGAGAAATAAACCAGGAGTAGCCAGTCTCTTAGTGATTCAAATATAAACATAAAATAATTTCGACAAAGAGGGACGATATATTATAATACAGCTATGGATTGAACAAGAACAATTTCTATTGTGTAATTTATATGCCCCAAATAAAGATCAGATTAACTTTTTTCAAAAATAATAGCAACACTCTCTTTAATAAATGATGATTTAATTATCATTGATGTGGACTTTAATATTGCTCCATTTGGAGACCAATAGATAGAATTAAAACTTCTAAAGACCTTTGTGATAAAAGGAAAACAATTACTCGTAATAAGAGGGAAAAAAATACATAGTCAAACATTAAACAATTTAAATTTAATTAATATTTGGCACATCTTTAATCCACAGAAAAAAGTTTGCTCGTCACTCAAACACATCAAATTTTTCCACAAATAGATTATTTTTTAATCTCATTTAAATTGGTAGAAAAAATAGGAAACCTACAAATAGGAGACATTCTTTTATCAAATCATGCACCCATGATGATTGATATTAAATTGTCACAAACTGTATATAAAGAGGGAAATTGGAGATTTCACAATACATTACTGAAACATCCACCATTTCTAATCTGTATTAAAGAAAAACTGAAGGAATATCACAATAAAGCACATATAAACATTAAGGAGATATTTTGGCAGACTGCCAAGGTAGTACTTGGAGGTGATATTAGTTATTGTTACATAGTATTTGAGGTTGAAAAAATACTTATAATCCATCAAGTTCAACTTTTTAAGATCTCCTCTGATCTGCAATATGCAGAAGAAAAAAAAAAAAAAACAAAAAGAAAACATTAAAACATTTGCCAATCGTCTCAAATGGGGGAAAAAAATTAGTTCCTTCCTGACCCCAGAAATTGGCGATCAGATTCCTCCCTGGATCAGTACGCCCTCTCTAATTAACCAGGATAACCCTGAATGCAATTTTTGTTTAAAAATATATCCAGGCCCTTTATAAAGTTATCTATTGAATCTGCTGTTGCTACCTCCTTTGGAAGATAATTTCACAGATTAACTACCCTTACTGTGAAGAATCCTTTTCTTTTTACTTCTAACCTCAAAGGATGTCCTCTTGTCAGTTGAAAGCTCCCTTGACAAATCTTTATACTGACCCTGGATGTGTTTATATAGGGTAATCATATCCCCTATTAGACAACACTTTTTCTAGAGAAAATAAGTTTAATTCGGTTAGTCTTTCTTCAAACCTTAGCCCCTCCATTCCCCTTATTAGTTTTGTTACCCTTCTCTGTACCTTTTCCAACTCTAAAATGTCCTTTTTTATGAAGTGGTGCCCCAAATGTGTTCTCCATGTTCTCCATAAGTGAGGGCTTACTAGGGATTTGTATAGTGGCAGAATTATATTTGCTTCCATACGCTTCTTAATACATGCTAACATTTTACTTGCCTTTGCAGCTGCTGCTTGGCATTGAGCACTGTTACCTAGGTGGTTGTCCACAAGTGCTCCCAAATCCCTTTCAATATCAGATATCCCTAGATATGTTCCATTAAGATTGCAAATGCAATTTTTCCTTCCTAAACGCATAACCTTCCATTTATTTGTATTAAATCTCATCTGCCATTTAGCCGCCCATTTCTCAAATGTATACAAATTCCTTTGTAAGGAAAGTACATCATTATCTGATTTAATTACCTTGCACAACTTTGTGTAGTCAGCAAAAATGGAGACACTACTTTCCAGTACCACCTCTAATTCATTAATAAATATGTTAAAAAGGAGAGGACCTAATCCTGAGCCCTAAGGAACCCCACTTACCACATTAGTCCAATCCGAGTATGTTCCATTTACAACCACCCTTTGTTTCCTGTCTATTAGCCAGCTCTCAATCCATGAGCAGATATTTACTGCGGTTCCTGTATCCCTTAGTTTGCACAATAGTCTTGCATGTGGCACTGTATCAAAAGCCTTTGCAAAATCCAAAAGGACTACATCCACCGAGTTGCCCTGATCCATGTTCCTACTAGCCTTCTCATAGAAACTAATTAGATTTGTTTGACATGACATATACCTCATAAATCCATGTTGACTCCTATCTCCATTTGGAGACCAATAATCCTTATGAATCCTTCTAAAAGCTTTCCCACTACAGAAGTGTTGCTCACTGGTCTATAATTCCCCGGATTTGCTCTTGCTCCTTTTTTAAAATATAGGTATCACTCCTGTTTTCCGCCACTCACCTGGTAGCTACCCTGTGTTGAATGAATCTTGAAAAATTAGATATAATGGTTTGACTATTACAGAGCCCATCTCCCTCAGTACCCTTGGTTGTATTCCATCAGGACATGGGGCTTTATTATCAACATTTATTTTTTCCAACCTCTTTAGGATGTCTTCCTGTGTTAATTATTTGGTGAAGGTAGTGTTGCCCCATTATATTGTAGTGTCTTAACTACTGGTACCTCCTTTGTGTATACCGAAGAAAAAGAACTAATAACTAATTATCATACGGCCTGTTTCACATTGTCATGTTCCTATTAATATATTTAAAAGAATAGATAGAAAAAACAATGTGCCAAGAAAATGCAAGCTCTAAATAAAAAATTCATCCAATCTTATATTTCTCATAGAGATCTACTCCAAAATCAAGCTAAATTTAAAATTGCAAAAGGAGAGAGCGAGAATTGTTTAATGGTTAAAGCTTATAAATCTGAGTATTATAGACACAGTTTTTCAAAGTGTAAATAAAATATCTAAAATTGCTCACCAATTTATTGTAAAAAGAAAAAGGTTCTAATTGGATATCTAATATAGAAGAAGGCATAGACATCCTATTAAATATTTAAACAGTTTTTTTGGAGATACAAATGGCAAATTATGCAAATATGGAGATTTGTGGAAACTCTTATTTATCTAATTAAGACATTTCTAATGAAAAACTGGATAAATACAAGAGCCCCACTTATTATAGAATTAAAACAAATGATCTCGAAGTAGATTCCTGACCAGTTTGACAAATTCAGTAATTTAGAGAAAAGCAAGAATTTAAATTAAAATGCCAACATTATTACGAGAGAACAATTAAATTAGAAAATGACATTCCATGCCTAAATACAGGTTTGATATGTTGAGTGTTTAAGATATCCCATGGGCTAATTAAAAAAAATATATACGTTTTGTGGTCAAAATAAATGTACTCCCCCCTCCTTTTTTTATATTTTTTTATTGTCTTCTTCTCCCCCTCCTTCCTCTCTCTCACTCTTTTTTTTTTTTCTTTAATCTTTTGAATGATGGACTGTCATTGATATAAACCTATTTTAAATTTAAATATTTAAGGCATAATGTTTTTATGATTAAAAATTGTTTATTACGAATTGCTAGAGATCAATTCTTTGTATTTGACAACTGTATTTTGTTTGTATGTTGGAGTGTGATTTACAATGTATTACTTTTGTAATAAAGGAGAAAGAGAGAATTATAGAAGGGAAAAAACAAACAAACTCCACAATATATTCTGCAAAACACTTTTTTGTTTTTTTATTTTAAACATGACATTTTATTAGCAAAGTCTTTAACTGAAAAATCACATTATTTATACCTGACTTAGAGGTCTTGGATGTCTTTTTGTCTTTCTCCCTGCTATAAAGTTGATCTCAGAGTGCATATCTAGTGACACCGTTCCTCTCACTGATCCATTAACCACATAGCTGTTGAAAAAATCTGGTTATTTTATGATGCATGCTGAAGGCAACTAATATGATGAGGCTGAGTAAAGTAGTAAACGTGTATGATGTGTACAATGAAAATTTACTAAGGAAATTACATTTTGTTAAAATTGCAAAGATGTTTGCTGCTGATGGGTTTGGAACCCCTGCTGTAGTCTTTTTGTATAAACACTCTATATAATGAGGTAGTTTCAAGGCACACACTGCTTAATCTGTTGTTTATGAACATTTGATATGGACGTACTGATATACACCAACATCAAAAAACACTTCCAAATAACCTCATCTAAATTAATTTTACTTCCAATTATTTCTCTCTTCCTCCCTTTTTATTCCTGACTTTTTTCTGCTGCTCGGTTTTATATATCTATCTATAGATATATAGATAGATATATCTATCTATGGTAACCGTGAATATCCAGTTGAATAATCAGAGTATTGTAGTGAATAGTGATACCTTTTTTATTCGACAAACATATTCATAATAAAGCGACGAGATTTTGAGAGATAATGTCTCTCTTTATCAAGTCAAAAAGCGATACTCAACTTACCATATATACTTGAGTATAAGCCGAGGCACCTATTTTACCACAAAATACTCATCCTCAACCCCCCCTCCTCCTCGTCCTCAACCCCCCCTCCTCCTCATCCTCAACCCCCCCTCCTCCTCATCCTCAACCCCCCCCCCTCCTCCTCATCCTCAACCCCCCCCCCTCCTCCTCATCCTCAACCCCCCCTCCTCCTCCTCATCCTCAACCCCCCCTCCTCCTCCTCATCCTCAACCCCCCCTCCTCCTCCTCATCCTCAACCCCCCCTCCTCATCCTCATCCTCAACCCCCCCTCCTCATCCTCAACCCCCCCCCCCCTCCTCCTCATCCTCAACCCCCCCCCCCTCCTCCTCATCCTCAACCCCCCCCCTCCTCCTCATCCTCAACCCCCCCCCCTCCTCCTCATCCTCAACCCCCCCCCCCTCCTCCTCATCCTCAACCCCCCCCTCCTCCTCATCCTCAACCCCCCCCCCCCCCTCCTCCTCATCCTCAACCCCCCCCCCTCCTCCTCATCCTCAACCCCCCCCCTCCTCCTCATCCTCAACCCCCCCCCCCCCCCTCCTCATCCTCAAGTATAAGCCGAGCGGGCCATTTTTAGCCTTAAAAAAGGGCTGAAAAACGCTGCTTATACTCGAGTATATATGGTATCTCTATATTAAATTTCCTTCCAATTTACATATTTTTTTAATTAATCAGTATCCTTTATTAGAGTGGGTGGCTGTTAGCTTGTATAAAGGACTCTTTCTCAATAGAGGGAAGTAGGTGGACTAGACTCTAGCATTTTAAAATACAAAAAAAATGATATGCTTTGCCAATCAGCTACTGACTGAGACAGTCACAAACATTTAGATTTAATTTCAATCTTTCTCTATTTTGTCTTCATTGGAATACTAGATGTGGGGATTCATTAGATAATGGGTATCCTGTTATGGCACTTGTTGAACAATGTGTTGACAGCAGTAGAGTGCTGGAGCATTAAATTATCTTTTAATTTAAACAAAAAAAAGCTGAAATTCTGAAGCAACTGCAGCAGTTCAAGAAAAAACACCCTTGTTTGAGAAGTATGTACCAACAAACAATATTAAGTTGCGTAATCCACAGAATTAAATATTTTTTTGAAAAATCTGCTTGAGTACAATAATCCATTTTGTTTCTTACATCCCATGCTCAGTGCTGGGAGAGGCGGTAACAGGCAATCCAAAACATTTGTTTGATAATAGAATAAGGTTGAAATTAACACCATACCCCTTCCCCCTCACTGGTCCAGATGCAGACACTTTGTCATTCAGTGTAACCATAGATCTTCAGAAATGTAAATGCTCCTCACACACATCTTCCACCAATGTATCATGAATCTCTCCAGAGCCCTGCAGAGGCATCACAATTTTTATTTTCTAAATAAAAAATAAATACATTGCTGTATGACTTTATTCATGATTAATTACACTGTTAGTTGGACAGAGTTTTTAGACTTACCGTATATACTCGAGTATAAGCCGAGGCACCTATTTTATCACAAAATACTGGGTAACATGAGTGACTCGAGTATAAGCCGAGGGTGGGAAATGTGGTGCCCCCTGTGTCCCTCTTGTGCCCTGTGTGTCCCCCCTCTTTTTCTGTGTCTCTTCTCCCCTCTCCCTTCCCTGTGTCTCTTCCCTCCCCCCCCCCCCCCCTTATCACCCTCCTCATCCTCAGCCTCCCCCCACAACCCCGGCACCCGGTATATGCTAATGACATGGCGAGCATGTGACGTCACATGCGCGTTGGGTCAAGAAAAAGCGGAGGCCGGAGCAGGTAAGTGAGGGGAAAGGGAGGGGGGGGGGGGGGGTTAGAATGAGGCGGGGGTGTTGAGGAGGAGGGAGAGAGACACGGGAGAGTGACTCGAGTATAAGCCTGAAAAAGGGCTGAAAAACTCTACTTATACTCGAGTATATACAGTATTTTTTTTTCTTCATTGTGCACTGGAGCTTTACAAACTGGTAAGTTAGTCCAGATTCAAGGTTTGTTTATTAAAGGTTTCAAATGTCATAGTTTAAAATATAGGTTGTAAAACATACTTTTAACAGTCAAATATTATAGAAATAAAAACTTTTTTGTGCAGAAAATTTACACAGAAGTTTGTCATATTTTGTTAGCATGCCTTTATAATGCTCCCATCAGACTTGCCATCATATTTTTGTGTTGGTATTTTTGTGTTGTTGCTAATTACTTTGCATACAAGCTCAGATTGTAGCAAGTGTTTGTTAGGTTAAGAACAATGTCCAACTTTTCAGTTGCTATTTTATGCAGATGTCCTTGGATTAGCAGCATTTACACTCTATCACAGTATTTCCCAAACTGTGTTCTCTGTGCCCCTCTACTAAAGGGTTTCATGTAAATGTTATCACAAAAGGTTTTTCTTTGGTATCCTTAAAAAGCTCATAGAGATGTGATATCCTGTGTATGGATTATTTTTATTTTGTCTGCTTCCAGGCAGTGGTGTTGAATCACTTTTTTTCACAATGTTTTTCCGAGAGTCTTTTGGGGTCCTAGGAGTCCATCATTACTTTATGAGTACAAATAATTCCATGAATTATATTTGGAAACACTACCCTAAGAATCTCCAGTAGAAATCCAGTTGTCATTTCAATATTGTCAAAAAAAATATTGTAATGTAATTTAATATTTTTACTTTTTTTGCAGATAATGCAGATGTTGCTTTAGTCAATTTTTATGCTGACTGGTAAGTTTACTATTTATACTGTATTTTTTATACTTGCACCACAGTTTGGCCCAAAAAATAAAGGAAAAAAACATTTTATAAACATGTTTAGAAAAACAATTAAAGGGCTTCAGACTCTGAACTCAGATCTGCATGATCACATATATAATTGTGAGCGTACGGGCCGTTGCTCACGCTTGCGGGCTCGCGTAGCGAGCCCGCGGCCCTCGCGTAGCGAGGGCTGCGGGCCTCAGTTGCTGGGATGGAGCGCCGAAGGCGCTCCATCCCAGCAACTGAGGCCCTTGCCCGCAGCGTACGGCCCGTTGCTCACGCCTCGCGGCCCTCGCAGCGAGCCGCGGCCCTCAGTTGCTAGAATGGAGCAGCCACCTCCTCCCCACAATGCCCCGCGCAGGGCCGCCCAGTCCCCGGTTCGGGTTCACCCCCCGCACAGTGTGAGTTGTTGCCAGCATGGAGTGCCCGAGCGTCGCTGCGCGTACACGATTTCCCTAGCCAATGCAGGCGCAGCAACACCAAGTATACGTCACTGCACGTGTGCGTGCCTGAACACTCTGCGCAGTTGCTCTTTCCAGTTCGTATTGCGCATGCGCCTTTTATGCATGCATCTTCACAAGCACGGTGCAAGACAGGAACTGGTAAGTATGACATGGGAAGCATGCTGTCATTATAATGGATGATGATAACAAGCACATATAAAGCAGGGAGCTGGTTGTGTGTGTGTCTTTTCTGCAGTATGTTATTATATGCCATGTGTGATACACAAGGGGTGGTTACACAGCAGGACACATGTTGGGTCTATTAATATAAACGTGTAGAAGAGCACAAGATGCCTCCCTGATCAATCACTTTGTAATTACTCACTGACTTTTTAATTTAAAGTATATCAACATTGTGTTTGTTTATTTTCAGTAAAAATTACACAGATTTACTAAAATATACAGAAATTATTGTGTATTTGTGCATTAAACTATATGTCTGCTTTCTGTATATAGTGTACAGGTCATGGCAGGAACAAAACCATATATATATATATTTAAAAAAAAACACACAGTATATGTATATATATATATGTGTATATATATATATATATATATATATATATATATATATATATATATATATATATAAAAACACACAGTATATGTGGGTGTGTATATATATATATATATATACTGTGTGTTTTTTTAATATATATATATATATATATATATATATATATATATATATATATATATATGGCGTATATATAGTGTGTGTGTGTGTGTGTGTGTGTATATATATATATATATATATATATATATATACTGTGTGTGTATATAGTGTGTGTATACAGTGTGTGTGTGTACAGATATACAGTCAGTGCATACACCTATATGTGCATGTATAACATATATTACACGGTACATTACAGTCAGTCATTGTATATGTGCCTCATCTCCATCTTATTGTGTGTGTGTGTGTTTATATATATAATGTATGTGTATATAATGTGTGTGTGTATCACATATATAGTTGTGAGCATGCGAGCCCGCTCGAGCCATTGCTCACGCTTGCGGGCCGCCGAACAAAACAAAAACGAGGCTACAACACACTAAACACGCAAAACTCCCCAAGAAACACGCAAAACACCTACGGATATTCCGCTACAGGCGCATACCACACATTACCCGCCATTTTAGAACAATGCGGAAGTACACGAGTACGCTAACGGTTTGGTCTCGCGCACGCACAGTGTTACACTGCACACATTCAGCATGCTTACACAGCAGCTCCACACCACTAATGCTGCAGCAACATCAAAACAGATTGCAGCTCTTCAACACAATGCTTCAAAATAGGTAAAGTATATTACTTTATTAATCTATTAGTTATTTTATTAGTATACACCAAACAGCATTAGCTCACTTACAATTTCATTGCCGTCATTTTTTGACGGGCAATTCGCTAGTCTTGTATAACAGTCAAAACTCAAGGTATAAACCTTGTTTCAGTTGAAGCTCTCTTCATTGTTTTATAAAAGATTGAGATGAAAGATTAACAGTTTTTGTAAAGACTCCTAGAAAACCTTGAACTATTTATACATTTTAAAAACGCAAAACTTTTTAGCCTTCGTTGTAGAGCAGCTTAAGGTTCATAACTACTTTAACATCTGTATTTTAAGAAATGGTTTATGTTGGTACTGCTCAATTTCTTTAGTGTGAGTGCCACATTTATATTGGCTGGTGAGTTGGATTTAAAATAACATAAAACAATGTTTATGTAAATATACATGTGTGTGTATATATAGTTACATAGGGCCTCATTCTATTACCGGCCGTAGGAGATGCGGGCCGCAAGCTATTCTGCTATTCTATTCCCCTCCGGCCGGGGATTCCGGCAGGCTTGCAGCCGGCGCCTTGCTATCCCTTGCGACCGCTCGCGCCGGAGGAAAGCCTTTGATCTAAAACGGCCGCAAGAAAGCCCCGGTTGCTATTCTATTGCTCCGGGAACCCTCTCTGCAAGGCTAAAAGCGAGCCGCAGCTTACTTGCAGGAAAAAGGTCCCGCTAGCACCAATTGAGCACATTATAAAGCCAAAATAAAGCCATCCTGCACTCTGAGGAGACTGATTGTAGGTGTTAGCAAAAATAGCACAACATTCCCCTATACTCAAATATTTGTCATTTTATATATGTCAAATATCTATGTAAAAAGTCCAGAGTGCTTGGAGCACCTCAGACCCGGCCACGCTGCGGCCTGAAAATAAACAGTTAATGTAAACTCGGGTTTGGGCTGATGAGCAAGCTTGAGAGTGGGTTACTATTAATCCTCATGTCCCCCAATATGATCGATAGCATTTACAGAGCTGTACAGTGCTGTCTTGAATTTATTTTTGCATTTAGTGATTTCTGAGCTTACGGCCGGTTGCAAGATATACGGCCGGCCGTAAGAGGAGATCCTTGCGGCCGTTTTACGGCCAATAATAGAATGAGGGCCATAGTATTTAAGGTTAAAAAAAGACTTTCAGTCCATCAAGTTCAACCTTTTAAGATCTCCTCTGATCTGCAATATGCGGATTAACAATTAATTAATTAGTTGTGTATGTATGTATGTATGTATGTGTGTATATATATATATATATATATATATATATATATATATATATATAATTAATATATTAATATATATATATATATATAAAAATCAATTCCCTCCTGATCCCAGACACTGGCGACCGGACTTCTCCCTGGATCAATACTGCCTCTCTAATTATCCATGATAACCCTGAATTACCTTTTTAATAAGAAATAAATCCAGTCCCCTTTTAAAGTTATCTATCGAATCCGCTGTCACCACCTCCTCTGGTAGAGAATTCCACAGATTAACCACCCTTACTGTGAAGAACCCTTTTCTTTCTTTGAGGTGGAATCTTTTTACTTCTAACCTCAAGGGATGTCCTCTTGTCAGTTGAAAACCTCTTGGCACAAAAAGCTCCCTTGACAAATCTTTATACTGACCCAGGATGTATTTATATAAGGTAATCATATCTCCTCTTAGACGCCTATTTCTAGAGAAAATAAGTTTAATTTGGTTAGTCTTTCTTTATAACTTAGCCCCTCCCTTCCCCTTAGTTTTGTTGCCCTCCTCTGTACCTTTTCCAGCTCTAAAATGTCCTTTGCCCAAAATTGTACTCCATATTCCAAATGAGGGCGTAATAGAGATTTGTATAGTGGCAGAATTATATTTGCTTCCCTGGCTTCTATACCCTTCTTAATACATTCTAATATTTTATTTGCCTTTGCAGCTGCTGCTTGGCTTTGAGCACTACCTTTAAGTTACCTAGGTGGTTGTCCACAAGCACTCCCAAATCCCTTTCAATATCCGATACACCTAGATTTGCTCCATTAAGATTATGAATTGCATGGCTATTTTTCCTTCCCAGATGCATAACTTTACATTTATTCGTATTAAATCTCATCTGCCACTTAGATGCCCATTCCTCAATTTTTATGTAAATCCCTTTGGAGGGAAAGCACATCACTATCTGATTTAATTACCTTGCACACCTTCGTGTCATCAGCGACAATGGAGACACCACACTCCAATCCTACATCTAAGTCATTAATAAATATGTTAAAAAGGAGAGGACCTAATACTGAACCCTGAGGAACCCCACTTACCACATTAGTCCATTCGGAGTATGTTCCATTTACAACAACCCTTTGCTTCCTGTCTTTTAAACAGCTCTCAATCCATGAGCAGATATCTACTGCAACTCCTGTATCTCTTAGTTTGCACAATAGTCTCCCATGTTACACTGTATCAAAAGCCTTTGCAAAATCCAAAAATTCTACATCCACTGAGTTGCCTTGATCTAGGTTCCTACTAATCTCCTCATAGAAACTAATTGGATTTTTTTGACATGACCTATCCCTCATAAATCCATGTTGACTCCTACTTATAATCCTGTTCAAATAGACATATTCTTGTATATTATGCCTAATTAACCCTTCTAAAAGCTTCCCCACTACAGAAGTGAGGCTCACTGGTCTAAAATTCCCTGGACTTGCTCTTGCTCCCTTTTTAAATATAGGTATCACATCAGCTTTTCTCCAGTCATCTGGTAGAGACCCTGTGGTGAGGGAATCTTGAAAAATTAAATATAATGGTTTGGCTATTACAGAACCCAGTTCCCTTATATGTATATATATATATATATATATATATATATATATATATATATATATATATATATATATATATATATATATATATATATATATGTGTATATATATATATATATATATATATATATATATATATATAATGTATGTGTATATATGCTCTCTCACTCTCTCTCTCTCTGACTCTCTCTCTCTCTCTCTCTCTCTCTCTCTCTCTCTCTCTCTCTCTCTCTCTCTCTCTTTTCCTCACTCTCTCTCTCTTTTCCTCTCTCCCTCTCTCTTTTCCTCTCTCCCTCTCTCTTTTCCTCTCTCCCTCTCTCTTTTCCTCTCTCCCTCTCTCTTTTCCTCTCTCCCTCTCTCTTTTCCTCTCTCCCTCTCTCTTTTCCTCTCTCCCTCTCTCTTTTCCTCTCTCCCTCTCTCTTTTCCTCTCTCCCTCTCTCTTTTCCTCTCTCCCTCTCTCTTTTCCTCTCTCCCTCTCTCTTTTCCTCTCTCCCTCTCTCTTTTCCTCTCTCCCTCTCTCTTTTCCTCTCTCCCTCTCTCTTTTCCTCTCTCCCTCTCTCTTTTCCTCTCTCCCTCTCTCTTTTCCTCTCTCCCTCTCTCTTTTCCTCTCTCCCTCTCTCTTTTCCTCTCTTCTCCCCCTCCCCCCCGGGCTTGAAACTGGCCCAAGTGTCTTATATTAATACTAGCGAATTGCCCGTCAAAAAATGACAGCAATGAAATTGTAAGTGAGCTGATGCTATTTGGTGTATAATAATAAAAAATCAAATATATTAATAAAGTAATATACTTTACCTACTCCTCAACCTCCTTCCTCATCCCTCCTCATCCCCACCAATCCCTCCTCATCCCCACCAATCCCTCCTCATCCCCCCCCAATCCCTCCTCATCCCCCCCATCCCTCCTCATCCCTCCTCAACCCCAACCACACGGGAGGGGGGGGGGGGGGGTGTTAGAGACACAGACGAAGAGATAAATACATGGATAAATAGACAGACAGACAGACAGACGGAGAGATAGATACATGGATAAATAGACAGACAGACAGACGGAGAGATAGATACATGGATAAATAGACAGACAGACAGACGGAGAGATAGATACATGGATAAATAGATATCCAGCACAGTTCACCACCAGCTGTTTCTATCCCTCCCACTCACGGTGTCGATTATACTTGGACTTGTTATACAGCAGCTCAATCAGCTCCATGTTTCCCCTGTCACTGCGTCACTTCCGTGGGCGCGACAGGGAGTCATGTGACCTTCTGTCAGCTGGGGCTGGACTGTGGCTGTGAACTGCAGGTTTGAGCAGGGACTGGACGTGCGCGCTCCCGAGAGCGGGCTTTGATACGTGAGGCTTGGTGTGCGGGGAGATGTGTTATGTATCTGTATTATTATATGTATATGCACTATTAGTACTGCAATATGGGATTATATAGGGTCCAGCTATATGCACACTTCGAGTTATACACTTATTCACTATATACATACACCTGGGTACTTAGCGTGAGACGTGGGATGCTCCACCACCGCAAATGCGGCCCCTTGCTTCGCGAGGATCCGCATTTGCGGGGACGTTGGGATGCTCCTCCACCGCAAATGCGGCCCCTCGCTTCGCGAGGACCCACATTTGCGGGGAACTGCGAGCCCGCAAGCGTTAGCAACAACTTTTCGCAAGCCCGCATGCTCACAACTATATATGTGATTAGCTTTGTGAGAAGGTTGTCTCTGGCATTCAGTGGGCCATAAAAATTAGGCAATGGGTCATATCATTTGACCCACCCACCGCCCCTCTGTTAAACAGCACAGTTCTACGCCAAACATTAGTTCTAAAGACATATGAACAGGCCGGGGTTTGATTATATATCCCTGCTTGAAAACTGGTTTGCCGATTTAGTGGGTCAAACAAAATGTATATCTGAAATTAACCAGATTTTTTTTAAGTGCAATTTCTAAGTAGACAAATAATTTAACTTCGCAAATGTTCAATCCTTTACCTTTTGCAGTAAAGGGCCACTGTATTTGGAACAGAAAATTCACAATAAATACAGATAACAAATTTGCAACTTATATGTTGCAATAAAGGGTAATTGTCATTCTATAGCACTCTTCCATATTCCATGGTGTACTGTATCATGAACATTTATAATTTTTTATGCTTAAAATCTGCTCTTTTCTTAGAGTAAAATGCATTTTAACAAGCAATATTTCACTAACTGAAAGGTTTTCATCTCTATCACGTTTGTTTTCCTTTCTGTTTGTCTGCATGTAACATATCGGCAATATTCAGAGTGTCCTGTTATTTTTATTAAGAAAACAAAAAAAACAAAAAACAATATTGGTGTTTAATGTTAATGGTCAGATATGAAAGCTTGAGACATACTCTGTATTCTGGATGAAAAGAAGAAATATTTCTGATCAGAGTTGAACTGATCAAATGAAGTTTGAAAGTTGTTTATATTACTGTGCACCACAGCTTGCTTTACAGTATTGGATAATCACAGTGGCCCATTAACAAACATGGCAAAGTTCTCAAAGTAGATTTTAAAACTGTACCTGTAAGCTTGGATATCTGCAACTAATTCTGGTTGAACAAATTAGAAACATTTTTAGAAAAATTGATAATTAGCAATTGCTAATTTTATGCAGCGTTTATTTTGAAATTTACATTTTAATATTGTTCCACTTTAGGAAAGCGTGCTATTCACTCCTTGCTCAGTACTAAGTTCTGTAGAGAGACAACGGGGGGGAGACAACACAATTAGACTCTGCTAGAAATACGTTTTTCTCCAAACAAATATTTTACAGAGCTGCTAATTTTTGTTATAGAACTCAGACATAAATGTTTCCCAAACGGCAGTATTCCTATAAAAACAAAAAAAATGCACATTTTCTATGGATTGCACAGACATGTTATTTAACTCTCCATTTCCTTTCAAAATAGGTGCAGATTCAGTCAAATGCTTCACCCTATTTTTGAGGAGGCATCAAATATAATTAAAGAAGAATATCCTGATGCCAATAAAGTAGTTTTTGCGCGAGTGGATTGCGATCAACATTGTAAGTATCAACATCTATATAATGCTGGCAAGTATCAAGAGTGTTGCATTCTGTTTATCTCAAATTTTGTTTACCCACCAAAATAGTGAAAATCAGCTATGGTGAGAGCTGCAATATTATAATTTCACCATGCCAAACTTAAAGGTATATGCAAGTGAGCTGGGTTATGAATGCATCTGATAGAGGGGAATTAGTAGTGTATGATTACATTTATTTGCACGCACTATGCACGCTTTGCATTAAAAAAAACTATTGCAGGTGATTTTTACACAGCTCCTGAGAGGGTTCATTTGTGTAAAAGTGTACCCTGTCCATGTGAGCATGCCCAGCCGTGCAGCCAATCGGCAATGCTGTATGCAGCCAGCTAGATGAGGCTACTACACTGGGTCCATAAAGGACCATAAATTGACATTAAAGTAAAAATGCCATCATATTTAATTTTTCAAGATTCACTCAACACAGGGTCTCTACCAGATGACTGGAGAAAAGCTTATGTGATACCTATATTTAAAATGGGAGCAAGAGCAAATCCGGGGAATTATAGACCAGTGAGCCTCACTTCTCTAGTGGGGTAGCTTTTAGAAGGGTTAATAAGGTATAATATACAAGAATATGTCTATTTGAGCAGGATTATAAGTAGGAGTCAACATGGATTTGGGGGATAGGGCATGTCAAACAAATCTGATTTAGTTTCTATGAGGAGGTTAATAGGAACCTGGATGAAGGAAACTCAGCGGATGTAGTCTTTTTGGATTTTGCAAAGGCTTTTGATACAGTGCCACATGGGAGACTATTGTGCAAGGGGGGGTGTTGAGGAAAAGTAGACAAGGGGGTAGGGCTGTTGAGGAAAAGTAGACAAGGGGGTAGGGCTGTTGAGGAAAAGTAGACAAGGGGGTAGGGCTGTTGAGGAAAAGGAGACAAGGGGGGGGGGTGTGGAGGAAAAGACACTGGGGGAAAGGGGGGTGTGTGGAGAAAAAGACACGGGGGGTGTGGAGGAAAAGGAGACACGGGGGAAAGGGGGGGTGTGGAGGAAAAGGAGACACGGGGGAAAGGGGGTGTGTGGAGGAAAAGGAGACACGGGGGGAAAGGGGGGGTGTGGAGAAAAAGACAAGGGGGGAAAGGGGGGGGTGTGGAGAAAAAGACACGGGGGGGAAAGGGGGTGTGTGGAGGAAAAGGAGACACGGGGGGAAAGGGGAGTTTTTTGTTTTCTTTTTGGCACCGTTTAATAATTTATTATATGGGCATGTTCTTAAAGTTTAGAATAGTTCGTTAATTTTGTATTGCATTAATTAGTGTAGAAAACAATTGCTTTTTAGCCTTTTACCAACAATATAGATTGTTTGGTGTACGACACTCTTTAAATTGTGAAAGATGCTTGTTTACCCTCTACCTTACTCTCGAAGTTTCACTTTCTTTCATTCTCACCATTTTAGTCTTTTATTCTTCCTTCGGGGTTTGCATTAGTAGCACAGATGTGCAGATATTATTCTTCCTCCTTACTATTTTACTTAGTTTTTTTCCCATATTATTTCTTCAGGCTCAATTGTTTAAATTTTTTAAATAATTTTGTAGTTTAAAACAGGATAAACAATTTGTTATTTTGTCACCAATGTTGTGTTTAGCACTGGAAAAAGTTCTCTTGTAAATATGTTAATAAACTTTGGGAATGGGTCACATTCTTTTTAAACACTAAACATTTCTATTCGAAGACAATTTTCAGACTCCCAACTGGAAAAATATCACTTAATACAACTAAATTTGTTTTTCTGCAGGTCCGGGTATTCAATATCCCTTTATAGAAAGGTTACCCAAAAAGTAGATTGTGATCTAAATCTAGGTCATAAAGGTATTAATGATGAATCTTGGAGTGACGACAGTATGTCATGTTTAATCTGCAAAGAGGAGCAAATAAAAAAAAAAAAAAAAAAAAAAAAGGGAAAGTTAAATATGTAATAAATGGGAAGGCATGCATGCTTGAAATTAGTTACAGAGCTATTAAATTAGACCTTGCCACGAGTTGCAGGCTTGGCGCAAACCCGTAAACCATTTGTCGAAAGTTGGATGCTTTGCCGTGAACGTGATCAATTAGTCAAACCCGTAGTTACGGGCTTAGATGGAGCCAATGGCAACAGAGAGCGTCATAATTACGTCACAGATTTCAATTACGAGTTACGATCGGACCCCCATTCCAGAAATAATGCAGTTTTGATAAATCTGTAAATATGATACTCTAGTTCCATTATATGTATTAACACGTTGATTGTTGTGATCGGTACAACACGGAAATGTAACTGAAAATAAAGTATTTTATATTGCCGATTTGCGAGCTTGAGAATGTTGTGCTAGTCATTCTAATACCTAACATCACGTTCCCTTTTATTATATGTACAGTAGTGTGTGTGTATTTGCATTTACAGTGCTACGGATAGGACTTTACCCCCAAGCATGTCCTCTCTAGTACCCGCTGGCTTCTTGGCTCTCTTTGCAGTTTACGGGGTCGAACGCCAGTGAATTTGTTGCAGTTTTTAATAGTGAAATTGGAACGTAGCAGTTACGGGCTTGACAGAACAAAGGATTTGCGGGCGCAAATGTAACGCGTCCCGTAGGCTTTTTTCGCTCATAACCCACAGATCGTCAGCGGCTTGCTTTACAGGGCCAATGTAATAACTGTAAGTCTTGCGGGCTATGTTACGGGCTACGGTTTTACCAAAAGGGGAATTTAATAGGGCTGAGTATGACCTTGTTAAGTAGAAAAGTAGGTGCTATTTTTCAATACCTGTAGCTTATGTAACAACTGTACCTAACTGATTGAAGCCAAGAAGGTTTATTCTGTCCCACATGGACAGATTTAGATGTGAATACGATGTGTTGCTCTATTGTTTGGCAAAAGCTAAGCTAACTTGCACTCTGAGCAAGGAGATCACAGTTTTGTAATCTATAAATTCTCTTATTAGCGGATATAGCCCAAAGATATAGGATAAGCAAGTATCCTACACTGAAACTGTTCAGAAATGGAATGATGATGAAAAGAGAATACAGAGGCCAACGCTCTGTTTCAGCAATAGCAGACTACATTCGACAACAGAAAAGTGATCCTGTTCAAGAGGTAGTTTCATTAGAAGAACTGAAAACTGCTGATGTAAGTATTTTCTTTAATTTTTCTAGTTGGTAGTTCTCTCTTAAAAAGATAAAAAATAAATAATTATATATATATATATATATATATATATATATATATATATATATATATATATATATATATATATATATATATATACACTCCTCTTTCAAACAATCTGTATGTACACTGTTTCTTTGTTAAACTGTTTGCAATTCCATCTTTCCTGCTGCAATATTTGATGTTTTATGAAACCTGAACCACAGAAAACCTATCTCATCCTTTTCACCTTTAAGTTTAAGTTTGACCCTATCCTCAATGTTTACTCCGCCAAATACAAATAAATCCGAATTTTCATCTTATTGAGCAGATACGTTTGGCAGTAAATGTGTGGTACTACAGTTTATTGCAAATTGATTTTCTGATAACTGTAGAATTTTGCATATTTTTTTTTTTTCTTACAGCGCAGTAAAAGAAACATAATTGGATTTTTTGAAAGCAAAGAATCTGAAAACTACAGGACATTTGCAAAAGTAGCAAATATTTTGCACGATGATTGTGTTTTCCTTGTTGCCTTCGGGTAAGTACCTTTTTATAAGTACCCCCCCTTTTTTTCAGGTTTTAATAACCACTTTATTATTCTTAAAGAAAACAAGTCTCATCATATGTTTCCATTATTCTATTTCCTTTATACATTTTTAGGGGATTGTATTTATTATCTTTGGATATTTTTATAAACAAAAATTTATAATTTAACCGTTAGAATTTGGGGAATGTGCAAAAAGTGAACTGAAAACTTCAGTGAGTTGAAAGTGAGTAGAAATACTTAGAAGAAAATTCAGGTTAATATATATTTATTAACAAAGCACAAAAACTACATTTTAAAATGATGTAATAGAATAAAGTGATGCCCTATGTATTAGACAACTGTTCAATATTTTATCCTAACTACTTTATCTTTCCATTTTCCCTTGTTAGTGAGATTTCAAAGCCAGAGAGATTTAGTGGAGACAATATAATCTACAGACCTCTTGGAGTAAGTGAATACTGTATAAACTTTTTAGCATTTATTTTTTCCATAAAGTCATTTTTGGTATTCACCATTTGTCTAATCTGTGTCCCGAGGATTCATTTTGAAATTGGTTACTTGAAAATTGGCATTTTCCTTTTACTAATTTTATTAGTATGATGCACATGTTAACCCATTTGGAACATTCGCTTAGCCTCAATGTTTTGTGTGTTTCACTATGTTATGGTTAGCAACACAGTGAAGATGATATTTTGCAAGTTTTAATACACTGTTGTGTTATATCGCCAAACTCCAGACCTCTAGTAATCAAATGGCCAAAGTTATATTTCATCAGTTATGGTTTCAACTTTTTTGTTATAACGGTATGAATGT
Source organism: Discoglossus pictus (assembly GCA_027410445.1). Classification (NCBI taxonomy): domain Eukaryota; kingdom Metazoa; phylum Chordata; class Amphibia; order Anura; family Alytidae; genus Discoglossus; species Discoglossus pictus. The sequence continues at coordinate 255,865,787 of CM050166.1, forward strand.
GAATTAGCAACTTATAATTTTTAGACATGACTTTAAATGAATATGTATTTTATTAAAGGGATATGAACAAACTTGATTCTTTCTTGTATATTTATAGGAGAGTGCTCCAGATATGGTCTATTTGGGATCTTTAACCAACTTCGACTTGGCATTTGCATGGACACAAGATAAATGTGTCCCTCTTGTTCGAGAAATCACATTTGAAAACGGAGAGGTATGTGTTTCTGGAAATTTGTATTAAAACAAATAATATATCCATTGGCATATTACATATTGACATATACAGTGACTGCTCTTGGATAGAGAGTAATTTACATCATCATAGCTTAATGGAAATACAACAAAATAGTAAATTTGAAGTAATCCTATACATTTACCACTTTTACATACACATGACATGGAAATATTTTCAATTTCAGAAGAATATACATATTTGAGAATATCTCTTGAATTCTGTTCATGTGTATTTTATTACATTTTTGCCTCAACTGTATACACAGAAAATAGTTTACTTTTTGATGGGATTTTAAATTACATAGTAATTGAGGTTGAAAAGACTTTTAGTCAATCAAGTTCAACCTATTTAGAACTTATTTTATCTTTGTAAAATGAGGTTTAATTGATAATGCATCCAGAGGAAGGCAAACAGAAAGAAAAGCCATTGAAACATAGCCAATTGTCCCAAAAAGGAGGGAAACCATTAATTCCTGACCCCAGATACTGGCGATCGGATTCCTCCCTGGATCAATACTTTCTCTAATTATCCAGGATAACCACAAATGTCCGTTTTTATAATAACCTAAAATGATGGGGATTTTTTTTTATGTGGAGATGGTAATTGTAGTGATTACATGAGAGATGTGTATATATAACACAAAAAAATGCTTCCCCTTTCCAGTCTGTAACTTTTCCGTTTATTTTTCCCACAAGTTAGCATGGATGCCTAGAAACAGTGGCATGTGTCTGTTCGCAACGTTCAAAACTCTCCTCCACCCACCACCTCCTCCCACCCCTTCCTCTCTCACAGCCGAAGACTTTGCCAACCATTTTATTCATAAAATCGAAAATATCCGCAATGAACTCTCATCTCACAGTGGCTCACTCACTCTACCGTCCCAACTATCCAACCTAACCCACTCTTCTCCCTCCCCCAATCCAACAGCCACCTTGAACTGCTTTGCCCCAACTACAGAGGATGAAGTCGCTAGCCTGCTATCATCCACTCGCCTCACTACATGTCCCCAGGACCCTATTCCATCTCAGCTCATCACTCCCCTCTCTACCACAATAATCCCAGCTCTCACACACATTTTCAACCTTTCCCTAACTACCGGCAAGTTTCCATCTTGTCTAAAACACGCCACAATTACACCCATCTGACTCTGACATTACTTCTAACTACCGCCCTATTTCTCTACTTCCTTTGGCTTCCAAACTGCTCGAGCGGCTTGTCTATACCCGCCTTACCAGCTTTATCTCCTCTAACTCCTTTCTTGACACCTTCCAATCCGGCTTTCGGCCCCAACATTCCACTGAGACAGCTCTCACTAAAGTCACCAATGACCTGCTTACTGCCAAGTCAAAAGGTCATTTTTCTATTCTCCTTCTTCTAGATCTCTCTGCTGCCTTTGACACTGTTGACCATCCTCTTCTACTCCATATCCTCTCCTCCCTCGGTATTCGAGACACTGCTCTCTCGTGGTTCTCATCATACCTACAAAATCGATCATTCAGTATCTCCTTCTCTGACACCTCTTCTTCTACCTACCCCCTGTCTGTTGGCGTACCACAAGGATCTGTACTAGGCCCGCTCCTCTTTTCCATCTACACTTCCTCACTTGGTACCCTTATAAACTCTTTTGGGCTGCAATATCATCTCTACGCAGATGACACCCAAATCTACCTCTCAGCACCAGATCTATCCCCCTCTCTTCTAACACATGTCTCCAACTGCCTCTCTAGTATATCCTCTTGGATGTCCACCCACCATCTCAAACTCAACATGTCTAAAACTGAACTCCTAATCTTCCCTCCCTCTCCCACAGCTTCAATTCCTCACATCTCTCTTACTGTCAACAATGACATCATCACCCACTCCTCCCAAGCCCGTTGTCTTGGGGTTCTTCTGGACCCCGCCCTGTCCTTCATCCCTCACATACAATCACTAACTAAATCTTGTCTTCTCCATCTAAAAAACATCTCCAGAATTCGCCACTTTCTTACACAAGACACAACTAAAATCCTTATACACTCTCTCATCATCTCTCGACTGGACTACTGCAACTCGCTTCTTGCTGGCCTTCCCACCACCCGACTATCTCCACTTCAATCCATTATGAATGCCTCTGCTAGACTCATCTTCCGTACACAACGTTCAGTGTCGGCATCACCTCTCTGTCAATCTCTCCACTGGCTTCCCATAGCCTCCAGAATAAAATTTAAAATCCTGACCCTAACGTTCAAAGCCCTCAACAAGTGCACTCCCCCATACCTCTCTGGTCTCATCTCCAAATACTCCCCCACACGCCCTCTTCGCTCTGCTAATGACCTTCTTCTTTCCACAACTCTTGTCACCTCTTCTCACTCTCGCCTTCAGGACTTTTCTCGTGCTGCCCCTATTCTCTGGAACTCCTTGCCTCGCTCCACCAGACTATCCTCCAACCTCAAATCATTCAAATCCTCTCTAAAAACACATCTCTTTAAAGAAGCATATCACCTTCCACCCTAACACATTCTCATATCTCTCTCCCTCCTTTTCCTCACACAATACCTTTAGGATGTAAGTCTGCGAGTTTCAATCCCACAAGGTGTTTTAGGGAAAGCACCATGGTCACTGGATTCCAAACTCAAAGACAGGGCCCTCCTTGTTTTACGATGTGTTCATTTGTATGTATCTTTGTCTTGAACGCATCTTATGTACAGCGCTACGGAATATGTTGGGGCGTTATAAATAAACGATAATAATAATAATGTGTTTAGTATTTTTGTACCTATTCTTTCAGCTTTTCACATTTTTATTTACTCAGCTAGTGATCTGCAGTACCATACCAATGAATTCTACCATATTGCTTAGCAACATTCATTTTAAAACTATTAAATTATACTGTAATTTTTTTTATATATAGATAAAACTCTTTTTATAAAACTATTTTATACTTTGAAAAACACGGTTAATTAAATCTACTGATAGACTTTTTATTTTATTTTGACTAAAGCTGATGTAAACCTGGTAATATGAAGTCTCCATTGGCAATAGATAGAATATATTGGTTAAATTTGAACTAAAAGCTATTTTGGTTTATTTTTATGCAGGAGTTGACAGAAGAAGGACTTCCATTTCTTATACTTTTTCATATGAAAGATGATTCTGCAAGTTTAGAAAGATTCCAACAAGAAGTTGCTCGCCAGTTAATTAGTGAAAAAGGTGAGATAATATTGTAATTCATGAGATAATGTTCTGAGTAAAACTGTTAAAATAGTGGTAGAAACAACATTTGGTGTAATGAGTTTAACTTGTGAAAATGCTTCTCTGATACAGTTTCAAAACTAATAGTTAAGACTAATTTAATGTCTGTTTTTTATTTTTTATAGGAACTATAAATTTTCTTCATGCTGACTGCGATAAGTTCAGGCATCCTCTCTTGCATATACAGAAGACCCCTGCGGATTGTCCTGTTATAGCCATTGATAGCTTTAGGCATATGTATGTCTTTTCCGATTTTAACGATTTATCGTAAGTATCTTACGGTTTTGCTTCTATTTTTTTTTAGATACTGTTTTTTCATTTTGAAATATAATCAATCTTTCCTTCTCCCATCCCTCCCTCAACTGATGAAACTAAGACATAAACAAAGTCTTCAAAAATTCTGGCTTTATCTGAAAATGGTTTTATGTTCATGGTTTGTACAGCTGCCAATGTTGTTAGTTTGTTACACACTTCAGAAACCTCCCATAAAGTCATTCTTCAGTGACCTACTACTTTAAAATACATTATAGATCAGTACTGTTTTATTAATGTTACCATTATTAGCTATGGAGTGCAAGCAATTTGTTTTAACAATAAAAGGTAAATATATCCTTTATATTATTAAAGGGGCTGTTACACCAACATGTTTTTTTTTTCTCATCATTCAGACATTTCTGACTGACATCATGGACGTTACATATGTCCATGGGCATGCTGATCCACTTGGTTTTCATGGCAGAGATACTGGAGTGGGTTGCCAGTTCCTTCTCCAGTGAGCATACAGCTCCTGGTATTCCTAGGTGGTCTCCCATCCAATTACTGACCCTGCTTGGTTTCAGGGTGGTGTGACCTCTTGGTTCCTTGACTCGAACCGAGGTCGCTGTGGTGAAAGCACCAAATCTTAACAGCTGAACCACCAGAGAACTCAGAAAGTTAGTGTCCTCTTAATGAGGATTTAACACTGTGCTAGCTGTTTTATGTACGGTTTCATTCCTGAGATTTACAGCATTACATTTGCAGATCTGTTATGCAAATTTGTCACAATACGTTAATTTGTTGCTCAGAATGCTTGATAGGAATGGAAGAGGGGATTCTCATTGCCTGATAACCTTGGGGTGAGGGGGGGGGGGGGGCATTTCTGAGATGCTCATTTGCATAAGAATACAGCTTTAAAACTGCATTAGGAATACAGCATTACAAATTTTTCAGGAGTGATTTCCTTTTGATTCAACTGGCTACTACAGTGTAAAACTAGTTTTTTATGCTCTTAGAGCATGAAGGTATTGCATTCTGAAGTTGATGTTACCATACTTTTATTTTTATTTTTTAGGCAGGGAACCATGAGTGCCAATAAGTTTTCCATTCGTTTAAATAAATTGCACCAAGTAATTGTGACTTTCAACAGAAGCAATAGACTGCTAATTGGATCCAGGGTCCTCTTCTATAGAAGCAGATAAACAACAAATGTGTCTCCCTCTTCAGCATCCTTGCCTATCGTACTTATATATAACTTTTACACTGCCTAAGGGCTGGGGTAGCACTGGACTCTGCACCCCTACAGAGAACTTTGATTGAAACTAGCATATGGGAGTCATACGGCAGGTGTCCCCCTATGCTAAGCCGAAAGGAAGCAACTGGTGGCAGCAGTTTTTCCACTAGATCAGTGTTTTTCCACTAGATCAGTGTTTTTCAACTCCAGTTCTCAGGGCCTACCAGTAGTTCACAATTTAGAATTATACCTACACGACCAAAGGTGAGCAAATCAGAGGTGCAGCAGGTGGTTAAACATAATTACCCAGCCTCTGATTAGCTCACCTGTGCTCAAGCAGGTATATACCTAAAATATGCACTGTTGCTGGTCCCAGAATATTGGAGTTTAAAAATACTGTTCTAGATGACTTGAAAAACGGTACAATATGAAGTGCATGATATTTTTTTTGATTATGGACTATGATTTTGTCTAGGAGGCCAGGGGAGGGGGGGGGGGGGGGATCTTTTGATAAGTCCCAGGGTGACTAGTGGAAGTAGTCGCTCTAGGTGAAATGTAACTCCAGAGGCTGGTGGCAGCTTTCTCTGGGGTGACGTTTGTTAGGTCCTAAGATAACATCATCAAGTCTAGTTAATTTAAAGACAATGCTATAACTAGGTTTTCAGAGTTCCCTTTTTTGTAAAGAATTGAGCAGAGTTCTATTTTGACGAATCTCAATTTTCTATGTAGAACTGAGTAATACTAATAAACACACACCATATTAAAATGTTTTTTCAACCTGCTTGTGTAAAGTTAGATGCAGTTCCTTGCTATAGATTTATAAATTGCACATTGCAATTTAGAAATAAAACAATTATTCACATGTAATTGTGTTTTTAGCTTTTTTTTTTTACTTTTTAAGCAAATGGATTAGGCAGCTTCATTAAGTCTATTTGAATTGCAGATTACTTTTAATTTAATCTTTTTAATTTATAAAGGAAGTAAACAAATGTGAGAAATCATAAATTATAGATTGCCAATTTTTACTTTAACAACATTTGTAAAGACTTTAATGTTAATCAGTATGTATAACAAAAAAGGTCACATTTTTTTATTTATTTTTTATTTGTTTGTTTAATCATTGTGTGTGGCTCATTTTTCAATGTATATTAGGTTTTGCACAGGCCACCTGATATTCTAATTAAGTGGATAGTCAAACATGAACAAAAATGTATCTAATATAAATGAATGCTGCATTTTAGTAAATTCTGCATTTTGTATTATGTGATCGGGTTTTCATGGTGTTTTTAACTAATATTTTCAGTATTGGGGCATTTGATAGATTTAGTAGAATTTATCTAGAATGTATATTAGAATTTTGGTGCAAAAATCTGTTGGGAACGAACAGTGAACCCTAATCCACTAAAATGAGAGAGACATGAAGTCAGACAATAACAAACTGTATTCCCGACCACTACAAACTTCCCATTTGTAATTTATTTTAAAATGCACACCGCAAATGATTCAACGTGGTACAATTTAAGTAACAATACATTGAAATGTTGTTGTTTTTAATCTGCTTTTTATTTTGATATATTTCATAGTGCCACCTTGAAGGCACTCTTTATTTATCCAAATATTTCAATACGGATTAAATAAACTGAGAAGTGCAGCAAGTCCTAAATCTGTACCCATATTCTGTAGTACTTGCAATGTAATTTTAAATTCAGCGTAGCTTTTATAGATCTGTGCAAACATTTCAATTAACTGTTCGTTTTTTTGTTTTGTTTGTTTTTTAGAATTCCTGGTAAACTTAAACAATTTGTACAAGATCTGCATTCTGGAAAATTGCATAGAGAGTTTCACCATGGACCTGACCCAACTGATGTAGCTCCTGATCAGGTATGTTTCTTCAATAGAGTCTTCTCTGTGCTGTTTATCAAATCCACTTGTAGAAAATACTATACCAATCACAACCTCTTTAAATTTGATCTTAAACTATTAATTCTCAGTCAATTGTTTAAAGTTGTTCATAGTGCAGGATTGCAGAAAATGAAGGGGGTTGAGGTTGTTACCTGCAAATTTTTGAATGAAAGAGTAGCTGATTTAGACTACCATCCAACGCTAATACATAAAAGAGTATGTTCTTCATTGGAATGAAACCAGTTGATCTCATTTACAGGACCACTGTTCATATTTTTTAAAATGTACTAATTTGAAGAAATGACACTTACATTTGACAGTGCTCTCGACAAGATTAAATAGAAGTTCGTTGGGTTTGTCCTTTTAAAAATATCTGTGAAAGTTACAGGCAGCATCAGGGTAGTAAGTAAAATAGAACCATGCAGTAAAGAGTATTTTTATATAAAAGCTGCAAAATATATAGGTTCACAATTTGTGTTGAGCTATTCAAAGAACAATTTTGGATACTTTTGAATGTGGTGGTTCTTTAACAAACGTCGCGTATCCAGAATGATATGGCCAGAAGTTTTATTGATTATAACAAAATATTGCACATACAGTAGCAGATAAAAGAAATAGAGGTTATTGCAAAGTTTACTCAATAAAGAATGACTTTATAGGAGAGAAAAAAGACTTAATGGCCACAAAACTTTCTTAAGCACATAACCCAGTTGGATAAGAAACATTAAAAAGATTACGGTTGCAATATCTTAAGACCTTTAAGTCTCTAATTTGTTTTCTATAAGTGCACCTGCCCACCACCAGAGTACTCTGTCTTAAGTTTCTATTTACATCCCACACACGGCTAAAACAACATTCTTTACTTTTGCACACACCTATACTAAATAAAAAAAAAACAGTTGATTAAAGTGGATGTTTACACTGCTATAATTTCTATTTGCCATTTTCTGAGTCTTGGTTTTACAGTAATTTTAATTTATAAAACCATTTTCCACCCCTTGTTTCTTGTTGGCAAAGTCAGCATGGCAAGCTGATCCCTTTCTACAACTATAATTGCATTCAATTATTTTAGTTATACAGTGGATATAAAAAGTCTACACACCCCTCTTAAATGTCAGGTTTCTGTGCTGTAAAAAAAACGAGACAAAGATAAATAATTTCAGAACTTTTTCCACCTTTTAATGTGACCTATAAACTGTACAACTCAATTGAAAAATATACTGAAATCTTTTAGGTGGAGGGAAGAAAAAATATAAAAATAAAATATGGTTGCATAAGTATGCACATCCTTAAACTAATACTTTGTTGAAGCATCTTTTGATTTTATTACAGCACTCAGTCTTTTTGGGTATGAGTCTATCAGCATGGCACATTTTGACTTGGCAAGATTTAACCACTCTTCTTTGCAAAAACACTCCAAATCGGTCAGATTGCGAGGCTGGCTCCTGTGCACAGCCCTCTTCAGATCACCCCACAGATTTTCAATCTGATTCAGGTCTGGGCTCTGGCTGGGCCATTCCAAAACTTGAATCTTCTTCTGGTGAATCCATTCATTTGTTGATTTGGATGTATGCTTTGAGTCGTTGTCATGCTGAAAGATGAAGTTCCTCTTCATGTTCAGCTTTCTTGCAGAAGCCTGAAGGTGTTGTGCCAATATTGACTGGTATTTGGAACTGTTCTTAATTCCCTCTATCTTAACTAAGGCCCCAGTTCCAGCTGAAGAAAAACAGCCCCAAAGCATGATGCTGCCACCACTATGCTTCATTGTGGGTATGGTGTTCTTTTGATGATGTGCAGTGTTGTTTTTGCACCAAACATATCTTTTGGAATGATGGCCAAAAAGTTCAACCTTGGTTTCATCAGACCATAACACCTTTTCCTACATGCTTTTGGGAGACTTCAGATGTGTTTTTGCAAAATGTACCCTGGCTTGGATGTTTTTCTTTGCAAACAAGGCTTTAGTCTTGCCACTCTACCCCATAGCCCAGACATATGAAGAATACAGGAGATTGTTGACACATGTACCACACAGCCAGTACTTGCCAGATATTCCTGCAGCTCCTTTAATGTTGCTGTAGGCCTCTTGGTAGCCTCCCAGACCATTTTTCTTCTTGTCTTTTCATCAATTTTGGTGGGAGCTCCAGTTCTTGGTAATGTCACTGTTGTGCCATATTTTCTCCACTTGATGATGACGGTCATCACTGTGTTCCATGGTATATCTAATGCCTTGGAAATTCTTTTGTACCCTTCTCCTGACTGATACCTTTTTAACAATGAGATCCCTCTGATGCTTTGGAAGCTCTCTGTGGACCATGGATTTTGCTGTGGGATGCAACTAAGAAAATTTCAGGAAAGACCAACTAGAGCAGCTGTTGCACAGTTTATAGGTCACATTAAAGGTGGAAAAAGTTCTGAAATGATTTATCTTTGTCTCATTTTTTTACAGAACAGAAACCTGCCATTTTAACAGGGGTGTGTAGACTTTTTATATCCACTGTATGCATAACTAAATGGGTATGATTCTATTGCCTCATTTTTCTTCTTTAATCATTTGCAGGTTAGTTATTTTAATGTTAATAGTACATTATTAAATTAATACATTTTGACCATGCTAACATTTTTTATTTTATTTTTAGTTGCGCTACAAACAGGTTATATTTTTCTCCTTCTTCGGGCCACATATTTAAAGACATTTTTGGGCTGGCAGCTCACATAAGAAAAAAAAATGTTCATGTTACACCTAACCCCTCCAAAACTAAAGCAAGCATTCCTTAAGAACAAAGAGCATTTGTTTTTAAATTTTCTTTTATACCTTGATATATTGTTTCAATAATCTACTATTTGTTTCATATATATATATATATATATATATATATATATATATATATATATATATATATATATATATATATAAATAATTAATTTTCTATTTTTTTTTTTACAGCAGCAAACTCAAGATTTAGCAAGCAGTCCTCCAGAAAGCTCATTTCAGAAATTAGCCCCAAGTGAACATAGGTACACCATACTGAAACGGGATCGTGATGAGCTTTAAGCTAGAAAGGAATTGTAACACTTGACACAATAACAACATCTGTATGGTGAAGAATATTGCCTATATTTTCATAACTCTGTATTTTTTATTTGGGATAAACAGAAAAATTAATAAATTGTTTATTTTTATTTGCTCCCCAAGTTTGTAAATACATTTGTGTTTGGTAGGTTCTTTGTGTACAGACTTTTAAAGACCTAATCCGAATGTTAACAGAATGGAAATCTCTGTTTTTTCAACCAACTTTGTCCTGTTTTATAAATCATACAAAGTTGTCATTACATGATACTTATGCTGTTAACTTGCACTACCCCATTAAATTGGAGTTTTGGAGGTTTTCTGAGACGTCTGTTTCTTTATTCTAATATAACACGGAGTATTTATATAGTATTCAAAACCTACATCATGCAAATCTAATGTGATTAACCTTAAATGTTTCTGTTCTCAAAGATAAACAGAACCACTGATTAAAATAAGCCGTGTGTGTGTGTGTGTGTGTTTCGCTTGTATATTAATCCTGAATTTAAGCCTATAGTCAGAGAAGATATTTACATAGGCCCTCATTCAATTGCAATTTGGCCAATTGAATAGGGCTCTAAATAAGCACATAGCATATTATCTTTACATAAGTTTTTAGTTAGTGAAAAACTTGCTTTTGGATAGATGTTTACTAACTAAAAACGTATTTAAAAAATATGTTATGTGCTTATTTAGAGCCCTATTCAATTAACAAAATTGCAATTGAATGAGGGCCATAGTATTTAAGGTTGAAAAAAGACTTTCAGTCCATCAAGTTCAACCTTTTAAGATCTCCTCTGATCTGCAATATGTGGATTAACTATTAATTCATTAGTTGTTAATAAATTATTAATTATTTCATGTTTTTTTTTATTATTAATTAGTCCAGAGGAAGGCAAATTGGAAAAAAAACCACAAAAAAACCACAAGCGAGACTTAGCCAATTGTCTCAAAGGGAAATGTAAAAAAATTGGATCAATACTGCCTCTAATTATCCATGATAACTCTGAATTCCCTTTTTAATTAGAAATAAATCTAGTCCCCTTTTAAAGTTATGTATTGAATCCGATGTCACCACCTCCTCTGGTAGAGAATTCCACAGATTAACCACCCTTACTGTGAAGAACCCTTTTCTTTCTTTAAGGTGGAATCTTTTTACTTCTAACCTCAAGGGATGTCCTCTTGTCAGTTGAAAACCTCTTGGCACAAAAAGCTCCCCCGACAAATCTTTATACTGACCCTGGATGTATTTATATAAGGTAATCGTATCTCCTCTTAGATGCCTTTTTCTAGCGAAAATAAGTTTAACTTGGTTAGTCTTTCTTCATAACTTAGCCCCTCCATTCCCCTTATTAGTTTTGTTGCCCTTTTCTGTACCTTTTCCAGCTCTAAAATGTCCTTTTTATGAAGTGGTGCCCACAATTGTACTCCATATTCCAAATGAGGGCGTACTAGAGATTTGTATAGTGGCAGAATTATATTTGCTTCCCTGGCTTCTATACTCTTCTTAATACATGCTAATATTTTATTTGCCTTTGCTGCTGCTTGGCATTGAGCACTGTTACCTATGTGGTTGTCCACAAGCACTCTCAAATCCCTTTCAATATCTGATACACCTAGATTTGCTCCATTAAGATTATAAATTGCATGGCTATTTTTTCTTCCCAGATGCATAACCTTACATTTATTCGTATTAAATCTCATCTGCCATTTAGATGCCCATTCCTCAATTGTATTTAAATCCCCTTGGAGGGAAAGCACATCATTATCTGATTTAATTACCTTGCACAACTTTGTGTCATCAGCGAAAATGGAGACACCACACTTCAATCCTACATCTAAGTCATTAATAAATATGTTAAAAAGGAGAGGACCTAATACTGAACCCTGAGGAGAACCCCACTTACCACATTAGTCCAATCGGAGTATGTTCCATTTACAACAACCCTTTGCTTCCTGTCTTTTAGCCAGCTCTCAATCCATGAGCAGATATTTACTGCAATTCCTGTATCCCTTAGTTTGCCCAATAGTCTCCCATGTGGCCCTTTATCAAAAGCCTTTGCAAAATCCAAAAGGACTACATCCACTGAGTTGCCTTGATCAGGTTCCTACTAACCTCCTCATAGAAACTAATTAGATTTGTTTGACATGACCTATCCCTCATAAATCCATGTCCACTTATAATCCTGTTCAAATAGACATATTCTTGTATATTATCCCTTATTAACCCTTCTAAAAAGCTTCCCCACTACAGAAGTGAGGCTCACTGGTCTATAATTCCCCGGATTTGCTCTTGCTCCCTTTTTAAATATAGGTATCACATCTGCTTTTCTCCAGTCATCTGGTATAGACCCTGTGTTGAGTGAATCTTGAAAATTAAATATAATGGTTTGGCTATTACAGAACCCAGTTCCCTTAGTACCCTTGGATGTATTCCATCAGGACCCGGGGCTTTATTAACATTTATTTTTTCCAACCTCTTTTGGATTACTTCCTGTGTTAACCAATTATTTGGCAAAGGTAGTGTAGTCCCATTATGTTGCAGTGTCCCAACCACTTGTACCTCCCTTGTGTATACTGAAGAAAAGAACCTATTTAGCTGATCTGCCTTTTCCTGGTCACTAATTTTCAGATGGCCTGTTTCACATTCTAATGTTCCTATAGCTTCCTTCCTCGCCTTCTTCCCATTAATATACTTAAAAAATATTTTTTAATTTTTCATTTTCTATTTTAGCCAGTCTAATCGCGCTTTTGCAAGCCTTGTTGATGTCCTTGTATTCCAGTAAAGCAGTCTCTGTCCCCTCTTGTTTGTATAATGTAAATGCCTGTTTTTTACTCCGTATCTTGATCTTTAAATCATTGTTAAGCCACATTGGTTGTGATTTACTCCTTTTACTTTTATTCCCACACGCTATATGCCGATGTGTATGTATATTTAGTAAGGATTTAAATGTTGTCCATTTATGTTCAGTGTTTTTACCTATCAGTTCTCTGTCCCAGTCTATACTTTTTATTGCTGCCCTTAGACCGTTAAAATCTGCCCTTTTAAAATTAAGAGTTTTTGTTGGCCCCTTAAAATGTTGTTTTTTTAATTCAATCTCAAATGAGACTGTGTTGTGATCACTGTTTCCCAAAGGTTGCCCTATTTCAACATTTGATACTATATCAATATTATTTGTAATGAGTAAATCTAAGATAGCTTCATTTCTAGTAGGCTCCTGTATAACCTGGGCCAGATAATGATCTCTGAGTGTACTCAAGAACCTGCTCCCCTTAGCTGAACTGCTGGTCTCATTTATCGAGTTTATTTCAGGGTAATTAAAATCTCCCATTATTAGAACTTGCCCGTGCTTAGCTGCATTTCCAATCTGTAACAATAATTGTATTTCCTCACTTTCAGCTATATTTGGGGGTTTATAGCATACTCCTACTAATATTCTTTTGGAATTTGCTGCTCCGCTATTTAACTCTACCCACAAACATTTAACTTTATCACTAGGTCCACCATAAATATCTTCTCTGACTATAGCCTTAAATTCAGGCTTAACATACAGACAAATCCCTCCTCCTCGTTTACCATTGCCTCTATCTTTCCTAAATAGGTTATAACCATCCAGATTAACAGTCCAGTCATGAGATTCATCCCACCACGTTTCAGTAATTCCTATTAAATCCCATTTTTCATTAATTGCTAATAATTCTAACTCTCCCATTTTTCCTGGCAAGCTTCTAGCATTAGCAAGCATACACCTGATGTTATGAGTCTGTAGTTCTGAAGTGCCTGCCACTGTACTTGGATTAATTGGTACTACCTCCCTATTGACTATACTACCCCTCCCCCCCATCTCCTCCCCTATGAGTTGTTAATTCATCCCTTATACCCTCTACACTTTCTACCCCATTACTTATATCTAGTCCCTCCCCCCCACCTACTAGTTTAAAAACTCCTCCAGCCTTTCTACCATCCTATCCCCTAGTACAAAAGCTCCCTCATCATTAAGGTGCAATCCATCCCTACTGTAGAGATTGTACCGAAGTGAGAAGTCAGCCCAGTGCTCGAAAAAGCCAAACCCCTCCTTAGTGCACCACATTTTTAGCCACGCATTAACCTCCCTAATCTCCTTCTGCCTTCCTGGGCTAGCAAGTGGCACTGGTAGTATCTCATAAAATACTACCTTGGAGGTCCTTGCCTTCAGCTTATTACCTAGTTCTCTAAAATCATTCTTTAGGACACTCCATCTTCCACTAACTTTGTCATTGGTACCAATATGTACCAAGACCGCCGGTTCGTTTCCAGCCCCTCCCAATAATTTATCCACCCGATCCACAACATGACGAACCCGAGCACCCGGGAGACAGCAAACTGTTCGATTGCTGGGATCTGGGTGACAAATCACCCTGTCTACCTTCCTAATAATAGAGACCCCTACAACCAAAACCTGTCTGTTTTTCTGCCTATTCTGCCCTCCCTCTCCTCCAGTAGAGCTGTTCGCCCGGCTGTTAGAGGGAACAGCTCTATCTGGCATTGCCATTCCTGAATGGACATCCCCAACAGTTTCACTCAATCTGGCAAATCTGTTTGTGTTTGCCAACTCAGAACTGGCCTGCCTCCTCCTGTTCCCCCTGATTCCCCTTCTAACTGTAACCCAGCTACCTCCCTGGACATCCTCATTAGCTTCAGCTCCTCCCTCCATACTAGGCCCAGCTAAACTGTGCTCTGTGAGCACCACCTCCCTTTCCAGTGGAGCAGTATCACTAAGTGCTGCAATTCTCCTCTCCAGAAGATCTTCAATTTGAGCTTCCAGAGAGGCAACATGGTCACACCTTTCACAGAGGTATGGACCCTGGATCATCTGTTCCAGTAGTGCATACATTTGGCAGGTATGTACACTGAGTGAGGTTGCCACAGGACTGACTCATGATTATCAGTTACAAAAATAAGAACAAATCAATGTATTTGTATAAAGATTTCTTTTACACACCTTAAACCAAACAAAACAGTAACAATATATACGTTTGTTTTCTGTTTTTTCTTATAATACCCCTTTTCTTTGGATTTCCTCCTTTTATTTAATCTCCTACACACTAACTACACTTACATTAGAAATGATTGCAAGCTCCCAAGCTCGCTCTTCCCTTGTTAAAATAGACCCTGCCTACTCGCCTTTACAATGATAAATGAGCACAGGATAGAAAACATTGTCCTGCCCCACAGAACCGATTCAACAGAAAACAACAAAATGCACCCAGATGTAACTTACACAGGCCAAGCCACACCCACTCTCACCTGTACACTGATTACTGCAACAGACAGAAAACTGTGCACTGACTTGCAGAGCGGATTCAAACCAGACCTCACACAAATGCACCCAGATATCACTTACACAGGCCAAGCCACACCCACTCTCACCAGTACACTGATTACTGCAACAGACAGAAAACTGTGCACTGACTTACAGAGCGGATTCAAACCAGACCTCACACAAATGCACCAAGATATAACTTACACAGGCCAAGCCACACCCACTCTCACCGGTACACTGATTACTGCAACAGACAGAAAACTCTGCACTGACTTACAGAGCGGATTCCATTTGTTATGTTTTAAGAACATTTGTTGTAGTATCCTGTTTTGTGTGCGCCATTGTTGGTATTATAGGTTTAGGTTATGGGATTAGGCTTAGAGATTGGTGCAGACAAAATAGGATATATTCGTCCATTTTATATGTGTTAACAAAATTTGTTGTAGTATCCTGTTTTGTGTGCGCCGCTGTTGGTATTAGAGGTTTAGGTTTATTTATTTTTATGTGCTATCATCTTTTGTGTGCATCACTGTTAGCATTAAGGTTGTAGGTTATGGGGTTAGGCTTAGAGGGTTAGTTAGGTTGCAGTGCATTTTTACATTGGCATTAAGGTTGTAGGTTATGGGGTTAGGCTTAGAGGATTAGTTATGTTGCAGTGCGTTTTCACACTGTTGCACACCAAATAGTATAGATCTTATTTTTTTTTTTACTTGTTTTACTGTACCTGTTGTCTTGAATTTGTTGTTTATAAATTACAGAGGGTCCCCTACTGCCAATCTTCCTGTGACACTCTTCAGGCAGTGTCTGTTGAAAATGAGAGACAGAGATACAAATGTTGAAATGACTTTTCAATATTTTTTTTTTTTTTTTTTTTTTTTTTACTAAGACCATAGTATTTATGTTAAGTAAACGCATTTTTGTACATTACCTGTTGGCATTATTAATTCATTGTCTGTAAATTTCTGCAGATTTTACAGTCTGTGTGAAACCGTGCAGTGCTGTAAATTAGTCAGTGACACTGACAAAAAATGGAAATGTTGACATCCACTGTAAATATGAATATTTTTGTTGTTGTTGATAAAAGCATAAATTATGTTTTCAAATATGTCTTAATAAAAGCTATTGTCTTGTTTAAATTTCTCCTTTTTTCTTATTTTTAAAGTTACACCATTTTACCCCACCTAAACATTTATCTGTCTTTCAAATCTTACTATATATTAATGATGTCTTCTAATTGCTTCTGTACATTAATATTGTTGTTTTTGACAATATTTAAAACCCAAGTTTTTTTATTTTTTTTATTATTAATTTATTAATTAATTCTAAAAATGTATATATCTTTTCAATGTTACTGTACATGAATAATGTTGTTATTGGCAATATTTCTAACCATATTTTTTGTTTTGTTTTTGTAGTTATTAATTCATTAATTAATTAATTATAGTTTACCTATTTGGTGTAATTTGCAGATTTTAAACTTCTAAAGTGATAATAAAGTTGCTTCAGTAAGTAACGCCACGATTGAAATGTACAGTCACATTGTTCATCACCTGAGGAGAAATAGATACAATTCTAGAAAGTTTGCAGTATTTATAGTGTGAGCTGAAGTAGAAAACGTTATAACGCAATGCCCATGCGCTATTTGCGTTCCAGCCGTCAATTTGCGTTTCAGCCGCCATTTCGTGCAACGAACTTACTTCTTCCATAGAAAATGTCATAGATTTTGTGTGTACTACGTGCCGCAGAATGTATAGTACGTGCTGCATGAAGTGTTACTGAGATTGGGTAAGTGTTCCGAGTACATTTTTGAATTTGACGTGAGTGGCCTCGTTTTCATTTTATTTTGGCAGGCATTTTTTTTTCTTGCATAGCCGATTTGTAAGTGCCAAAACTCGTAAAATTTTACTTAAATTCGCATGCAACCTCAGTCACAGATGTCCTGGCTGTCCCCCTGTGCTGTGTGTGATGTTTTTTTAGGTCTTTTTTTTAATTGTGTTTATCGATGTATGTGGTTCGGTCGTTAACTTCGTATTTTTGTTTTCTAAGTCCTGCGGGTCATATTTTTTTCAGTCCAGTTTTCCCCGCATTTCTTTGCAAAGTTTTACGGGTCGTAATTTTGAAACACAATTTTTTTCAAACTGCTACAGGGCTTGCACTGTTGATCTGTAGTCCCACAGGTCATAGGAATGAGCGCCTATGGCACTCATCTCCATCCTATGGCGCTCATCTCCATCAGCGCAATGACCGCCTTCAGCTCTCCCTGCCTAAGTCGTATGGGGTCGTAGGGATGAGCACCTATGGTGCTCAGCTCCACCAGTGCAAGGAGCGCCTTTGGCGTTTCTTGCCAGCAACTACGGCCCTCGCTTTCCGAGCCCGCAAACCTAACAACAGGAAGCTGATGCTAGCGGCAGTGCTCAGAGAGCGGCGGCGGCGGCAAGAACAGTGGGTTGCGGTTGATCAAGATCCCAGGAGAAGGCTTACCCCTGGAGTCTGTGGATCAGTGGAGAAGTCTGGAGGGTGACCAGAAGAAACTTTGGAGTGGTGGCTCGTTCCCTAGAGGCCCTGCCTGAGGTCTGTGATTGCTGGCACGATATGCACAGATAATCGGCTCTGTTTAGAGCAAGAAGAAGGAAGGTAAATCCTTGTACGCACCCTCCACTGTAATACTGAGGACCCGCTGACCTATATAGGGATGGTCTCTTCCTCATAGAGGATATTAAATGTGACTCAAACAGTAAAAGATCTGCCCAATCAATATATCATTCGGAGGGTTGATGAATCAGGGGTAAGAACTGGATATTCCCATAACCGCTACTATGGCACTATATTGCAATAAGAGAAAGAACTATTTTTGCGGTTATTGGTAAAAGACAGGGGAATTGCTGGTATGTGGACTTCCCTGATAGACGCACACTGTCCTTACTGCTCCTTTTCCGCCTCTATGCAATATATTTACTAAGTCTGGCTAAAATGGATGGGACAATCTTTAAAAATACTGACTTGCATGCATCCCGCTCTTTTGTAAAAAGTTTAAAGATATTTAAGAAGTCCTTGGACTACCGAGTTCTCTGTGTGGCTCTAGTGCTAATAGTGCTTATTTGAAATATTGGGTATAGGAACAGGATATATGAGCAGTAAAGTCCCTTTTTTGTAACAGGACAATAATTTAACAAAGGTGTTTTTCCCCAGTTTTTCTTGGCTTTATACTTACATTCTACCTTGCTCTTTTGTGTGTATTAATATTTGAGTTATAAGCTTCGGGACACCTCTGGACAATTTTGTACGTTTTTTGATGGACATATGTATCTCTCCATGAAAAATGTGGGAAGAGGTTTGGATTCTATTTGAAATGTTGTTTGCTTATGTAATTATTATTATTATTATCTTTATTTGTATCGTGCCAACATATTCTGTAGCTCTCTACAGGAGGCAAGAACAAGGAAATATACAATATACAATAATGACAACAAGCAGAGAATGGAGGGCCCTGTTTTGAGCTTCAAGTCTTGTAAGAAGTGCTTTTCCCCAAAGAACCCCACAAGATTAGACACTCTCCAATTACAATCTAAAGGTAGATACCTGGGAAGAGTAGATAAGGGATAGCAAGGTTAGGAAGGAAGTGAAAGGTACATAGGAAGGAAGTTGTGAAAATAAAGAGGTTAGGTTATCCATTAGTTAGAGAGGGAAAATATGTGATATAAAGTGATTGTCACTATTATGTAATATGGTATCTGCCTCTAGTGTACAGATAATGTAACCTGCAGATGGAAATGTCAGGAGACACATAGTTTAACCACAGCTTAAGTAGAGGTAGTTCATGCGAGAGTGAAAGAGGAGAGGAGGGCATGAGAGGTGAGATGGTTATTTTGGAGACAAAAGGTGGAGAAGTTTAGAAGAGTCTGAAGAAAAGACAGGGGGGTTTGAGGAAGAATCAGGCAAGAGGAAAGATTGTGTAAAGAGTTAATAGGAATAGGTAGCAGAAGCTGCTAATTGGTCGGTGTAGAAGATTAGTGTGACTCAATAAATTAAAGCTAACCAGGGGTGGGTTGGCTGAGCGGCAGGGAGGGGTTTTAGCCAGGGAGAGAGTGATAGGGAGACCAGAATTATCTGAAAGCAAATGGAGATAATTTAGGATGGGGTATAGAGTTTCTGCCCACAACACATGGCTTAACAATCAATGCAAATGATGGGGAATGGTACAGAGGAAATCACAGGTATACAATTATATCTAGATGAAAAGTGGCTATGTCAGTAGATATAATAAACAGATATTAATCACAAAATGTATAAATAATCAGGAACAATGCCAGTGAATCCTTAGAAGTCCAGGTACCTACGTTTGAGGTGATGTTCTTAGGGGTCAGGAGCCAGGGAGAGAGTGAGAGGGAGACCAGAATTATCTGAAAGCAAATAGAGATAATGTAACATGGGGTAAAGAGTTATTGCCCACAACACATGGCTTAACAATCAATGCAAATGATGTAGGGTGGTACAGAGGAAATCACAGGTATACAATTATATAGAAATGAAAAGTGTGTATGTCAAAAGATATAATAAACAGATATTAATCACAAAATTGATAAATAATGAGGAACAATGCCAGTGAATCCTTAGAAGTCCAGCTACCTGAGTTAGAGGTGATGTTCTTAGGGATTAGAAGCCAGAGAGAGAGTGAGAGAGAGACCAGCATTTTCTGAGTTGGAGGTGATGTTCTTAGGGGTCAGGAGCCAGGGGGAGAATGAGAGGGACACCAGAATTATCTGAAAGCAAATGGAGATAATGTAACATGGGGTATAGAGTTACTGCCCACAACACATGGCTTAACAATCAATGCAAATGATTGGAAATGGTACAGAGGAAATCACATATGTAGATGAAAAGTGTCTATGTCAGTATATATAATAAACAGATATTAATCACAAAATTGATAAATAATCAGGAACAATGCCAGTGAATCCTTAGAAGTCCAGGTACCTGCGTTTGAGGTGATGTTCTTAGGGGTCAGGAGCCAGGGAGAGAGTGAGACCAAAATTATCTGAGTTAGAGGTGATGTTCTTAGGGGTTAGGAGCCAAGGAGAGAGTGAGAGGGAGACCAGAATTATCTGAGATGGAGGTGATGTTCTTAGGGGTCAGGAGCCAGGGAGAGAGTGAGAGGGAGACCTGAATTATCTGAGTTAGAGGTGATGTTCTTAGGGGTCAGGAGCCAGTGAGAGAGTGAGAGGGAGACCAGAATTATCTGAAAGCAAATGTAATAAGTTATTTGTCATCTTAGAAGTTGCTGTTAGTGAAAATTGATGAGGGAAGTCAACCAATTTATTTATTGGCTCTGGCTTAAAGGGGGAATAGACATTGTTCCATTATTCTGACATTTTTTCAAACTTTTGTACCTTTAGCGACAGATATAGAAGGATAAAAAATAATTTATAACAATCCAATACCTATTTCATTTAGATAGTACTCAGAGGATTTACAATGAAGAACAAAGGCAGTCAGTCCTCTAGAACTAAAACTAAAGATAAGAAAAACACTAGTACCAGTCACCAGGAAACTTTTTTCCCCAGGGACTAAACCCAAAGAATTAGAGAAATGCCCACTTGAAGGTAATTTGCAAGGTAAATTAGATCGTTCAACCAATCTTCCAGAGGCCAGGGAAGGAGAGACAGGAGACAAAAGTTTAGGCTCTCTGAATTAGGAAGAGGAGAAACTAACTGTTTCGGCAATTAAATCCTTGCTGTTAGACTTTAAAACCTCTATGGTTTCTGAATTAATGACAGAAATTCGAGAGCAATTAATGATATATCACTAAAAACTGAAGAACTAAAATCTAAGTACAAAAAAATAATTAAAGAACAGCAAGTTATAAAGGCAGACTTGCACAGATTAAATTAAGATTTGATAGCAGTGAAAATGAAACTTGAAGATTTTTCAAGGCATAACAATATATGAATCAGAGGTATATCAGAGAATGTGTCTTATAAGGATCTACGGTATCTAATTTTGCAATTACTTTTTTATCTTCTTTGATAAAACACAATTTTTTTTTTGCCCGAACACATGATAGACAGAATACATTGCATCCCACTCCCTAAAAGAGTGGAGAGGGATTTAACTAGAGACGTAATAATTAAACTACACTATTTTTCATATAAAGAAGCTATAGTCAGAAAATCTTTTGAAATTAAGAGGTTCGAAGCACCATTTGATAACCTTAGAATTGCAGACCTTTCTGGAGAAACAATTAGTAAATAATTTATGGCTACTATGAAAATATTAGGAGATAACAACATAAGATATAAATGGGGTTTTCCCACCAAACTAATAATCTTTCATGATTCCAACAAAATTATAGTACATTCTGCAGTGCAAGGAGAAAGTGATTAGAGAATGGAAACTATCAGGGCAAGGTGACTTTTAAGCTTTAGGAGAAAAAAAAGAGAAAAAAAAAAAAAAAGAGAAACCTAAGGAATAGACCAAGAAAGAAAGTCCCTATTATACTCAAGGTGATTATACATCTACTAGTTTTTTTTAAAAAGTCTATTAGGGTAAATCATTGTATGGGCTGACAGGAATTATATTAAGATATGAAGGATGAAGTTCACTTAAAGGCTGAAGGATGATGGAGGAGGTTTACTTAAGTAGTTGTAGCAAATATATTTCACTTCTAATGTATTAGTTTTTGTTAGAATCAAGAAAGTAATTTCACAAGCTATTAAGATGCCTGTTTTGGGATATTTTGAAAAATTTCAATAGAATTTATCACAGTGGATTTATATTTCCCACATTTATTTATTTGATATATTTCACAGCTAGTTTAGTTGGTATATATTATCAAAAGCACACTCTTCTTGGATGGGAGATGATACACTAACGAGGTAAGGATTGATTGGAATAATTGTCGCTAGTTTAACATGGATGAGATAACTATTTGGAATTTGGTTAGAATGAAATAGTAGATTTTGAACAGCCCTACTCCTTTTATAAATAAATGAAATTATGTAAACTACTATTGTAATAATAATTTTCAGAGTAATTCACTAATGGGATTTACACTTTTTGGGTGTTTTATTGTTGTATTCTAGTTGTCTTGACTAAAATCCTTTTAATACGCTGGTATAAAAGAACAGCAAAAATTATTAAACCGATTATAAATGTATAAAAGGGGAGGAAAGGTAAGAAAAAAAAAACTAGTATAATGAGCTAAGTACCTTATTGGTTATACTCTGTCTCCTGTAAAATTAGATCTCAAAATTTAAATATGTCGGTACCTATAAGCTTTTTTACTTTAGGGGACTGTTTAAGGTCACCTTGATTTGGCTTTATTGTTCAATGAAAGTCTTGGAAGTTTTCCACAAACTCCACTAAATTATATTATTATAGACCTGTTCTTGATTCATTTGGGCTCAATAATAAAAACAGTCTACAGAGATTTAAATTTTTAAGAAACAATATTTAGCCAGGGTTTTATATTTGTCTTGTTGATGCCGATTATCAGACTTATTAAATTGCGATTCTGCAAATTAAAAAGGGCTCTATTTAAGCACACAGCATATTTTTTTACAGAAGTTTTTAGTTAGTGAAGACCTTGCTTATAGTTAGAAGTTCACTAACTAAAAACGTCTGTAAAAAATATGCTCTGTTCTTATATAGAGCCCTTCTCATTTTGCCGAATTGCAATTTAATAAGGCTGTATATATGTTAACACTTTAGAACTACATATTTTGACAGAAGTTTCTATCAGCAGACTAATTGAAGCCCTGCAGTTAAATGCCTCCTTCGACTTTTTGTCAAGTTCACCATTTCCCAACTTCTCAAGGTCTCTCTCCTAAGTTTGAGACTGACAGGGAGAGGCTGGGTGAAGTACCCTCAACAACCTATGTTTGTTTTATTTGTTAATAGCGTCTTACCCGTCAAAACATGACGGCAATTAAATATGTATGCTTTGAATTCTGTTTTCCACTTAATATGAGTGTTTGACACTTTTAACCATTTTATTATCTAGAAAGAACTACAACAATTATATTAAATGTGTTTATTTTTTTTAGATGCAACTTGTAGGTGACCAACTGGTAAACCATCTTATTTTAACAATATTAATATTTTCAATTGTTGGCTATACAGGACTAATCTAAGAATAGGTCAATGTTGTATGAATGAGTTCTGTAAACATTACATAATGCTTTGTAACATGCAACTTGTAGATCAACATAGGTATTGAATCCAGAGGAAGGCAAACAGAAAAACCCCCAGTGCAACTTAGTCAATAGTTTAAAAGTGGGAAAAAATAATAATTCCTTCCTGACCCCAGTAACTGGCGATCAGATTACTCCCAGGATCAATCCTCTCTATTTAATTATACATTTACATTTTGAACAAATGATTAAGCTCCTACTGACATAAACCCTTAATAGCATCCAATAAAACAAAGTTTGCAGTATTTATAAAGTGTGAGCTGAAGTAGAAACCGTAATAACACAATGTGAATGCGCTGCTTGCGTTCCAGCCGCCAATTTGCCTTCCAGCCACCATTTTGTGCTAGTCACTACTTCTTCCAAAGAAAATGTCTTAGATTTTCTATGTGCTACATCCCGCAGGATGTGTGGTACGTACCGCAGGAGGTGTTACTGGGTTTGGGTAAGTGTTCCGAGTGCGTTGCTGATTTTTACATGCTTGGGCCTCGTTTTTGTTTTTTTCGGCCGCCATTTTATTTTCTTGCTCAGGCGATTTTCGTGAAAAAAGGTGAACAATGCCTCGAATTAACTAGCAACCTCAGTTACATTCATCCGGACTCTCCACCTGTGCTGTGTGTGAGTTTTCAAGTTAATTTGTGGCATATTTGGGTTTATTTTTGTGTTTCTCGAGTGCCGCGGTTTTGCTGTTAAATTTGTATTTTTGCGGGGTCCGCATTTTTTTGCGGGTTCCGGATTTTGCAAAGTGTTATGGGCCATATTTTTTTAATGCGATTTTTTCAAACTTCTACAGGGCTTGCACTGTAAATTGGATAATTGAGATTTCTGTTGATCTGTAGTCCCGCGGGTCGTAGGGATGATGCCTAAGTCGTGCAGATTCGTAGGGATGAGTGTCTATGATGCTCATTTCCACCAGCGGAGTGAGCGCCTTTGGTGCTCACTGCCTAAGTTGTATGGTGCCGTAGGGATGAGCGCCAATGATGCTCATATCCACTGGCGCAATGAGCGCCTTCAACCTATATTGCTCACAACTATATATTTTGGTGTGTAATATTTGTGTGAGTGCTCCACTGGATCTCAGAGAGATGGGGGACATTCGACGGGTGCCCCATTTACTCTTGATAGGAAACAGGTATGGTTAGATGTCTTTGATATTGGTTAGGCAAAATGTCCAGGTCCTAAATGTTGCAGGAAAAAGATATATGTTTTTCAACATGTTCCAGAGAGAAAAGGCAGATATCATCTGTCTACATGAAACCCTTTGGGTAATAGATAAAATTCCTAATTATAACGATAACTATTTCATTCAGGGTTGCAGGTCTACATATAAATGCTATTTTTTTCAATAAAGATTTTAATTTGAAAGAATAACTTTCTGTAACAGATCCAGAATGGCTTTGTGGACTGGCTGGAATAATAATTACAAATATACTATTTTGAATATTTATGCTCCTAATAAGGGCCAAATTAGATTTATTAATTACACTTAATTACATGCCCAAATGCAGATTCTAGTATAATACAAAAAGCAAAACATTTTAATAATATCATGCAGGGAAATGGCTTACTGTATATAACTCCTGTAGATGTTTTCATCCCGGTGAAAAAGATTATTCCTTCTACTCATTTAGACACGATACTTATGTCAGATTAGACTATATTTTAGTGAATGAAGCTATGCTTACAAATGTTTTGAAAGCTGACATAAGTCCTATTATAAGAGCAGATCATGGAATGGTGTCAGTTACTCTAAAGAAGGGAGTATCTTCACAAGTTCGCCCACCTTGGAAACTGGAGATATCTCTTCTTAAAGATCAAGTGATTAGAGATACATTAAAAATATAAATAGAGGAATTTTTTGAATTAAATAGGAAATCAGTTCAATCTAATGCAATACTCTGGACAGCCCATAAGGCGTATATAAGTTGGGTATTGATTAAACTACAAGCTCAAAAGAAAAAAAAAGAGGTAGTTCTTTAAGAGAACTGTATGTAGATTTAGCTAAATTGGACAGAGAAATGAAGCTTAACCCTTATAGAACCATTTTGGAACATATTAGGAAGGTTCAAGCGCAAACTAAAACAATGTCTTGTTGTTTGGCAACAAAGCGAGTAGATTGTGAGCCAATAAATTAAAGAAAACATTTATAAAGAAGAAAATTGACAGAATATTTAGCAAATTTTATCATAACCTCTATAATTTAGAAGATAACAATGAAATAGTTAAACCTTGGCGAGCGGTTACTCAAATTCTTTTAGACAATATCCAGCTCCCTCAGGTGTCAGATACAGATCTAGATAAGTTGACTTAAGAAATTACAGAAAAGGAAATTGTATGGGCCATTTTAAAACTAAAACTTTTTTCTTCTCCAGGCCCAGATGGATTTATTAACCAATACTATAAAATCTGCCAACAGGAACTTGTCAAATACCTGAAGGACGCTCTAAACGAAACGAAGAATAAGGGTTATGCTCTTAAAGAAATGCTTGAAGCATTGATAATCACCATACCCAAGGAAGAGCAAGTGCCGTTGAAATGTAAAAGCTTTCACCCAATTTCTTTGCTCAACACTGATGTGAAGATTTATGCTAAGATTCTGGCCAACAGGCTCAACTGAATCATTCATTTTCTGATTGAGTATGATCAAACCGACTTTATACTAGGTAGACAAGGTATGGACAATATTAGAAGACCATTAAATATTATTGTCCGTTTTTTTTGTCTTTAGATGCAGAGAAGGCCTTTGACAGAGTCGGATTGGAATACGTAGACCTTACTTTGGCCAAATATGGATTTGGCAAATTTGGGTCCAGAGCTATTCATGCTCTTTATGTAGGTCCCTCTGCCTCTTTCATTCTAATAAGATTCAAGGAATAAAAATAGGCAAAATTGAACATAAATTGTGGCTCTTTGGCGATGATATTGTTGTGACCCTAGAAGACCCTCTAAATTCATTGAGAGCTCTTCAGAAGCTGATAGCTGAGTACAGCGAGATGTCCAACTACAGATTAAATCTGAAAAAAATCTGAGGCTTTGGCTATGAATATAACTGACATATAATTTCAATGGTTGAAGGCAGCCTATCCATACAAATGGCAATCCAATTTAAAACACTTAGGGATTATCTGGCAAACACATTTAAAACATCTAATAATCCAGAACTATAATTTAGTATATAGGAAGTTGATGCAATCTAACATTGCATGGGAAAGTCTTAACATCTACTGGTCTGGTAGGATCATGACTGTTAAAATGTTCCCTCTTACAGAGATTAGCTACTGCTATGCACTGAATCCCATACCAAGGCCCTCATTCAATTGCGATTTGGCCAATTGAATAGGGCTCCAAATAAGCACATTTTTTTAGTTTATTTTAGTTAGTAAACATCTATCCAAAAGCAAGGTTTTCAATAACTAAAAACTTCTTTAAAAAAATATGCTATGTGCTTTTTTAGAGCCCTATTCAATTGTCTCCATGTATATAATCAATACATTTCAAGTTCTTATAGATACATTCATTTGCAATCATAGGAGGTTTAGAATTAAGAAAGTTTATATGGCTTGTAACTTCAATAAAGGAAGGATCACATACCCTATAAAAAGGAACTTTCATGATGCCACTCTAGTCGCCCATATAGTTACATAGTTACATATAGCCTCGTAAATACGAGGTGAAAACGCAAGGCCTACGTACTTGAAAAATGAGACAGTTTACAACGCTATTAAATTCAAAATGCTGCGAGGTACGAGCGAGGGATGCGATCTCGTACACGTTAGGATTTGCAAACGAGGGCGGCTATCTCGTATAACTTGTGATTTCCGTGGCCGTGGGTATCAATCAATTAAGGTTTGGATGTGAAAATAGCGCAAAATACATAATATATAACACTTAACTAGATGGCAGTATGCCTTTAAAAGGGAGCCAAAACAAAAAATCTTTGACTGTGCTGGAGCTTTTGCAAGTAGACACACAGGTCTAGGCGTTGGTGTTTTTTTGTAAGAAAGGAGAGTGGGCAAGAGAGAAGGAGTATCGTGAGTTTGTATCTTTTTAAATATCATAGCATTTAACCCTTAATTCACAACACATATAATTACTGATATCACATAATTCACACACATAGATAAATACGTACACCTACACCCCCTCCCTCCTCCTGGCACCGGTCCCCCGCATACAATTACTGAACTACACATAATACTCACATGTTAATTTTTTTACCCCATAAACATACACATTCATATTATATTCATTTATCGTTATTTTATTTTCATAGGATGGTAGAGGAGGGGAGGAGGAAAGTAAGGCAAGAGAGGCGAGGAGGAGAGTGAGGGGAACATCAGAGGTGTAGAGTGAGGAGAGGAGGAGAAGAGGAATAAGATCAAGAGGATGAGAGGAGGAGCAGAGAGAGGAGGAGGAGGGAGAGGAAGAAGAGGAGGGAGAGGAAGAAGAGGAGGGAGAGGAAGAAGAGGAGGGAGAGGAGGAGGAGGAGAGCAGGGAGGGAGGGAGGTGCCCCTAGATGTAGGAATACAAAGAGAAAGGGCAGCGGGTCAGGGGCCTAATCCCTTGGTGGGAGGTGGTGGGGATGAGGGAGCGGCCCCAGGGAGAGAATAGGAAGAGCAGGTGTCCCAGTCACAGTCAGTAGGGCAGCGGGTTGTGGCTTGCCCAGGGCTCCCAATTATAGCCTAGAGGAGATACAGGTTCTCTTCAGGGAAATCTGTGCCTGCCACGGGATCATATGTGGTGGGAGAGATGTAAATGCTAGCCAGAGGGAGCAGGCCTGGGCCCAAATTGGCGCAGCTGTGTCAGCAGTAGGGGTCACCAATAGGCACTGGAGGTCAATGAGACATAAGTTTGATGACCTAAAAATGCTGGTGAAAAAGAAGACGGCCAAGGAGGCAGCAGCAGCATGTGGCACAGGTGGTGGTCCTGCGGCCGATGTTACATATAAGGAACGGGAGCGGACTGTGATCAACTTTATTCCTCCCAAAGGAGTGGTGGGCATACCAAGCCAGGTGGACACAGATCACCCTAACATATTGCAACGTGAGTTTGATATCACATCACACACATGGTTGTATGAGATTGTGGGGGTTGTGGGATGGGCTGTCCAAAAGCCTGCAGATAACATGCTGTATGTATTTATGTATGTATCCCCCTAGAACATGGGTGGGTAAGGAAGGTCACATACATGCTGGCCTTTCAAGATATCATGCTGTTTGTATGTATTTATGTATAAATAGGCTTGTATTCTGGCTGTTGTATATAATGATCTGGATCCCTCTAGAACAGGGGTGGGTAAGGAGGGTCACATACATGCCGGCCTTTCAAAATATTGTGCTGTATGTATGTATGTATTTATGTATAAATAGGCTTGTTCTCTAGCAGTTGTATATAATGAGCTGTATCCCTCTCGAACAGGGGTGGGTATGGAGGGTAACATACATGCCGGCCTTTCAAGATATCCTTTCTGTGCACAGGTGAGTCAATCAGGATGACTGAAGAGGTGATTGACTCACCTGTGCTCAGCAGGGATATCATCAAATCCAGGCACGTATGTGGCCCTCCAGGGCCGAACATGCCCACCCTTGCTCAAGAATTATATGGCCTCCTACACCTCTGCTCACACACAGGGATAATTGACATACAATAACACTGTATGCCCTATGGTTGACTAAAGATATATGGGGCGACAATAACCATTTCAGTCCTGGTAGCAAACCTATCATGTTCATAATTTGTATCACTGATATGTCTGGAGCTGCACCGCAAACTGCTTCTGAGTACAATTTCTAATTATATCCAGATTGATTGCAATAGAGCAGGGGTGTCCAAAGTCAAACCTGCTGGGCTGCACACAGGCCTGGATATGTGGAGTTCCTTTATGTGCACAGATGAGTCAATTAGACTAAATGTCTTGGAGAATAATATTCTCAGCTGGGTGCAGCATGGCTATCCACAAATACAGGCCTGACTTTGGACACCACTGCGATAGAGAGTAAAAAACTGTCTGTGCAGCATATGTGGATACCGACACTGTAGGACTGCATGTGTGTCAAATACAGTCCTAACCTGGCCCATATCTCAGCTGCATATTAACAACCATTGCTGGGAACATGTCACAGATTGGTCAGTCTCACACACTGCACAGCAGATCCAGCAGAGCACGTGTCTGATGCACATGCAGTGCACATTCATATGAGCCATGATCCACAATGCTTTTTATGCAGCCTGTGTTTCATGTAACACAACCACCACAGTCAATCACAGGTGACCATGATGTCAAGGATATGGAAACACATAGCTGTCAATTGTGTATGGCAACCAACTGAAATATATGTTTTTTTCCATTGCATTACCCACAAGTCCAGCAGCAGAGGAGGAGGCAGGAGTGCCTGAAGAGGAGGGCCAGGACATCCAAGAGGGCCCGGGACCATCCACATCACTAGCTTATGAGGAGTGGGAAGTGATGCCCGGGCCCTCAACTGCAACATACAGCCAGCCACAGCCATACCGGCAATATCAACCGGCCATGTCCTGGTCCCAGACCTCCCAGCTGCCATCAGCATCATCACAGCAATGGGGGCAGCACACCACATGGATGCCATCATCCTATGCTGTCCCTTACCATACTGCCCGTTATCCTAGGACGTATAATGTTGGTCATGGCTACCCATCATACAATCCACCGGGCCACCCATCATGGTATGACCCCCAGGGCTACATGCTGCCGCCTCAGGGCCTGTTCCAGCCACCAATGCAGCAGTGGCCACTCTTTGCTGTACCACCCTTTCCTGTGCCTCCCTCAGCGGCACCACCCTCAGCAGCGGCGCCACCCTCAGCAGAGGCTCCCCCCGCTGAGTCGCCACCTGCTGAGTCGCCATCTCCTCCACCAGCCAGACAGCCAATGCCTCCAGCCTTTCAGGCCTCGCCTGTGGCCGCTCTGCCACTAGTACACACTAAATTGTGCGAGATATTGGCCCAGTGTAATAAAGAGGACCAGGCACAACAACAAAGGGCCGAAAGGATGCTAAAATTGAGTGAGAGGCAATGCGACTTAGTAGCGCCATCCTGGCTAGCAATAGGACTCTCCAGGCTAGCACTTAAGCTCTCCATGCTGAGATGAGGAGGCACAACCGAAGGATGGAGAGATATGAGGAACGGGCCAGTCGTGAGAGACGCATACCTCTCCAGCCTTCGGTTGCAAAACTGCAAACCGAGATGTCTGCCTCCTCGTCGCAGACACCAGCTCCAAATGATTTCCAGCCACCCAGTGTAGTGGCACCCCCCGCTCCCACACCACAAAGTGGAAGAGGGAGACGGTCCGAGGGCACGGAAGGTGGGGGCCCAGTAACAAGGAGTAGGAGGTGTTAGGACCATCCAAGAAGGCCTCCTGATCACTCCTCACAGAATACTGATTGTTATAGATGTTGACATACTATTGGCTGGCTACAGAGTGCGTACATGTCTGGTTATGTTTAACATTTCAACAATTGGTGTTCAATGTGGATTGACCTTGAGATTAAATGCTGTATTTAATCATAATAATGTTTTTGGTTGATATCTTGTTCTTGTCTCTGTAGGTGTTAATTGCCAAATCTCACAACTATGAAGGCATGTTCTTCATCTTCGAGCAGTACAATACCATCATGTGAGTAAAAACTCAACACAGTTTCCAACAGGCATTCGATCAGTGTCATTCACCACTGCAAATGGATCGGAAATGCAATATATGACTACTTATCTCTTCACTAGGGAACATGACTGTGTGAGTTTCCATTATAATGATCAGTGTCCCGGCTGTAGAGTTGCACAGTCCCA
This sequence comes from Discoglossus pictus, assembly GCA_027410445.1. Taxonomy (NCBI): domain Eukaryota; kingdom Metazoa; phylum Chordata; class Amphibia; order Anura; family Alytidae; genus Discoglossus; species Discoglossus pictus. The sequence goes on from CM050166.1 coordinate 255,897,018, forward strand.
TTAGGATCTGCTAATCCAATAGAGAAATTCTACATAAGTTTTTGTAGCATTCCATCCCGTTAACATTATGAAAGTGGATTCATTTATTTCATGTCATCCAAACCAAACTGCTAATTTCCTTGGTTTGACATCATGATCAATGTGAATGTGTTTAGGGGTAATGTGAACAGTGTAATCTGTCTGGCCTTGGCACCACCCATATGCCAGTGAGATGTGATATCAGCATGGCACAACTATTCCATTTAGATAGTGATAGTACATTTTGCTGAAGGATTGTGTTCACAGTAAAGCATGCCTTGTTATATTACACATCCTCAACATATTCCGGGAAGGCTGACTGAACAGGACAGAATCAATATGGTTATTACTGCTTGTAGATGATGTTCATGTTAGTTGGTTTATAGTAGTGTCAAGAGCAAAAACAATGTACTATAATAACAGCTTATGATTGTTCTAACACCTCCTCTCTATGTTTTCCAGATTCACATCATCTATTGACTAATCATCAGTAATGTATGCGAACACACTGTGTGTGGAATCGCTTAGTATCACATGATCCATGTTTTCTAGTGTCTGTTTATTCTGGCAACCATATGGTTGTTGTATGCGCATTAATGGTTATGTTGATTAAATGGCGTGTTATATGCTGTTGGTTACTGTGGGGTCCTGACCACATGTGACCCTAGAAGATCCTATACATTACCCTCATGATGTTGTCTGTTTCCCCTTCAGCCCCTTGCCATACTGGGATCTGTTCACACCACACACATGATATTAATGCACAGTCTTGTCCATTTCTATTTGTGCTCTGTGTATGAAATAAAGTATGATTATGTTATACTGTTATCACTGTTTCTGTGTGTTTGTACCATATCATGCTTTCTAGTTGACAGAATACAGATAGAATGAAGTGTCATTGTTCAATACATATAGCTGTGTGTGTTTACGGAGATACATATGCTACATTAATCTGTACCTTGCCAATATAGATGTAGCTGCCAGCCCGAGGGGCGTGAATTCAGAAATCATGTCTATAGACATGCAGGGTTGTATATAATGACTTGAAGGGCTCAACTTGAATTATATGAATCTACATTCATGATTATGTAGTAATGTAAATGCATATTGAATAGAATAGTTATAACCCTAACTGATGGTGATGAGGAAATCTGACTTTCAGTGTAATGTACTTGTTACATGGTAAATATCCCGGATTACACAAACATTGAGTGAAAAAATAGGTTTAGTTGTTCACAAAGCCACACAGTGACAAATTACCACAGGCCTGCTCAGTATCATGGTGGAGGTGGGTAGGATACAGAGTTCCAGTAACACACGGAAATAGGGACAGAATGCAGGCAGGGGGATGACATTGGTATAGATGATCAGTTGAGGGGGGATATACAGTGCATCATCCAATATGAGGCAATATCAGTTATATCATTATTAAATATATCATGATAGCATTCAATATTCAAACCCAACAATACAGAAGGAGATATGCTCATGGGGAGAAGTAACCTGTAGTCTTGTGTGTGCGCGAAACACACACTCCTATGCAACTGCAGAGGTAGAAGTGCTCAATCAGTCAATGTTAGAACCCCCATAGGTCATGTCACTGGAAATGTCATTATGAGAGAAGACTCTACATACCTAAGTTTGGACACTCAGATGGGAACCTGACCAGGACCATATCAGTGTGTTCAAACTAATTTCATGTGTTAGCAGAACTCACAACAAACTGGCCAGTTTGAGGTGTATTCTGTTCTATGAATGAGCATCTCTATTATCTGCTGTTGCATATGCATAACTGAAGGTAAACAGAACCTCATTAATAGTTATGTTCCAAGGCTATAGTTACTCTTCCCCAAATGTACAGGGAGGATCACATCAGCACTGAGAAAAAGATCTGGAAGGAAGTATGATACAGGCTTCACAATAGTCCAAGTAGAGGAGAGAATGCCATATCTAAAGCAATAGGTACATATAAATCTATGTAGAGGATGTGATATCACACCCGATGCAACGCATGATGACTGAAATATGAACATACATGATGCAATGTGACAATAGCATAGTCCTGGAACGTGGGAATGCTCATCATTCCTTGTTCTGACCGTGGAAAGGGACTCATCTTTGCGATCTGAAACATACAATGAACATGTCAATATTTACATTGCACATGCTCCCGGAGCACCTACTTCATCACATACCAATATAGGTTGCTCATTTCATACATACGTCTTCACTGTTCTTTCCCTACATATGAAACGAGCTACTCATCTGGCTAATGATGTAGGAATATAACATAGATTACACATTAATGCATGTTTGTAGAGCTAAATGTGGTGTTTTACCTTGGACACAGTCCCAAGCTCATCCACACGGTGATTTGTTCCACCAGGACACGTGCGCTGTGGATCGTCATTATTTATCACCGCTTACCTATCTGATGTATTCTGGAAAGAGATAGGCCGATATTAATAACGTGATTGCTGTGTTATTTGTGTCCTTCAGCATACGTTGGCATATTATTACACAAATACTCACTATGTAGTTCACATTGATGCAGCAGTTCTGTTTTGCTGTTCATGTTTTTCCATGTCTAGGTTGTTGTGTTTATTTAGTTGTTGAAAGAAGAGTTGACACACAACATACTGTATGGCCAGCAATGAGCTATTATGTTCTGGCTTTGGTAGTATTACTCCGTAATGCACATGTGAACATCAGAGCAATAGAGGGAAACATGATGTACCGTATGTGTTATTGTATCCAGTCATAATAAGATATAGTTGACTGCCATTACTACTGTGTACTTACCCAGTAGCCATCCGGATGGAAATCTGCCGGCCTCAAATATGTCATATATACCGGATAGACGCAGGATATAGGCGTCGTGAGCACTTCCCGGGAAGCCTGCATACACACCTTGTATGCGCATGTTCGCATCACAAACAACCTGTGCATTGATTGAATGATAGTGCTTGCGATTTCTGTACAGCGCTTCTTGCTCTCTAGGAGGTATCAGTGCCACATGGGTACAATCAATAGCACCGAGCACATTGGGGACACCTCCTAATTGGTAGAAATCGAACTTCACCTTTGAGATCTCTTCAGCAGTGTTAGGGTAACTGATGTATCTGGTAGCTTTCCGAACAATAGCACGGAGGAATGAACTCAGACAATTGGAGAGGCTTGGCTGAGACATTCCTCCGGCTATGCTGAGGGTGTTCTGAAAGCTACCAGAGGCAAGGAGGTGTATTGCAACTAACATCCGTGTCATTCCTGGGATGGCTCTATTGGCCCATGAGCGAGGCTCAAGGTCCTCTCTCAGAACCTTTATAGAGCTCCACAAGACTAGCACGGGTCAGCCGAAAACGCTCACCTGACATCAGTTAACCCCTCTAATGTGAGTCTCTCCCTGTACACATTGGGTGCCCTTCGCCTCCTCACAGGCTCCTGGGAAGGCTCCACCCCTTCTGCCTGAGCCACCACATCTTGTACTTCTCCCCCCTCTCTCTCCTCCCTAATCCACCCCCCACGATACTAGGCAGAGTTATTCCCTTGCTTGGATTGGTTCTGCCCCAGCATGGATCACATCACCACTCACACCCTCATTCACTCCCACACACTCCTCTCTGCCACTCCTCATCACCCCCTCAATCACACACCTTGCTACCGGATCTGCACGCTGTGCTATGTGGTACGCACAATAACATCTCAACTTCATCCGCCCACTCAGACTGTCCAGCATCCCTCTTACATGATCATCCATGCTGTTTCAGACGTGCTGATGACTTTTTTGGGTGATGTGGTTATATAGCTTGTTGATTACATTACCTGGTATTAGGCACGTTAATTTCAGCTTTGCCATTGGTCACCTGTGGATCTTTACGTGGCATTCCAGCTGATGATTTTACGTATAGAAGCCTCTCAGCCAATTACATATGCACTTGTAGTGTCAGGCCACCAAGTGCGTATGTAATTGGCTGAGAGTCCCAACACGGGCCGCCAAGTGCGTATGTACTTGGCTGAGAGGCTTTTGGCGGGCCAACGCGGCAATGGCGAAAAAACCTGCCAAAAGCCTCTCAGCCAATTATATACGCACTTGGCGGCCTGACACTATAAGTGCGTATGTAATTGGCTGAGTCTGTTGGCGCGCTCGCAAGCTGATAAGGGGATGTACTAGCGAGACACGGCTCTCAGCCAATCACGTAAGAGGTAAGAATTTGATTGACAGTAGGAGCTTATAAATGTGATTGACACAAACCCATGCGTTGACTGTGTTGTAAGAGCCATTGGAGTTAGCACGCAGTTCCAGGAGCAGGTGGGAGAGAGTTTGAGTTGTGAGATTAGTGGTTTGGAGAGAGGTAGATTACTTTTTTGTCTTGTTTCTTGTCAACTTCCTAAGTACTTACATTTAAGAAATACACATATTTAAAAATGTCACATATTTGCAAGACACATAGATTAAATAACACACATAGAGACATATATATATATATTGTTAGGACACACACACCACATACCCATCCCCCCACCACACCCCATCCCCCAACACCTATTAAATACACATAGCACACACATATTTTCTTTCCAACAGACATTCCAGTAATACTTTTATTTCTTTATCGTTCTTTTGATTTGTAGGCACACTATTTTGGATTGTTTTGTATCTCATTACTAGCATATTTACACGTAAGAGTTACACATATTTACACATTACACATATTTGCCTGACACATAGATTAAAGACACATAGAGACATAAATAGCGTTAGGACACACACCACACACCCCCCCCCCCACCCTTTGCACCACATCCCCCCCCCCACCCTTTGCACCACATCCCCCAACAGTTATTGAAAACACATAGAACATACACTTTTTTTCACCTACATAACAGTTATACTTATTTTAAGTTATCCTTATTTATTTATAATTTGAGCATGGAGGGAGGAGAAGGGTGGAGAGAGGAGGAGAGGAGCAGAGAGTGAGGAGAGTGGAGTGGAGGGTGGAGGAGAGGTGGTTGTATTGGAGGGCGTGTCCCCAGAGAGAGAGGAGGAGGAGAGGTCCCCGGAGGCGGAGGAGGAGTGGTCCCTGGAGGGGGAGGAGGAGGAGCGGTCCCCGGAGGGGGAGGAGGAGTGGTCCCCGGAGGGTGAGGCTGAGCAGTCCCCAGAGGGAGAGGAGGAGCGGTCCCCGGAGGGGGAGGAGGGGCGGTCCCCAGAGGGGGAGGAGGGGCGATCCCCGGAGGGGGAGGAGGAGGAGGCAGATGTAGGCACTATTAGAGGAGGGACAGAGGGGAAGGGGCGTTGTTTGGGGAAGGGACAGGCCTCAGGGAGAGGTCGGGGAGGCCAGGGTCCGCAAACACAGTTGAGAGAGCAAGGGGCTATTGGCATGGGCAGGAGCAGGGCACCTAATTATACGCCCCGGGAGAATATGGTCCTCCTGGGTGCAATCCATGACCAGCCCGTCATCCTGATTGCGAGGAAAGAGAAGCCTGGGCCTAATGCTCAGGCTTGGAAGGAGGCAGTGGAGGTGATGAAGGAGGTGTCCACAGGGCCTAGGGCTTGGGGTCCTTGAAGCACCGTTATGTGGATATCAGGGCCACGGTGAGGAGGAAGATGGCCAGAGAAGCACAAGGACACTGCATGACCTATATGGAGTGGGAGAGAATCACAAGGAACCTTCTGAGACCACCACCCGAAGCTGAGCTTAAGCCCCGGTGGCCCAGCAGGACCCAGCCTCCAATTCAGGTGAATATGCCTACACCAACATGCCACCACATGTGCATCACACACACTACACATGTACATGCTGACCAACAAGGACACTGACATGTCAGCTCCATGGAATTAACAATGAATAGATGAATGCATCATTAAATCCATGAAGCTGACAAATCACTGTCATTCCTGGCCACCCCAAGAGTAATCAAGCAATAGAGAGTCCATGTACTGGTGTGCCCACTGCAGCAGATGCAGTTACAGACCGCAGACGAAATACAGACAGCATTAGGAGCCAGGAGAGGTCAAGACAAGAAACCAAACATTAGATCAAATCTAGCAAATGACAGCTAATCTGAGTTGCAATTATGAGAATCATCCATGTTCAGGCCCAGATGTCAGATCGTTAGGAGTGAAAACACAAATGTAATAATCAGCATACTAATGACATGTACCTCTCATTTCTCTCTTTCAGCATCCAGTAGGAGGTCTGGGTCCAGTGATGAGCCAGAGGCGGGCCGTCAGCCCCTGCCCCGCAGGGGGAGGAGGCTGCAGGATTATCTCTGGCTCTGGGAGGGGGAGGTCGTGGTAGTTGACAGCCCCCCTTTACAGAGCACTAGCTGCTTTGACCCGACTGTCCCCCTCCTCTAAAGACTTGCCATCTCGCCGGGGCCCTCAACATCGGTGGACTATGCCACAGCACCTCCTTCCTCACACAGTGAGCCACAGGGGAACCCAACATCATAGACCCTGGCTCCAGCCGGGTCCCAGATCCTCTCCACTCTCTCGCTGCCACCTTCTCACCAGGTCCTGCCAGCAGGACCCCTGCACCCACCACCACCACCAACGACCGAGGCTGCACTGACGGAGTGGTTGGCCATCATGAGGAGGATGGCTGCCAACATCTCTGGCATGAGGCGCAGCCTGGACAGGTGCTTTAGGGAGGAGAGGAGGCATCACCTGATGATGGAGCAGCACATGGTCAGCCTGCTGGGAAGGGGGCTGGTCCCCGGCCACCAGCAGCCTGGCCCCTCCTCTCCTTCCACCATGCCTCCGCCACCACCACCACCCGTGGTGCCACTTACTCCCCCCACTCCAGCACCACCAACCATGGGGAGACGGCGTCTGGGCGCGGACGATGCAGGCCCTGTGCCCAGGCGGAGGAGGACCTAGGGGCTGTGGACATGATTGTGCCTTCTCAACAGCACTCCTCAATGACAATCTATTGGTTACAATGCCGACCTAAACTAGCCTGGATACAGAGTCTTGGATCTTGGTCTTGGTGATATTTTGTATGGCGATGGCTACCACCTATCACATGGTCCATGATCCTCTTCTCTGTGGACACGTAGGGTTCGGTTGAACATGCCACCAATTGATGGTCACTGGGGAATGCTGTTGGGAAGGGATGCTGCAGTCCCCTTTTTATTAGGCACTTAGGTTTTAGGTTTTCTCTTTGTTTTTCTTTCCATTTGTTTTGTTTTAGGTACAATTCAGGTCCATTGTGGAGGAAATGTATGAGGTGTAAGGTTTTCCCAGTGCCTCTCAGGTAGACATTCCTTCAATGACAGCCCCCCCTCCCCCCTTAAGATGTAGCTTCCACAATCTTAAAGCTGTCATATAGCCAGATATCTCAGACATGCTTGTTGTTAGCTTAAATATAGACTGATACCGCTATGGCGGTGGACTTGCAAAGTCTCACAATGACATGTTAATGACAGCCAGCAATAATATATGCACTAGTGAAGCATGTGATCCTGACCTCAATATCAGTCTGAGAACAGATCCTTGGGTCTGATGTGAGTGACAGCGACTCTGGCTGCTGACCTTTGTGTCCTCTCCATATTAATGGCTATTTGCCCATATTACTGATTATCCAGAGACCTAGCTAATAGTTAGTAATGCTTGCAGATAGGAATCAGGTGAGTTGGTATATTGGTACAGTATTTAGCACTGTATTGTACATGCATTGTCATTATTTTATTTTTTATCCTCCTCCACCTTTTTTTTTGGACCTTTTTTTTTTAAATTTTGCCCACCACACTGTAAGTGTGAAACTGGATTGGATTACACAGTCCAGAGGTTGAATCATCTGTTCCATTGAGCAGATCCAGACAAGTTGTAAGTGCCATGCACTCTAAATGGAGTGACTTGTGATGATCCTTTTTTTCAACAATTATTATCGTTTATTTATAATGCGCCAACATATTCCGTAGCGCTGATCAGGTGGCAGCGGTGTACTGACCGCATGTGACTCTGGTAGGTGCTATGCATCATGCTTATTCTAGACTATTATCTTGGCCCCTGTAGGTATCCCCTTTGTTTTATTCTAGCCCCTTGCTCTATCTGGATCCGCCCACACCACACCCATGATATTGTTACACAGTCTTGACCACTGGTGATTGTGGTCTGTGTCCAAAATAAAGTTTTGTTATACCGTTATGTGAATGCACAGTATTGACCACTGCTGATTGTGGTCTGTGTGCAAAATAAAGCCTTGTTATACTTTTATCTGAATGCACAATCTTGAGCACTGATGAGTGTGGTCTGTGTCCAAAATAAAGCTTTGTTACAGTTCTCAGCATGTCAGTGTGTTTTCAATGGTTGGGGTTATGGGACATCCACATGCATCACATTAGTATCACATTACTATAGATGTAAACTAATGAGCCCTAGTTAACCTGCAATAGATCAATACATATTAAGAGGAATAATAGTCATAATAGCATTAGATATCATATAATACTACATCTAAAAGATCTACAATCTATGCATAATAAAGGGTTAATGCACAGGCCAAGTCCAATTAGTGATACTGTGGAGTAGGAACATCCCCCTGAGGCCCTAACAGGATAATGATCGGTGATACTGCAACGGCTTGTCAATTCCTTCTCCAGTGATATGGGATTTGTCAGACCACTCTGCTTTCACCCGCCCACCCACACTGGCTCTTAATGTTATAGCTCACAGCTTGATTGAAGTATACAAGCCCCGTCACCAACATCACTTAGCAATCCAAACTAATGTATATTGATGAATAGCAGAATATAATGTGAGGTCACCAAATGGGAATGAGTGGACATCTTGGCACATGGCCACCAGCAATAGAGTGGGACTTTCTTGGATGGGCGTAGCGGAGATTACCTTGGGTCTGTAGGTGAGTTGGCTGTTTCTCAATGTGCCTCTGCAAACCCTCCATGTGTGTTTGCGGCCCTCCTGATGGGTTACAGTAGATTAGTGTGGGGTATGTTCCCATGGTCACCTTGTGGTTTGATAAGTGATGGGGCTTGTGTACTTCAATGAAGCTGTGAGCTATACCATTAAGGACCATTGTGGGTGGGAGGGTAAAAGCAGAGTGGACGGACACATTCCAAATCACTGGAGAAGGAACTGACAAGCCACTCCAGTATCACCAGCATGCAAACCTTGTAGGAAAGCAGTGGCAGAGGCCTAGGTGCATGTGCTGCAGTCCAAAGGGTCACAGACAGTCAGATGTGACTGAAAGACTGAACAGGAAATATTCAAGTGGTCCCCGTGTACTTGATATATACCATGTGGCAGTGTAATGTGCCCCATATTTGTGTTCCCAAATGTAGATGTGATGAGCAACAAGTATATACAATTATATTGATATTTTGGGGGCCAAAATAGAGCCTCTGTGAGTAACAAAGGGTTAATATGGCATCATTTTGATGTTTTTATGTTATCAAGTAGTGTGTCTTTAATTGTTTTATGTAAGCTGCAGCACGGCTTTTCATTTTGCCATATGCATGAGCACTCCAAAATGTAACAACTAATTGGTTTTATAATGCATTTGCTTTGGTGGGGGGTTATTTTGCAATCAATTGTAATGCCCTTCCATGCTTTCCCTCTGTTAAACTGAACTTTTACACTTTAAGTTGTCTGTACGTAGTACGTAAAATCTTTTGCTGGGGCATTTTTGTGCTCTTAGCCATTTTGCAAAATACGAGCTTACACGCAAAGATTTCTTGTCTGCGACTTACTACGTTACACTTCTCGGAGACAAATCTCGACCAATGAGTCCGAAATTACACAAGTCGAACGCAACACAATTCGTAGTATGCAAATCGCGCTATGAGGCACATTTGCAAGGTACGAATTGAACCCCAGCTCTAATTTAATAAGGGCCATATTAATTATCAGCCTTATTAAATTGTGATTCGGCAAATTTAAAAGGGCTCTATATAAGCACACAGCATATTTTTTTTACAAAAGCTTTTAGTGAACTTCTATCCAAAAGCAAGGTATTCACTAACTAAAAACTTCTGTAAAAATATATACTATGTGCTTAAATAGAGCCCTTTTAAATTTGCAGAATCGCAATTTCATAAAGGTGTAAGGTTGAAAAAAGACTTTCAGTCCATCAAGTTCAACCTTTTAAGATCTCCTCTGATCTGCAATATGAGGATTAGTTATTAATTAATTAGTTGTTCTTTGTTAATTAATTATTAATCAACCATTTATTTAATTAGTAATTAATCCAGAGGAAGGCAAACAGAAAAAACCCAAAGTGAAACTTAGCCAATATTCTCAAAGGGAAAAAATAATAAATTCCTTTCTGACCACAGATACTGGCGATCGGATTTCTCCCTGGATCAATACACTATCTCTAATTATCCAGGATAACCCTGAATTTGCTTCTTAAATATAAATAAATCCAGTTCCCTTTTAAGGTTATCTATCGAATCCGCTGTCACCACCTTTGTTGGGAGAGAATTCCACAGATTAACAACCCTTACTGTGAAGAACCCTTATCTTTCTTTAATGTGGAATCTTTTTACTTCTAACCTCAAGGGGTGTCCTCTTGTCAGTTGAAAACCTCTTGGTACAAAAAGCTACCTTTATTTATACTGACCCTGGATGAATTTATATAATGTAATCATACGTCCTCTTAGAAGTCTTTTTTCTAGAAAAAATAAGCTTAATTTGGTTAGTCTTTCTTCATAGCTTAGCCCCTACATTCCCCTAATTAGTTTAGTTGCCCTCCTCTGTACCTTTTCCAGCTGTAAAATGTCCTTTTTATGAAGTGGTCCCAAAAATTGTACTCCATATTCCAAATGAGGACGTTCTATAGATTTGTATAGTGCCAGAATTATATTTGCATCCCTTGCTTCTAACCCTTCCTAATACATGCTAACATTTTATTTGCCTTTGCAGCTGTTGCTTGCTTTGAGCACTGTTACCTAGGTGGCTGTCCACAAGTACTCCCAAATTCTTTTCAATATCCGATACCCCTATATTTGCTCTATTAAGATTATAAATTGCATGGCTATTTGTCCTTCCCAGATGCATAACTTTACATGTATTCCTATCAAATCTCATCTGCCATTTAGATGCCCATTCCTCAATTATATGTAAATCCCTTTGAAGGGAAAGCCCATCATTATCTGATTTAATTACCTTGCACAACTTCGTGTCATCAGCGAAAATGGAGACACTAATTTCCAGTCCCAATTCTAAATCATTAATAAATATGTTAAAAAGGAGAGGACTTAATACTGAACCCTGAGGAACCCCACTTACCACATTAGTCCAATTGGAGTATGTTCCATTTACAACAATCTTTTGTTTCCTGTCTTTTAGCCAGCTCTCGATCCATGTGCATATATTTACAGCAATTTCTGTATCGCTTAGTTTGCACAATAGTCTCCCTTGTGGCACTGTATCAAAAGCCTTTGCAAAATCCAAATAGACTACATCCACTGAGTTGCCTTGATCCAAGTTCCTACTAACCTGCTCATAGAAACTAATTAGGTTTGTTTGACAAGACATATCCCTCATAAATCCATGTTGACTTCTACTTATAATCCTGTTAATATACATGAATACGTCTATTTGAACACTTATTAACCCTTCTAAAAGCTTTCCGACTACAGAAGTGAGGCTCACTGGTCTATAATTCCCCCGGATTTGCTCTTGCTCCCTTTTTAAATATAGGTATCACATCTGCCTTCCGCCAGTCATCTGGTAGAGACCATGTGTTGAGTGAATCTTGAAAATGTAAATATAATGGTTTGGCTATTACAGAACCCAGTTCCCTCAGTACCCTTGGATGTATTCCATCAAGACCCGGGGCTTTATTAACATTTATTTTTTCCAACCTCTTTTGGATTTCTCCCTGCGTTAACCAGTTATTTGGTAAAGGTAGTGTAGCCCCATTATGTTGCAGTGTCCCAACCACTGGTACCTCCCTTGTGTATACCGAAGAAAAGAACCTATTTAGCTGATCTGCCTTTTCCTGGTCACTAATTTTTAGACAGCCTGTGTCACATTGTAATGTTCCTACAGCTTCCTTCCTCACCTTCTTCCCATTAATATAGTTAACAAATATTTTTTAGGGTTAGTCTTACTCTCTTTTGCAATTAATTTTTTATTTTCTATTTTTGTCAGTCTAATATCCCTTTTGCAAGCCTTGTTGATTTCCTTGTACTCCCGTAAAGCAGTCTCTGTCCCATCTTGTTTGTATAATTTTAATGCCTGTTTTTTACTCTGTATCTTGATCTTTAAAGCATTGTTAAGCCACATTGGATGTGATTTAGTCTGTTTACTTTTTTTCCCACTTGGTATATGGTGATAAGTATGTATATTTAGTAAGGATTTAAATGTTGTCCATTTATGTTTAGCATTTTTACCTGCCAGTTCTTTGTCCCAGTCTATACTTTGTATTGCTGTCCTTAGCACCTTAAAATCTGCCCTTTTAAAATTAAGAGGTTTTGTTGGCCCCTTAAAATTTAGTTTTTTTAATTAGATTTCAAATGAGACTGCGTTGTGATCACTATTTCCCAAAGGTTGCTGTATTTCAACCTTTGATACTATATTGATATTATTTGTGATAACTAAATCCAAAATAGCCTCATTCCTAGTAGGCGCTTCTAAAACTAGGGCCATATAATGATCCCTGAGTGTACTCAAGGACCTGCTCCCCTTAGCTGAACTGCTGGTCTCATTTATCGAGTTTATTTCAGGATAATTAAAATCTCGCCTTAATTAGAACTTGCCCATGCTTAGCTGCATTTCCAATCTGTAACAATAATTGTATTTCCTCACTATCAATTATATTTGGGGTTTTATAGCATACTAATATTTTTTTGGAATTTGCTTCTCCGCTATTTAACTCTACCCACAAACATTCAACATTACCGCTAGTTCCACCATAAATATCTCCTCTGACTATAGGCTTAAATTCAGGCTTAACATGCAGACAAATCCCTCCTCCTATGTTACCATTGCCTGTATCTTTCCTAAATAGGTTATAACCATCCAGATTAACAATCCAGTCATGAGATTTATCCCACCACATTTCGGTAATGCCTATTAAATTCCATTTTTCATTAATTGCTAATAATTCTAACTCTCCCATTTTTCCTGGCAAGCTTCTGGCATTAGCAAGCATAAACATTATGTTATGAGTTTGTAGTTTGGTGGTGCCTGCCACTATACTTGATTTCCTTAATAATACCTCCCTATTGACTATACTACCCCTCCCCCATCTCCTTTCCTATGACTTAATTCATCCCTTATACCCTCTACACTTTCTACCCCATTACTTATATCTAGTCCCTCCCCCCCACCTACTAGTTTAAAAACTCCTCCAGCCTTTCTACCATCCACTCCCCTAGCACAAAAGCTCCCTCATCATTAAGGTGCAATCCATCCCTGCTGTAGAGAGTGAGCTCTAAAAACCCAAACCTCTCCCTAGTGCACCACATCTTTAGCCACACATTAACCTCCCTAAGCTCCTTCTGCCTCCCTGATAGTATCTCAGAAAATAGTTCCTTGAAGGTCCTTGCCTTCAGCTTATTTCCTATTATTTAGGACACCCAATCTTCCACTAATTTTGTCATTGGTACCAATGTGTACCAAGACTGCTGTTTCATTTCCAGCCCCTCCCAATAATTTGTCTACCTGATCCACAACATACAGAACCCGAGCACCCGGGAGACAGAAAAACTGTTTGATTGCTAGGATTTGGGTGACAAATCACCCTGTCTACCTTCCTAATAATAGAGTCCGCTACCACCAAAACCTGTCTGTTGCTCTGCCTATTCTGACCTCCCACTCCTCCATTAGAACTGTTCTCTTGGCTGTTGGAGGGAACAGTTCTATCTGGCATTGCGATTCCTGAATGGACATCCCAAACAGTTTCACTCAATCTGGGAAATCTGTTGGTGTTTGCCAACTCAGAACTGGCCTGCCTCCTCATGTTCCCCCTGATTCCCTTTCTAACTGTAACCCAGTTACCTCCCTGGACATCCTCACTAGACCACCCTCTATGCTAGGCCCAGCTAAACTGTGCTCAGTGAGCACCAACTCTCTTTCCAGTGGAGCAATATCACTAAGTGCTGCAATTCTCCTCTCCAGTTCTCCAATTTGAGCTTCCAGAAACGCAACATGCTCACACCTCTCACAGAGGTATGGACCCTGGATCATCTGTTCAGTATTGCATACATATGACAGGATGTACACTGAGTGAGGTTGCCACTGGACTGACTCATAATTATTATTGTCTACAAAAATTCAGTGGGAAAAATAAACAAGAATAAAAAGTAATATTTTTGTATAAAGTTTTATTAAAAAAATAATATATACACTTTTTTTCTTCCCCCTCTTTTCTTTAAACTCTCTCCTTTTCTTTAAACTCCTACAGTTTTACTAGAATTGCACTTATACTAGAAATGTTCGCCCCTTCTCCTGTTTTTATTATTATTATTATTATTATCTTTATTTATATTGCGCCAACATATTCCGTAGCGCTGTACAGGGGTTTAGTACATGGCAAAAAACAAACTTAACACCTTAAAGAATGGAGGGCCCTGTTTTTGAGCATATAATCAAATGTAGATAGTGCTTGTTTCCAAGACACGGACACACAATTGAAAACTTGCAAACTTACAATCTTAACTTCTGCCTTCTCATCAGTGCAATCTGCAGTTTATCAGCCTTTACTTGTAAAAAGTAAAATCCACTTGCCAAAGTAAATTCCATATGATTAAATGGAATGATCCAGTCGACTCCAACCATTGGCTCCAAATTGAAAACGAGATAAAATTGATGTAAGGGACATTAAGCAAGGTGGACTTCCAATTTATCATAACATTAAAGTTTGGGTTAAACGTAATGCTAAATCTGCATTGATTAATTCCGTCAGTCCAATAATGCCTCTTGTCTCTTTAGGTATACTCTCTGATTCCTTCCTCGTAATGATGTTATTGAATAAGGGATTTGTGTATCTCAGAGACCTTTATCCAAATAACAAGTTGATTACTTGAATTTTTGTGGAAAAAAAAATAATATCTCTAATCAAACCTGGTTGGAATACAACAAATTATGTAGCACTCTGAGTATCATCTATATAAAAGTAGAGAATTAAAGACTATGAGAAATGAATTGTATCAAACAACAAGACACATCTTATATTAAATAAGAATAGGTTTGAGGGATTTAAACCTTTAAATGGAAACTTTGGGAAGAGGACGTAAAAGTCTTATGGCCTGTAGAAGGCCCCCAAAACACCAGGTAACTCTACCGTGAAAAAATAAAAACAGCATACACCAGACATATGTTCCTTGAATGCTTGCATAGATGCCAATGTTAATCGTTTGTTACAAATTTCACAAATTAGATTTTTTTTCTAAAATAAAATGGCCCTAAATAGATCCATTAAAAGTAACTATTAATCTATTTACAGTTTTTTTTGTATTCAATATCCTTACTACATAGAAGGATGCAAAACTTCATTTACTCAACCACTCACTTAGCATTACCCAACCATAACATTGCCTATTTTTTTCATCTTCATCTTCTTCTTCTTCCAAATTCACTCAGAATTTCCAAGATATTTACCCTTCTCCATAGATGCTACACACTAAATATTAATGACATGGATTATTTTGTTTTTATCTTCATCAAGAATTATGGCGAATATTATACATATGTATTTATAAAAAATGTACATATATACAAATACAATAAATACATGTGTTTCCAATATTACGTAAATAAATATTTAAATAAAAATAATTAATTCATTCTTTATCTAAATAAAAGCAACAATTAATATAATATTTGCAATATATCTTATACACACATATGCATACACACACTATGTTTCCTAAATTGCTAAAATGGTTACCATTTATATCATACATTAAAATAATTTAAAGTAATTACATTTTTTTATTATTTTTTCTTTAAATATTGTTTATCTTAAAAGTATTAATACATATTTAAAATTTTAAAATAACATTACATAAATTAAAATTCCAAAAACTTGTTGCTATATTTTGTCCTTGTCTTTCAGAATCCATAATAATCCATAATAATCCATAATAATCCATAATAATACATATACATATAATTCAGGGCTAAAAAAATGAAAACATTTCCAGAGACTTTTTTAAAAACCATATATATTTCTCATTTCCCAGACTGATTCTTTAAAACAGTTAAAAGGCAGCTGTCATGAATGATTTGGGGGCCATTATGGGTCCCCCTGCACCCCACAAGTAACTCTGCTATTTGGAACTCTGGGTGCTAATTCAGGGATTATTACAACGGACCTGAAACTGAAACTTGTTGTGGGGACAGTGACTTGATACCGTTTCTGCCATGATTTTTAGTGGGACAAAAAAAAGCTTCTATAGGAATTTATATGGATTTACGACTTCTAAGAGTGGCTAGGCGTGAATCCTCTGGCTTTAGCCATGAAGGGGGAAGTTAGTTTTATGGCCCTCTGTAAAACACATGCCTGGGTTATTAGTTAAAAACAAAATAGCCCTGTATAGTAATTGCCCTGTCTGAAGTTGTCCAAAGGGACTAAGAGATAAACAGCATTGATAGAAAATGTGTAATGAAAACAAGAAAGCCAGAACCCTCTATACATCTGGAAATCATGTGGGTGGGGGGCATGGCAAGCTCTATTTTGCACAGGAGGATTGGCTAGAACTGGGGGAGGGTGTTTTTGTGATATCTAAAAATGTGTCTTAGAAAATAAAGAAGTGCCAGTCTGTTTGTACTCACCAACTAATGTCTGAGTCAGTCTAAGTGGAACATACTAAAACTGAAGGAATGTCTGCCTGTGTCTTTCTTCTGGGGCAAGTTATTAACTTATTCTTTCCTGAGTTCTCCTAAGAAGGTGTTTCGGCTGGGTGCTGAGATCTGAACAAAAAGCCGCGACCCATAGAGAGAGAATTGGAGTGAGCATGGTTTCCCCAATTCTGGCGGTCCTAACACCAGCCATATGAATAAAAAAATTGCTTCATCTATGCATGTAAATTTCCCATATAAAACTGCATCATGATTAAAAAATCTAATTCCTCCCAACTGTTTAAAATTTGGTCCTGCCAACCTCCACACCTCTTGAGTAAATTTACAATTCCAAAAAACATGTAAGGGAGTTTCATCAGCTGTGCAGTATTCTCTAACACATTTTGCTCTATTTGCTCGACCTCTTCTAAGTTAAAACTCTAATGTTAATAAATTATCTCTGACTATACCCATGTCAGATATCATTGTTAATTACTTAGTTCTTTATTTGAGACATTTTCCCATATTTTTCGTGAAATATTGTTTGATAATTATTTTATTAAAGAGATACTTTCCCTTTGTTAAAAATTATATAAAATATTTCCATGATTAATTAAAACATCTAAAGGAACATCTTTTAAATTGTACTCTCTAATATTTTTTTCTAAAACAATATATTGGGATAATGGAGTAAAAGCAGGAGGTCGAGTTAAAACCACTTTTGCCCATTTATATTTATGAAAGATAAAACCAGCAGAATTACATGATAAAATTCTTTAACATGCTGACATTGAACGGAAGTGCTATTTTTAGGTTAAAAGCTAGGTAATTAAAACTTAAAAACTGTGTTATATCTGGAAAACTGTTTCCCCCTTTTATATGTAATTTCTAAAGTTCTGTTCTTTTTGTTCTTTTCATTTTTGAATGGAGTTTTAAAAACACAAAACATTCTCTAATAATTATTTTTACATATAAAATAGGAGTGAATAAAACCATTGAAACATATAAAAGAAGAGGTAAAATAATCTGTTTTATAATTCAAATTTTCCTTTCTAAATTCCAAACTTATTTATTCGGTTTAAAAGGTCTTCCCAAATTAACATACTTTTCATATCCTTTTTTAAAAATGATCCCTATTTTTTTTAAATGTTATCTCTCACAATCTTCATTTCCATCTCTAAATTACTCTTCCATTCTCATACAACATACATTCCGATTTATCAACATTAATTTTAAAACCTGATACTTTACAAAAATATTCTATTGTTCTTACCGTATACTTAACACACAGTATCATAACATATCATAGTCACATCATCCATATATGCCATACCCTTCACTTGCATACCACCACCTCCAGGCACATGCATTACTTTTACTTTTGCTTCCTCTCTGAGAGCGCATAAAAAAGGTTCCATTAACACAAATAAATAAAATTGGGGATAATGGACAATCTTGTTTACCCAAGATAAAATATTAATATTTTCTGTTAAAAAAACGTTTACTGAGATAACACTTCTATTATTTTCACATAATATTTGAATTTGTTTTTTCATACTTACAGGCACCCTGATTTTGTCTAAAATATTAAATAAAAACTTATGTGATACTCTGTCAATAGCTTTTTGAAATCGACTGATAAAATTGCTAAATCCCTTTTTTCTTTTAAAACTACAGTCTCTTAATAAACATAAATTTTGGGTTATAATTCAACCAGTTATTGCACATACATGGTTGGGACGAATTATATTTTTTATACATTTTTTTTATCTTGTTGCTAAAATTTGTGTGTATATTTTATCATAAGTGTTTAATAAAGTTATTGGGCGACAATTGTTTAATTTTTCTTTCTCTCTTTTTTAAGTATTAATACAATAACTTCCTATTATCAAGATGTTGGTATTTTTAATTCCAAAGTGCATTCTTTTAATACAATTTTAAAATCATCTTTTAAAATATTCCAAAAGGTTATATAAAATTGTATGGGTATTCCATCCTTTCCTGGGCCCTCATTCTATTATCGTCCGTAAATCGGCCGCAAAGCTGCGATTCCTTGCGGGGCTCCCGTTACCTTGCAATTCAAATAGACTGCGCCGCAAGGATATCCCCTTACGGCCGGCCGCATATCTTGCCGTAAGCTCAGAAATCTTTTAAAGCAAAAATAAATTCAAGACGGCCCTGTAAAGCTCTGTAAATGCTAGGGATCATAATGGGGGACATGAGGATTAATAGCAACCCCCTCTCAAGCTTGCACTTCAGCCCAAATCCGAGATTTCATTAACTGTTTATTTTCCGGCCGCAGCGTGGGCGGGTCGAGGTGCTCCAAGCCCTCTGGACTTTTTCCACGGATATTTGTCATAAATAAAAAATAAAAATATTTACGGATTTGAGTGTAGGGGAATGTTGTGCTATGAATGCTAACACCTACAAACACTTTATAGTCTCCTCAGAGTGCAGGATGGCTTTATTATGTGCTTAATTGTGTGTCTGCGGGACCTTTTTGCTGCAAGTAAGCTGCGGCTCGGTTTTAGCCTTGCAGAGAGGGTTACCGGAGCAATTGAATAGCAACCAGGATTTTCTTGCGGCCGAAACTCTTGTGGCCGTTTAAGATCAAAGGCTTTCCTCCGGCACGTGCGGCCGCAAGGGATAACAAGGCGCAAGCCTGCCGAAGTCCCCGGCTGGAAGGGAATAGAATAGGCAAATAGCCTGTGGCCGGTCCTTGCGGCCCCGCATCTCCTACGGCCGATAATAGAATGAGGGCCCTGGTGTCTAAAATGTCCTTATCATTAAAATCTTTTGAAAGAAGAAATCTTGGTCATTTTTAATAAAATAAGTTTTTAAAATATTTACAAATTCTCTTTCTAAAGATACATCTGTTTTGTTAAAAGAAAATAAATCTGAATACAAATGATGCATTTTTGCTAAAAAAAAATTATATTTGATTTTCCTTCTATTTTCTCTATTTTTCTTTTTTCCCCATAATTAAAAAAATAAATAAAAAAGTGTTGAACATTTCTCCTGATTTTCTAAAGTTTCTACATTGGAATTAAAAATAATTGATCTACCCTTTTCTCTTAATAATTTAGCAATTTCTTTCTTGACTATTATGAGATCTTCTATTTCTATACCGTTTGCCTGTAATTTAAAAAAGTAGTTGTTGTCTCATTGTTAATTTGTAATAACATTTTCTTTGATTAGCCGCTCTAATTTTTCCTTCTTTTATAAAAAAAAGTTACAGATTCACACATATCCTCATTTCCTCTCTCATTTCTCCATTCATTATAAGCAGTTCATGTCAATACAAAACATAAAGGAGATGTCAAAGTACTTTCTTTTATGGCCATAGACCACATTGAAAAAAAAACATCAGAAGGGGCAATATAGATAATGAATTATTAAAGATGGAAGCAAAATGGATTTATCTATTGAAAACGAAAAAAACAGATGGCCTCAATGATGGCTTTACTTTTTCACCCTACATTTAATATACAAATATATCATCAATTGTTCTATATAAAAAATTAAGTTGACCAATTGACTTCAAAATGAGGTTTCAAACTATTTAGATATCAGAATATAAGATATTAAGAAGGAAGAAAATCCCCCAAAAATATATGTGACTTTTTATATAGGAATGTGCAAATAAATAATAGCTGTCACTTTTTTGCTATAAAATTGATGTATAATACAGCATAATTAATAAAGTTATAAGAATGATTAGCAATACAAATAATAGCAATAAAACTAAAAGTTAAAAAATTGCAACACCATGTAATAATATGGCGGTTTGGAAATTCACAACATTGAAAAATAGAATATCCTGTAACAAATGTCTATTACACATATTGAATTTAATTTAAATGAATCTAATATAAATCTCACCAATTCAACTAAATATAATAAGAGAAGTCATTAATATATATAAAAGTTTCAACTTCATAGTAATAACAGTATAAGACTTATAGAGCATTTTTTAATCACATTGTGACGAATTGCCCTTCGCCACTTTGTCTTGGAGAGGACTGTTTGCCAGCCTCCTGCCCTGCGACTATGGCCCTGGTACATATTGCCCTTCAAACACAGTATTCGGCCATACCAGAGTGTATGTCACTCACTCTGGCCCTTTACATACAGGGGGGTCATTCGGTACTTGCCCTGTGTGAACCATGATACCACAGATAGCTATGCCATGGAGCCCATTCATATAATGAAAGACTATGGGAAAGACTTTAGCTACATGGCAATTGAACTGTGTGAAGATGATCTGAGCGCTATTCGGTAGTTTTGTGTGCTCAGATCCCAGCTGTAACGGAACCCATCACTGTTTTACCCTGTTTATGGTTATTTAATTCTTGGTTAAAATATGATCCTAGTAATATACTGTATGTATGTTGGTTTATGCTCTGCAGAATATTGGCCCCAGGCTAGTGCAGACCTTGGCAGGAGAGATAATCCTGTTACAGATAAGGACGTCTATTCATTCTCAAACATAAGACCAAATACGGCTGATTTAATCATTGTCTGATTATATCAAGGAGCCTCAGGGAGGGGTGACCACACCTATTGTTCTCTTTATGTGTATTGTGTGGCCAACTATGGGGGATGTGGATTGCCATGCTGCCAGTAAGATACTTTTACTAACTTTTGAACCCCTGGTCTGATTCATGCCATTTTTTAATATGTTGTTCCTCTGGGTGAGAGCTATTGAACGGTGCTGGACTTAAAGGTGTACCCCCTGTTTTTGGGGTACATCCAGAATGTGGTTAAAATTGTGTCTGTTTTAATTGTGTTACCTGTTATCTGAGGGGAGGAGACGTGGGGGTTGAACCATGTATATAATTGGTTGTGATAATTATGTGGGTGTAGCCCTTCAGAGGGCACCATTGCATAAAAGGAGATTCCCTGTCATTAAAGGATAGTTCTACTTGACCCTTCAAAACGTAGCCTCGTCTCGTTATTGGAGGGGATCTCTATATCATACTGGGGATTGCTATGCTTTTGCATACTCCCTTGAGCTGTAACTACTGAGCGCTTGTTCCTGATGTGCTCTCCTTGGAGGAGAGGTCTTCTCCACATGATCCTGGATGCTGGAGATTCATACAGGGTGGAAGGAAGACGGTGCGACTCCAGTTAAGCTACGGCGGTTGTGGAGTCTGTGGTGGCTTTGGTGTCCGGTGCGGTGCTTGTAGGCCTCGACGCAAACTAGGACGCGTCTATCAACGGAGGTACCCGGTCGGGGTGCCAGGAGATCCGTTACACACATAATTAGCTGTTTTTAACTATAGACGCAATCTCCATGACAACTCTAGACTATAAAAGGTCCTCCAGCAGTCATGGTGGTAACCCCTGAGGAAATTGAGAAACGTGCGTGGGGTTAGACGCAGCAACGTCATCGCGAGGCGTCCTAACCGCGATCTCCATTACAAACGTGCTAGGCTGGGTCTCATGGACACAATGCTATAGAAATCACTAAGAGAGATATTCAGCAATCAAACCATGAGCCAGCTAGTACTAAGAACAGCCTCTAATGATAAGAGTTAACTAAAACTGTATAGATATTAAGGATAAGCAAATATAGGAGCAATAGCATTGGGAAACTGGGATCTCTAAGAAAATTGTGCTGTGTTATATCTCATGGACACAACGTTATATCAAATATATTAATTATAAAGATTCATATCTAAGAAGAAATCCATGATTTACCCAGCACTGGGAACTGCCTATAAAAGTATAATTGACACTATATAGTGATTCTGGACAAACAAACTAAGTATTAACAGCATTCTAATAGAGTCAGACACCGAACTGGCTCTACACTAATACCTTTAGATTTATGAACTACAGCACGGACACTTTTAGGTTTATTAATCATTAATGATAGCACTGGCACTATTATTAAACTTTTGATTAAGTTGAGCAAGACACTAAACCAAACTGAGTATTCAGATTTAGTAACAAAGCACTGGCACTTATTTATTTACTAAAGCACCGACACTTTCAGCTTCTTCTATTGTCATACTGGCATTCTCTGATGGCACTAAATACAATAATGCACCTTTTAATTATTATGTCCTAGTGAAGAATATCTATCCAATTCCTGTTCTATTTTGCTGCGACTAAAAATCTTAAAGTTTTTAAAGAAGTTATTAAAAGTTAAGTTTTATTCAATATTTTAAGTCTATACAATACAAAATTGGGATTAATAGGTGTGCACTATGAAAGGGTACTTTCTGTCTCGATAAGCTTTTCAAAATGTTTCCTTATATTTAAAAAAAAAAAAAATCAATACAGGATTTTGTATTGATGTTTTTTTATGTATATCCTCCATTCTTTCCATCACTCACACTCCATGCATCCCGTAAGTTAAAATCTTTAATCAATTTATGCAACATGCATGCTGATCCATCTATTCTTTGACACTACTCATACTTTCTCTTTTTTCTCCTCCTAAATCTAGTTATTTCTGTGCATACTACAAACAGATTTAAAATTTAAAAAAACTTTTTTCTTTCTTTCATGTCTGGTGGTGCATACATTTAAAAACTGTGGGCCTGTTTCAATTGCGCATTCATAAGTTACTGTAGCTCGTAAGTGAGACCACAAGTTAATGTGCAACCTAATTGGCGTCTCTTGGGCTCCGAACGATTTGCGGTCTTGAAAACTTTGCAATGGATAAACCCAGAACTTACAACCTCCCGAAGCCTTTGACCTTTCATGGTCACAAGACTTACAATCGCTAAAATCGCAAATCGCTATTCAATTGCAAAAATCGATCGAGACCGCAACACAAATACACGGAAATGTCTGACATATTAACTCTTTCTCACTCACAGAGGCTCTAATGTGGACACTAAATATACAAACATCATCTTATATTCATCTCACTCATCACATCTACATTGGGAAAACAAATAGTGGACAAATTACACCACCACACGGCATATATCAAGTTGTGTCTGGCTCTCTGTGACCCTATGGACTGCAGCACACTTACTTATGTCTCTGTCTGTGCGTATCCACAAGGTTTGTATGGCAAAAATACTGGAGTGGGTTGCCAGTTCCTTCTCTAATGGACTGTGATTTGTCTGATCTCTCTGCTATGACTTGCCAACCTACAGGGGCCCTACATGGAATAGCTCACAGCTTTATTCAGGTACACAAGCCCCTTCACCACCACGACTTAGCAATCCTGAAGAGGACCAGGGGAACATACACCACACATCTACTCTAACCCATCAGGAAGGGCCACAAAAACACATGGAGGATGTGCAGAGGCATGTGGAGCAACAGCCAACTCCCCTCCATCCAGGATAATTTACGCTACGCCCATCCTGGAAAGTCCCACGCCATTGCTGGTGGCCACGTGCATGTATATCCATTATCATTTGGTGACATCCCATTAGGTGTTTTGCTATCAATCAATTCACATTATCACCTGTCATATTGTTATCAGGCGACCTGGGGAATGTTGATACTCCACAGTATCACAAATTGGACTATCCATGTGTATTATTATGTTTATTATGATATATGATATATGTTATTATATGAAATCTTATGATATTCTTACTATTATTATAATTATTGTTATGTTATGTATTATTATATTGCATAGTAACTAGTGCTCATTAGATTACAGATATAGGAATGTGACACAAATGGGATGTATGTGGATGTCCCATAACCCCAACCATTGAAAATACACTGATATGGATAGAACAATATAACAAAGCTTTATTTCATACACAGAGCACAATCAGAAATGGACAAGGCTGTGCATTAATATCATGGGTGTGGTATGGGCAGATCCCTGGAAAAAGGGGATACCTAAAGGGGGTAATATCATAATCTAGAATAAGCATGATGCATATCAGGGTCACATGTGGTCATTACACCACTGTAACTGGAATCTGATGAAAAAAAGATCATCAGAAATCACTCCATTTAATTGAAGAAACCATTAATTTGCATAGCACTTACAATTTGTCTATATCTGCTCAATAAAACAGATGATTAAACCTGGACTATTTAATCCAATCCAGTACAGTGTGTTAACAACCATAAAAACAATGAAAAAAAGTGGTCCAAAAAAAAGGAGGAGAAGGATTAAAACAAAACAAAACATGCATGTACAGTACAGTGCTACATACTGTAACTGTAACAATATACCTACTCACCTGATTAACATCTGCAAGCATTACTAACCATTAGCTAGTTCTCAGGATAACTCACTGGCCAAGACCATTAACAATTATGACTAATCTCACAATAAATGCTTAACTGTGACCAGTGTCAGTGGTCAAGGTGTACTATCACCTTCGCAATATGATATTGTTCATCAACACTGATATCACATCCATCAGCTATACAGCTGTTAACACATGTTAAAGGATAACCATGATATCAGCAATACAGGGAAATATCCATAAATACAGAGTGGACACAAAGGTCAACAGCCAGATTCAATTTTACTTACATCAGACACAAGGATCTGTTCACAGACTGATATTGAGGTCAGGATCACATGCTTCACTAGTGCATATATTAATTCTGGCTATCATTAACATGCCATTGTGTGACTTCTCAAGTCTACCGCCATAGCAGTATTAGCCTACTTTTAAGCTAACAACAATAATGTCTTAGATATCTGGCTATATGATAGCTTTAATATTTTGGGAGCTACATGTTAAGGCATGGCTTTCATTGAAGAAATGTCTACCTGAGAGGCACTGGCAAAACCTTAAGCCGCATACATTTCCTTCACAATGCTTGCAGATGCAGAAGATGCCTTCATGGACCTGAATTGTAGCTAAAACAAAGAAAGAAAAAAAAAATCCTACAAAGTAAAAGCTTAAAAAAAGATAGGGACTGCAGCATCTCTCCTCAGTGACCACCATTATATAGGCCATGATTCTATACTCTGTATCCAGGCTAGATTATGTTAACTTCCACCACACCTGGCTCTCACTCCCCTTCGCCCGGGTCCCCTTAACCTGCTCCCTGCTCTCTGCTTGTGTCTGCTGGCAGGGGGAGGGGACGGCGGAGGGAAGAGCCAGCACACCGGCAGCACGGGGCAGGAGCAGGAGGCAAGGAGAAAGAGGGAGGTAAGGGGGAGACATGGGGGGAGAGGGAGAGGCATGGGGAAGAAATGCAAAAGGGATACAAAAAAAAAAAAAAAAGATTCCAGCTTAAAGAAAGAAAAGGGTTCTTCACAGTAAGGGTGGTTAATCTGTGGTATTCTCAACCAGAGGAGGTGGTGACAGCAGATTCGATAGATAACTTTAAAAGGGGACTGGATTTATTTCACAGTGGAATTCAGGGTTATCCTGGATAAATAGAGAGAGAGAGTATTGATCCAGGGAGAAATACGATCGCCAGTGTCTGGGGTCAGGAAGGAATTATCTTTTTTTCTCTTTGAGATGATTGGTTAAGTTTCACTTGGATTTTTTTCTGTTTGCCTTCCTCTGCATTAATTAATAATTAAGAAAATAATAATAATAATAATTAAATAGTTGATTAATAATTAATTAACAACTAATTAATTAATAACTAATCTGCATATTGCAGATCAGAGGAGATCCTAAAAGGTCGAACTTGATGGACTGAAAGTATTTTTTCAACCTTAATTACTATGTAACTATGAAACAAATAGAGGGAGAGAAAGAGAAGGGGGAGACATGGAGAGAGAGGAGAAAACATGGGGGGCAGAGGTTGGCAAAGGGGAGAGGGAGACATGGTGAGAGAGGCAATGGGAAAGGGAGACACATGCAGGGAGATAGAGGGGGGGCAGAGAGGGGGAGGGGAGACATGGGGAAGAGGCAATGAGAAAGAGGGAGACACATGAAGGAAAGAGAGAGAGGCAAGAGGGAGACATGGAGGAAGAGGGAGGCATGGTGGGAGAGGGGGAGACGAGGGGGATAGGGAGAGGCATGGGGAAGAAAGGCAAAAGGGAGACAAATAGAGGGAGAGAAAGAAAAGGGGGAGACATGGAGGAAGAGGGGAACACATTGGGGGCAGAGGTTGGCATGGGGGAGAGGGAGACATGGGAATTGAGGCAATGGGAAAGGGAGACACATGGAGGGAGATAGAGGGGGTCATGGAGGGGGAGGGGAGACATGGGGGAGAAACATGGGGAGACATGGGAAGAGAGGCAAGGAGAAAGAGGGAGACACATGGAGGGAGAGAGAAGAGGGATAAGTAATAGGAAGAGGGGGGAGAGAAAGAGAGGGAGGGGAGAGAGAGAGAGTGGGGGACAGGGAGAGAATGGAGAGAGAGAGTTAGGGGAGAGAGGGGGAAGGGAGATAGACATGGAGAGAAATAGAGAGAGTGAGATGAGATTGAGAGGGAGAGTAAGTGAGGGAGTGAGAGATGGGAGGAAAGGGAGGGAAAGAGAGGGATGGAGAGGAGAGAAAGAAAGAGGGAGAGGGTGGAGAGAAAGAGAGTGAGGGAGAGGAATATGGAGAGAGACATGGAGAGAAAGGGAGAGGGAGAGAAAGAGAAGGAAAGGGGGGGGGGAGTAAGAGTGAGAAAGAGAAGGGGGAGAGGGGTGCAGTGTGTGAGAGAAAGAAGGTGATACACACATTTATATATATACTAGCGAATTGCCCGTCAAAAAATGAGCTAATCTGCTTTTCTCCAGTCATCTGGTAGAGTTCCCTCAGTACGCTTGGATGTATTCCATCAGTACCCAGGGCTTTATTAAAATTTATTTTTTCTAACCTCTTTTGGATTACTTCCTGTGTTAACCAATTATTTGGCAAAGGTAGTGTAGTCCCATTATGTTGCAGTGTCCCAACCACTGGTACCTCCCTTGTGTACACCAAAGAAAAGAACCTATTTAGCTAATTTGCCTTTTCATGGTCACTAATTTTCAGATGGCCTGTGTCACATTGTAATGTTCCTATAGCTTCCTTCCTCACCTTCTTCCCATTAATATACTTAAAAAATATTTTAGGGTTAGTCTTACTCTCTTTTGCAATACCTTTTTTATTTTCTATTTTAGCCAGTCTAATAGCGCTTTTGCAAGCCTTGTTGATTTCCTTGTACTCCCCTAAAGCAGTTTCTGTCCCCTCTTGTTTGTATAATTGAAATGCCTGTTTTTTACTCCGTATCTTGATCCTTAAATCATTGTTAAGCCACATTGGATGGAAGTTACTCCTTTTACTTTTATTCCCACGTGGTATATGCCGATGTGTATGCATATTTAGTAAGGATTTAAATGTTGTCCATTTATGTTCAGTGTTTTTACCTATTAGTTCTCTGACCCAGTCTATAATTTGTATTGCTGCCTTTAGACTGTTAAAATCGGCCCTTTTAAAATTAAGAGTTTTTGTTGGCCGCTTGAAATTTAGTTTTTTGAATTCAATCTCAAATAAGACTGTGTTGTTATCACTGTTTCCTTCAGGTTGCCCTATTCCAACATTTGATACTATATCAATATTATTTGTGATGACTAAATCTAAAATAGCTTAATTTCTAGTAGGCTCTTGTATAACCTGGGCCAGATAATGACCCCTGAGTGTATTTAAGAACATGCTCCCCTTAGCTTAACTGCTGGTCTCATTTATCCAGTTTATTTCAAGGTAATTAAAATCTCCCATTATTAGAACTTGACGTGCTTAGCTGCATTTCCAATCTGTAACATTAATTGTATTTCCTCACTTTCAGCTATTTTTGGGGGTTTATAGCATACTCCTAGTAATATTCTTTTGGAATTTGCTGCTCAACTATTTAACACTACCCACAAACATTCAACGTTATCACTAGGTCCACCATAAATATATTCTCTGACTACAAGCTTAAATTCAGGCTTAACATACAGACAAATCCCTCCTCCTCTTTTACCATTGCCTCTATTATTATTATACTTTATTTATAACGCGCCAACATATTCCGCAGCGCAATACAGGGGTTAGGTACAAGCATAAACAATGCCCCACAATGAAAATAATGGAAGACCCTGTTATTGAGCTTTCAATCTGATATACACTGTGCTTTCCCTAAAGCACCTCACAAGATTAAAACTCGCAAACTTACATTCTAAAGGGTATGGGTAAGGTACATATCGTTCCTAAATAGGTTATAACCATCCAGATTAACAGTCCAGTCATGAGATTCATCCCACCACATTTCAGTAATGCCTATAAATCTAATTTTTCATTAATTGCTAAAAATTCTAACTCTCCCATTTTTCCTGGCAAGCTTCTGGTATTAGCAAGCATACAACTTATGTTATGAGTCTGTAGTTCTGAAGTGCTTGCCACTGTACTTGAGTTACTTAGTACTACCTCCCTATTGACTATACTACCCCTTCCCCCATCTCCTCCCCTATGAGTTGTTAATTCATCCCTTATACCCTCTACACTTTCTACTCCATTACTTATATCTAGTCCCTCCCCGCTGCCTACTAGTGTAAAAACTCCTCAAGCCTTTCAACCATCCTATCCCTTAGCACAAAAGCTCCCTCATCATTAAGGTGCAATCCATCCTGCTGTAGAGATTGTACCGAAGTGAGAAGTCAGCCCAGTGCTCTAAAAACCCAAACCCTCCTTAGTGCACCACATCTTTAACCACTCATTAACCTCCCTAAGCTCCTTCTGCCTCCCTGGGCTAGCACGTGGCACTGGTAGTATCTCTGAAAATACTACATTGGAGGTCCTTGCCTTCAGCTTATTACCTAGTTCTTTAAAATCATTCTTTAGGACACTCCATCTTCCACTAACTTTGTCATTGGTACCAATATGTACCAAGATTGCCTGTTCATTTCCAGCCCCTCCCAATAATTTGTCTACCCGATCCACAACATGACGAACCCGAGCACCCGGGAGACAGAAAAACTGTTCAATTGCTGAGATCTGGGTGACAACTCACCCTGTCTACCTTCCTAATAATAGAGTCCGCTACCACCAAAACCTGACTGTAGCTCTGCCTATTCTGACCTCCCACTCCTCCAGTAGAACTGTTCTCCCGGCTGTTCGAGGCATTGCCATTCCTGAATGGACATCCCCAACAGTTTCACTCAATCTGGCAAATCTGTTGGTGTTTGCTAACTCAGAACTGGCCTGCCTCCTCCTGTTCCCCATGATTCCCCTTCTAACGGAGAGCACCAACCTCCTTTCCAGTGGAGCAATATCACCAAGTGCTGCAATTCTCCTCTCCAGATCTCCAATTTGAGCTTCCAGAGAGGCAACATGCTCACACCTCTCACAGAGGAATGGACCCTGGATCATCTGTTCCAGTATTGCCTACATATGACAGGATGTACACTGAGTGAGGTTTCCACTGGACTGACTCATAATTATTATTATTGTCTACAAAATTTCAGTGGGAAAATTAAAGAATACAAAATAATATATTTGTATAAAGTTTTCCTCCTTTGCACTATAAATTTGCCCACCCTTTTCTTTGAAGTCCCTCCTTTTATTTAAACTCCTACGCTTTTTCTAGGATTGCACTTGATACTAAAAAAGTTCACCCCTTCTCCTGTTTATATTAAGTCATGCCTTCTCACCTGGACACAATTAGTGCACTCTGCAATGTATTAGTACCTGTAAGGATAATCCACTTGCAACTGCTATATAAAGGATCTAACTATATGTTACTGCTTTCATAGAGTAACATGTTATATTGCTAATTATTAATATCAGGTATATATAATAGACAGCTGTTTGTGTATTCATAGCATTTCTGTATTGCACTAACCAAATATATAGACAGACTGTTAACCAAACTTTGTAAGATCATATACACTGGTTATATACTCCTATATTGAACTAAACAAACATAGATTGTATTAGTATAAATTGTTCATATGTGATAAGTTTGTATATATTGCTTATTGATTGATAAGTTGATCTAACCAAATATAAAGTATTTTAAGACTAACTGTTATCCAATCATCCAAAGAGATTGTAATACACGTCATATAGATTGTACTGTGATCTAACTAAATATCAAATTTTGCATGTGTAAACACTTCTAATTGTTTATCCTTGATATTTACCGTTATACCAATAAAAGCTATTTCTGCACACAGCGTCTACTTGTCGATAACTTGATATTTGAACTTAATCAATCTATACACTGGAATATTTTAAGAAACGATTTGAATCTATTTATGATAGGTCAATTGCACTGACACAACTTAGTACTGGCCTGCCTCCTCCCCTCAAACCTGTACCAAAACCGTGCACCCAGAAAAAAAACACACTTTACTTGTCTCAGTAAATCAGATATGGTTAAAATCATTATTTATCGATCCTATCCATATTATGAATCTTCCATCCAAATCAATCTGAACAAATTCTTTTGATATTGTAATTCTCTTGTTAAATAAAATGAAACTTCACTTGTTGACTAATCCAGTGATTCTCCTGGATACAGATGATATCCATATCCTCCTTATGAAAATGTTTGACTTGGCAAAGATTTAAAATGATGTTTTCCACATCTGCGGACTCTCTGGTGGGACAGAAAGACTTGACTGCTGTGGGAAGACTTGCTTTGGTTTGGGTGCGGCAGTGACCAGATTTTTTTCTCGGTCTCTTTTTGTCTTCAAGATCAGCTCTGCGTGTTCTCTCAAAAGAGGAGGCAGCCTGGTGAATGGTACTTCTCCAGGACTTGCAGTCTGAAGCTAAAGCCATCCATCGATGATGGTCAATGTGACAGGCATCAAGAGACTGTTTCAATGAGTCTTTGTACCTCTTCTTTGGTCCTCCTCTGTCACGATTACCAGTGGTGAGCGAACCATATAACATAATCTTTGGAAGCCAATCACCGTCCATCCTAGAGATGTGTCCTGCCCAGCGCAACTGTGTCTAACAGCATGGCCTCAATCCCGATGACTCCTGCCTGTTCTAGGACTTCAGTGTTGGGGACGTGGTCATTCCAGTGGATGTTGAGGATGGTGCAGAGGCAACCTAGATGAAAGTGCTCAAGAATTTGTATATAATGGTGGTAGGTAACCCACAACTCAGAGCAGTACACTAGGATGGTCAACACAACATCTCAGTACACACTGACCTTGGTGCATTTATTCAGATGCTTGTTGTTATAAACTCTTTTATATAACCAGCCGAATGCACCATTTGCTTTTGCCAGTCTGTCAATTTCCTTCTCAAACTTAGCGTCCGAGGAGATGATGCAACCCAGGTAGGAGAACTGGTGGACTGTTTTAAGCTCAGACTTACCTATAGTAATGCGAGGAGGCTGGTGGAGAACTTCCGTCTTCTTCAAAATGACTTCTAGATCAAAGAGCTAGGCAGCCTCAGCGAAGCAAGATGTCAATCGCTGCAGAGCTGTCGCCATATGGGAAACAAGGGCTGCGTCATCGGCATAGAGCAGCTGGCGAACGAGTCATTCCATTGTCTTGGTGTGGGCCATTAGTCCCCTCAGGTTGAACAGACTGCCATCTGTGCGGTATCGAATGTAGACCCCATCCTCATCATCAAGTTCTGCTGTGGCCCTTTGCAGCATCATACAGAAGAATAGCGTGAATAGGGTTGGTGCAAGGACACAGCCCTGCTTCACGCCATTACTTATTGGAAAGGGCTCACACAGGTTGTTGCAGTGCTTGACTTGATCATCCAGCTATATGAAAGCCAGCATGGCCATTTTGAGGAATGTGGGAGGACATCCTATACATTCCAGGATTTGCCACAGACCCTTCCTGCTCACAGCGTTGAATGCTTTGGTAAGGTCAACAAACATCATGTACAATCCCTTGTTCTATTCTCTGCATTTCTCTTGGAGCTGCCGGAGAACAAAAACCATGTCTGTGGTGCTCCTGTTGGCTCTAAAGAGAGGGCGGCAGAGGGGGAGGGAGGAAGGGAGAGAAAGAAAGAAAGGGAAAGAAAGATAGAAAAGGAGAGAGAGAGAGAGGAAAAGAGAGAGGAAAAGAGAGGAAATGAGAGAGGAAAAGAGAGAGGAAAAGAGAGAGGAAAAGAGAGAAAAAGAGAGAGGAAAAGAGAGAGGAAAAGAGAGAGGAAAAGAGAGAGGAAAAGAGAGAAGAAATAAGAGAGGAAAAGAGAGAGGAAAAGCGAGAGAGGGAGACAGAGAGAATTGAGGAAGAGAGGGAGAGGGGGAGAGAGAGAGACGGGGGGAGAGAGAAAGGGGGGGGGAGAGGGAGAGAGAGAGAGATGGGGGAGAGAGAGAGGGGGGGGGGGAGAGAGAGAGAGAGGGAGAGAGAGAGAGAGAGAGAGAGAAGGAGGCAGATAGAGAGGGAGGGAGACAGGAGGGGAGACAAAGAGAAAGGGAGGGAGAGAGGAATATGAGAGAGAGGAAGGGAGGAGGAAGAGAGAGGGAGGAAGAGAGGGAGAGAGAACACACACAAGGAGAGGGCACACTGAGAAAAGGCACACTAAGAGAGAGAAAGCACAGAGAGAGGGCGCACAGAGAGAGGGACATCGCACAGAGAAGCAGAGGGCTTACAAAGAGAGAGGGCGCATGGAGAGCTCGCACAGAAAGACAGAGGGCACACAGATACAGCTAGGAGAGAAACAGCACAGACAATTGGACATAACATATGACGCCGGCATTTATGACAGGCAAGTTGGTAAAGTGATAATATACAAAATATTTCAGTCAAATCAAATCAAAATGTAAAGCCCTCTGTGACAAAAAAAAGGGGAGGAAGGCAAATCAACCCTACTCTCCCTCCCACAACTAAATATATCCCTTCACAGGCATTGATAAAAAAACAAGATCTTAATTTATATACCATTATATAGCTAGTTACATTATATAGTGCTACTTCTTTGACCTCTTTTTCAGTCCTGTAGATTAAGCTTCTCCATATAAGTTGTTATAAAAGGCTCATAAGGAATTTGGAAAATTTCAAGAGTTTTCTATCCTTCCAAAAGTGAATTAATCCTTATTTTCTAATCGTCTTTTAGAACAGTTATTTTTCTCGGAAGCTCCATTTATAAGAGATCTTCTCTTTCTTCACAGGATTGTAGTGATATCACTGAACTCTTTTCTCTTGTGTAACGTTTCACCAGAATGGTCTGGGAATATAGATATCTTTTCGAAAGGAGAATCAAATTCTTTAATTTTTTCTCTTTTGACTTTTAATATTCATTTTTTATGAAAAAAAAAAAGATGTCTAACAACAACATTACAAGTGGATTTTCCTTTGCAGGTAAAGGCTGATAAATTGCAGAGTGAACTCATTGTGCCCAGGTGAGAAGGCAGAAGATAATTTAAACAGGTGAAGGGGCGAACTTGTTAGCTTGCGAGCATTTCTAGTATCAAGTGCTATTCTAGTAAAAGTGTAGGAGTTTAAATAAAAGGAGGGAGTTCAAAGAAAAGGAAGAGCAGAATTATAGTGCAAAGGAGGAAGAATAAACAAATATATATATATATATATATATATATATATATATATATATATTTATATTTGTTTTTACAAAACTTTATACAAATATATTTTATATTCTTTATTATTCCCACTGAATTTTTGCAGACAATAATAATAATTATGAGTCAGTCCAGAGGTAACCTCACTCAGAGGTATGGACCCGGGATCATCTGATCCAGTATTGCATACATATGACAGGATGTATACTGTGGCAGGTGTGAGCATGTTGCCTCTCTGGAAGCTTAAATTGGAGAACTGGTGAGGAGACTTGCAGCACTTAGTTATATTGCTCCACTGGAAAGGGAGTTGGTGCTCACTGAGCGCAGTTTAGCTGGGCCTAGCAGGGAGGGTGGAGCTGGGGCTAGTGAGGATGTTCACGGAGGTAGCTAGGTTACAGTTAGAAAGGGAATCAGGGGGCACAGGAGGAGGCAGGCCAGTTCTGAGTTGGCAAACACCAACAGATTTGCCAGATTGAGTGAAACTGTTGGGGATGTCCATTCAAAAAAATGGCAGATAGAGCTGTTCCCTCGAACAGCCGGGAGAACAGTTCTACTGGAGGAGTGGGAGGTCAGAATAGGCAGAGCAACAGACAGGTTTTGGTGGTAGCGGACTCTATTATTAGGAAGGTAGACAGGGTGATTTGTCACCCAATTCCTAGCAATCAAACAGTTTTTCTGTCTCCTGGGTGCTCGGGTTCGTCATGTTGTGGATCGGGTAGAGAAATTATTGGGAGGGGCTGGAAATGAAGAGGCAATCTTGGTACATATTGGTACCAATGACAAAGTTAGTGGAAGATGGAGTATCCTAAAGAATGATTTTAGAGAACTAGTTAATAAGCTGAAGGCAAGGACCTCCAAGGTTGTATTTTCTGAGATACTACCAGTGCCACGTGCTAGCCCAGGGAGGCAGAAGGAGCTTAGGGAGGTTAATGAGTGGTTAAAGATGTGGTGCACTAAGGAGGGGTTTGGGATTTAAGAGCACTGGGCTAACTTCTCACTTCGGTACAATCTCTACGGCAGGATGGATTGCACTTTAATGATGAGGGAGCTTTTGTGCGAGGG
This sequence comes from Discoglossus pictus, assembly GCA_027410445.1. Taxonomy (NCBI): domain Eukaryota; kingdom Metazoa; phylum Chordata; class Amphibia; order Anura; family Alytidae; genus Discoglossus; species Discoglossus pictus. The sequence continues at coordinate 255,932,206 of CM050166.1, forward strand.
GATAGGATGGTAGAAAGGCTGGAGGAGTTTTTAAACTAGTAGGCAGGGAGGGGGGGGACTAGATATAAGTAATGGAGTAGAAAGTGTAAGGATGAATTAACAACTCATAGGGGAGGAGATGGGGGGAGGTGTAGTATAGTCAATTGGGTGGTAGTACTAAGTAACTCAAGTACAGTGACAAGCACTTCAGAACTACAGACTCATAACATAAGGTGTATGCTTGCTAATGCCAGAAGCTTGCAAGGAAAAATCGGAGTTAGAATTATTAGCAATTAATGAAAAATGGGATTTAATAGGCGTTACCGAAACATGGTGTGATGAATCTCATGACTGGACTGTTAATCTGGATGGTTATAACCTATTTAGGGAAGATAGAGCCAATGGTAAAAGAGGAGGAGGGATTTGTCTGTATGTTAAGCTTGAATTTAAGCCTATAGTCAGAGAAGATATATAAATATATATATATGGCGTAACTAGTGATAAAGTTGAATGTTTGTGGGTAGAGTTAAATAGCGGAGCAGCAAATTCCAAAATAATATTAGTAGGAGTATGCTATAAACCCCCAAATATAGCTGAAAGTGAGGAAATATAATTATTGTTACAGATTGGAAATGCAGCTAAGCATGTCAAGTTCTATTAATGGGAGATTTTAATTACCCTGAAATAAACTGGATACATGAGACCAGCAGCTCAGCTAAGGGGAGTAGGTTCTTGAGCACACTCAGGGATCATTATCAGGCACAGGTTATACAAGAGCCTACTAGAAATGAAGCTATCTTAGATTTAGTCATCGTGTCAGACCAATCTAATTAGTTTTTATGAGGAGGTTAGTAGGAACTTGGATCAGGGCAACTCAGTGGATGTAGTCTTTTCAGATTTTTCAAAGGCATTTGATACAGTGCCACATGGAAGAATAGTGAGCAAACTAAGGGATACAGGAATTGCAGTAAATATCTGCTCATGGATCGAGAGCTGGCTAAAAGACAGGAAGCAAAGGGTTGTTGTAAATGGAACATACTCCGATTGGTCTAATGTGATAAGTGGGGTTCCTCAGGGCTCAGTATTGGGTCCTCTCCTTTTTAACATATTTATTAATGACATTGAAGTAGGACTCGAATGTAGTGTCTCCATTTTTGCTGATGACACTAAGTTGTGCAAGGTAATAAAATCAGATAATGATGTACTTTCCCTACAAAAGGATTTGCATAAATTAGAGAAATGGGCGGCTAAATGGCAGATGAGATTTAATACAAATAAATGTAAGGTTATGCATTTGGGAAGGAACAATAGCCAAGCAATCTATAATCTTAATGGAGCAAATCTAGGGGTATCAGATATTGAAAGGGATTTGGGAGTACTAGTGGACAACCACCTAGGTAACAGTGCTCAAAGCCAAGCAGCGGCTGCAAAGTCAAATAAAATATTAGCATGTATTAGGAAGGGTATAGAAGCCAGGGAAGAAGATATAATTCTGCCATTATACAAATCTCTAGTACGCCCTCATTTGGAATATGGAGTACAATTTTGGGCACCACCTCACAAAAAAGACATTTTAGAGCTGGAAAAAGTACAGAGAAGGGCTACAAAACTAATAAGGGGAATGGAGGGGCTAAGTTATGAAGAAAGACTAGCAAAATTAAACTTATTTTCGCTAGAAAAAAGGCGTCTAAGAGGAGATATGATTACGTTATTTAAATACATCCAGGGTCAATATAAGGCTTTGTCAAGTGAACTTTTTGTAGCAAGAGATTTTCAACTGACAAGAGGACATCCGTTGAGGTTAGAGGAAAAAAGATTTCACCTTAAACAAAGAAAAGGGTTCTTCCCAGTTAGGGTGGTTAAACTGTGAAATTCTCTACCAAAGGAGGTGGTGACAGCGAATTCGATAGACAACTTCAAAAAGGGGTTAGATATATTTCTGAATAAAGAGGGCATTCAAGGCTATCCTAGATAACTAGCAAGGAATATTGATCCAGGGAGAAATTTGATCGCCAGTTTCTGGGGTCAGGAAGGAATTTTGCTTTTTTTTTTCCCTTATGAGACAATTGGCAAAGTTTCAATGGGTTTTTTTTTTATGTTTGCCTTCCTCTGGATCAATTAACAATAATTAACAATTAACAATAATAATAAATAGTCCAAATTAAAAAGATCAATAGAGATCTAAAAAGGTTGAACTTGATGGACTAACTCTTTATTCATTCTCCAATACTATACTATTAATAATTATTTAATCAATAATTTAATTAATAACTAATCCGCATATTGCAGATCAGAGGAGATCTTAACAGGTTGAACTTGATGGACTGAAAGTCTTTTTTCAACCTTAATTACTATGTAACTATGTAACTATGTAAATAATATTGATATAGTATCAAATGTTGGAATAGGACAACCGTTGGGAAACAGTGATCACAACACAGTCTTATTTGAGATTGAATAAATAAAAAAATTTTTTTTAAGGGGCCAACAAAAACTCTTAATTTTAAAAGGGCAGATTTTAACGGTCTAAGGGCAGCAATACAAAGTATAGACTGGGACAGAGAACTTATAAGTAAAAACACTGAACATAAATGGACAACACTTAAATCCTTATTAAATATACATACTTATCACCATATACCAAGTGGCAATACAAGTAAAAGGAGTAAAACACATCCAATGTGTACCTTGATCTTTAAATCATTGTTAAGCCAGAGTAAAAAAACAGGCATTTAAATTATACAAACAAGAGGGGACAGAGACTACTTTACGGGAGTACAAGGAAATCAACAAGGCTTGCAAAAGGGCTATTAGACTGGTTAAAATGGAAAATGAAAAATTAATTGCAAAAGATAGTAAGACTAACCCTTAAATATTTTTTAGGTATATTAATGGGAAGAAGGCGAGGAAGGAAGCTATAGGAACATTACAGTTTGACACAGGGCATCTGAAAATTAGTGACCAGGAAAAGGCAGATGAGCTAAATAGGTTATTTTCTTCGGTATACACAAGGGAGGTACCAGTGGTTGGGACACTGCAACACAATAGGGCTACACTACCATTGCCAAATAATTGGTAAACGCAGAAAGTAATCCAAAAGAGGTTGGAAAAATAAATGTTAATAAAGCCCCGGGTCCTGATGGTATACATCCAAGGGTACTGAGGGAACTGGGTTCTGTAATGGCCAAACCATTATATTTAATTTTTCAAGATTCACTCAACACAGGGTCTCTACCAGATGACTGGAGAAAAGCTGATGTGATACCTATATGTAAAAAGGGAGCAAGAGCAAATCCGGGGAATTATAGACCAGTGAGCCTCACTTCTGTAGTGGGGAGGCTTTTAGGGGGGTTAATGAGGGATAATATACTCTAGAAGAAAATGTATATTTGAACAGGATTATAAGTAGGAGTCAACATGGACTTATGAGGGATAGGTCATGTCAAAGAAATCTAATTAGTTTCTATGAGAAGGTTAGTAGGAACCTGGATCAAGTCAACTCAGTGGATGTAGTATTTTCGGATTTTGCAAAGGCTTTTGATACAGTGCCACATGGGAGACTATTGTGCAAACTAACAGATACAGGAATTGCAGTAAACATCTGCTCATGGATTGAGAGCTGGCTAAAAAAGACAGGAAGCAAAGGGTTGTTGTAAATGAAACATACTCTGATTGGAGTAATGTGGTAAGTGGGGTTCCTCAGGGTTCAGTATTAGGTCCTCTCCTTTTTAACATAATTATTAATGACTTTGAGGTGAGATGGGAAAGTAGTGTCTCCATTTTCGCTGATGACACTAAGTTGTGCAAGGTAATTAAATCAGATAATGATGTGCTTTCCCTCAATTTTATGTAATTCTCTTTGAATGGGCATCTAAACGGCAGATGAGATTTAATATGAATAAATGTAAAGGTATGCATCTGGGAAGGAAAAATAGCCATGCAATTTATAATCTAGGGGTATCAGATATTGAAAGGGATTTGGGAGTGCTTGTGGAAAATCACCTAGGTAACAGTGCTCAAAGCCAAGCAGCAGCTGCAAAGGCAAATAAAATATTAGCATGTATTAAGATGGTTATAGAAGCAAGGAAAGGAAATATAATTCTGCCACTATACAAATCCCTAGTACACCCTCATTTGGAATATGGAGTACAATTTTGGGCACCACTTCATAAAAAGGACATTTTAGAGCTGGAAAAGGTACAGAGGAGGACAACAAAACTAATAAGGGGAATGGAGGGGATAAGTTATGAAGAAAGACTAACCAAAGAAAACTTTAAAAGGGTACTGGATTTATTTCCAATTAAAAAGGAAATTCAGGGTTATCCTGGATAATTAGAGAGTATTGATCCAGGGAGAAATCCGATCACCGGCATCTGGGGTCAGGAAGGAATTCATTTTTTTCCCCTTTGAGACAATTAGCTAATTTTCACTTGTTTTTTTTTTCTGTTTGCCTTCTTCTGGTTTAATTAATAATTAAAAAATAATAATAATTAAATAGTTGTTTAATAATTAATTAGACAGATCATTAAATACATCCAGTTTCTCGTATTGTGACATGATTTGCCCTCCCTGACTGCTCTCATGATTGCTTTTTTTTGCAGAAAGCAAAGAAGTTTAACTATAACATCTCTCTGTGTGTCTCTGTTTAGTGATCTGGGCAATGGTATCCTATGGAATCTTTCCACTTTAATTTCACCCCTCTCTAATTTGTGTGAAAAAGAAGGTAATAAAGGGGGTCAGCTCTTTTTAAATAATTGATTCTGGGACTCCCCTTAGTCTTATATTGTTCCTCCTGGAGGAATCTTTTAACTGTGCACTTTTTGATCTGAGCATTTTAACTTCTAATTTCATCTCATCAAGTTGTATGTGTAAAGTATTATATTCTTTGGTAGCTTTAGTATGTTCATTTTCGAGATCAACAAAATAATTCTGTAAAATATTAATAGATTGGGAGTTATTTTCTATTTTCTGAGTGAGTTCCTCTCTTAACAAGGTTTGGAACTCCTTCAGGAGCTTCTTTATAGTTGAAATTGTGAGTTTTCAAAAGTTTTCCCCTTGGTATTACTATTCTCCTTACTTTTTATATTTATACTGTTGCCTAACTATGGGATGCGGGTAAGTTTTTTGTCTTTATTCACTACTGTGTAGACAGAGATTATTTCTAGTGTCTCTCATATGTTAGTGCTGTCTCCAAGGGCTCACAAACCCACCTGTGACTTTTGAAAATAATTTAAAACTGGGAGTGGTCCAATCCTGTGATAGCCTTAGAGGAAGAACAATATTACATATGAGAGTAACTAGGTAAATACTACTGAGGTTCCTAGAATTTATTAAGAAAAACCTTATGCACAATGCTATCTGCCTGTAAATCAATAAGATAATCCCCCCAAAAAAATTATTGTAGCAATTTCATGAGGCACTTTTCCTCTCTATCAATTATATACCAGGTGTATGTGAGGAGAAATACTCCTCCCCCCTCTTCTTCGGTCCTCTTACTCCACTCCACTTTTGATAGAAACAATATTTTGTCCAATGCTTTACGTGTCCAGTTAATAATATAGAAATTGTGTTTGAGTGATAAAACTGTCCAAATGCTTTATAGGCTTTAATCTTATGAGTTAAACTTCCACTTGCTCTTGGAGCACAGTGGGGTAAAGATATGTGAAGACTTCTTTAAATCTCGTAGGCGAGGGTTTAAGGGTTACTTCATCGGTGGGAGCGAGGGGGGGGCTTCTAAGAAGATTTAATGTTATATTGCTTGCACAATTATCAAAGCCTCCATATTTGTAAAGAGTGGACTGGGCTATAGGTTTATCTTAACCATTTCACTGCCTCTTTACCACTCCTTTATGGTTAGATTTTATCAAGACTTGTATGGCCTGTACTTTAAATTGCACTATTCCGAATAAGGTAGTTCTGAATCCTTTTTTCCATCTCTTCTCTTCTCACTTTCCTGCCCTACCCCACTCTCCTCTTTCTTCCTTTCTCCCTTATTTCTTTCCACTTGACCTGAAGCCTTTTAGTTTTTACCCCTGGGTTCCTCTCCTCCTACCTTCCTCTCCTCTTTTTCCGCTTAACCTCCTTCCCCATTACATTATTTTGGGGTACTGAGGAGAAATAACTGAGAAAGTGAAGAGGGCTGTATACCTCAATTCCTGCTACTTTAGACTAGTATTTGTAGCATACAATATTGCCAGATATTGCTTAATATTGGCCGCACAGCAGTGCTTGATTTTGTTAGTCCAACAGCCCTATTAAATTCGGGCTAAAACATAGCTCGTAACATAGCTCTTAGGACTTACTGCTATTTAATTAGCCCAGTAAAGCAGGGCGCTGCCGATCTGCGGGTTTGCTGCGAAAAAAGCCTACGGGATGAGCAACGTTGAACTTCATGGCCGTAAATCATTTGACCAGACATGCCTGTAACCGCTACGTTTCCGATTTAGCTATTAAATTGCAACAAAGTCACTCGCGAGCAAGCCTGTAAAACGCAAATGTAGCCCAAAGGCTCACGTGTGCTGGAGAGGACTCGCAAGGGGGGTAAAGTCCAATACGTAGCACTTGAAATGCAAATAAAACACACTATTAAAAGGCTCAGAAGAGATCTAAAAAGGTTGAACTTGATGGACTAAATCTTTATTCAACCTCAAAAACAATGTAACTATGTAACTACTGTACTAATTAGTTTCTATGAAGAGGTTAGTAGGAACTTGTATCAAGGCAACTCAGTGGATGTAGTCTATTTGGATTTTGCAAAGACTTTTGATACAGTGCCATATGGGGGACTATTGAGAAAACTAAGGGATACAGGAATTGCAGTACATATTTGCTCATGGATTGAGAGCTGGCTAAAAGACAGGAAGAAAGGGTTGTTGTAAATGGAACATACTCCGATTGGACTAATGTGGTAAGTGGGGTTCCTCAGGGTTCAGTATTAGGTCCCCTCCTTTTTAACATATTCATTAATGACTTTGAGGTGGGACTGGAAAGTAGTGTGTCCATTTTTGCTGATGACACACAGTCGTGCAAGGTAATTAAATCAGATAATGATGTAATTTCCATCCAAAGGGATTTGCATAAATTGGAGAAATGGGACACTACATGGCAGATGAGAGTTAATATGAAAAAATGACAGTAACCCGATCGGAGCCCACAAAAAGACGCCAATTGAATAGGAAAATAACTTACGGCTCCATTGCCGAAATCTGGATCTCCCAAAGCCTCAATTGAAGAGGCTCGTAGTCTTTTTGGATTTTGCAAATGGATTTTGTTACAGTACCACATGGACTTTTAACATATTTATTAATGACTTAGAAGTAGGACTGGAAATTATAGTCTCCATTTTTGCTACTGATACTATGTTGTGCATGATAATTAAATCAGAAAATTATGCACTTTCCCTCCAAAGAGATTTACATAAATTAGAGAAATGGGCAGTAAATATAAAGTTATGCATCTGGCAAGGAAAAATAGCCATGCAATTTATAATCTTAATGGAGCAAATATAGAGGTATCATATATTGAAAGGGATTTGGTGCAAAAAGTACAGAGAAGGATAACAAAACTAATAAGGGGAATGGAGGGGCTAAGTTAATATGAAAGACCAACCATATTAAACTCCAGGGTCAATACAAGGATTTGTCAAGTGAATTTTTTGTGCCAAGAGTTTTTCAACTGACAAGGGGACATCCTTTGAGGATAGAAGTAAAACTATTTCACCTTAAAGAAAGAGAAGGGTTCTACACAGTAAGGGTGGTTATTCTGTGGAATTCACTACCAAAAGGAGGCGGTGACAATGGATTTGATACTTAACTTTAAAAAGGATTTGTATATATTTTTAAATAATAAGGGCATTCAGGGCTATCCTGGAAAATTAGAAAGGGAGTATTGATCCAGGGAGAAATCCAATCGCCGCTATCTGGGGTCAAGGAATTTTATATTTTTTTCCCTTTTGAGACAATTGGCAAAGGTTCACTGTTTTTTTTTCTTTTCTATTTGCCTTCCTCTGGATCAATTAACAATTGCAGATCAGAGGATATCTAAAAAGACTGAACTTGATAGACTAAAAGTCTTTTTTCAACCTGAATTACTATGCAACTAATATTAAAAGGGAAAGTGATGTAAGGGGTGGAATGTCCTTCGCGAGCAGCAGAATAGCGCACCGTCATCAGGGCGCCGATAACTGCACTCTGATGACGCTCTGCACTCCAAGGCATCCCAGGCTTCTGGGTCTCTCGCTCCTTTCAGTTTCTTTGACTATATCTCACACTGCCATCTTCTACTCCTCTCTGTGTAAGTGTCCTGTCTGTCTCTCACACCATATATATATAAGCACTCAACCTCTGCTGCTATATTGCCCCTCTCTCTCGCTCTCTCCGTCTCTCGGTCACTGTCTGCCCAGCTAGCCGTCTCTCCTCCCTCCGTCTCTATATAGCAAGGTAGAGTGCTTTTATATATGTGTTTGTGTGTGTGTATGGATGTGTGTGTAAGAGAGACAGACAGGAGACTTACACAGAGAGGAGTAAAAGAGGGCAATGTGAGATACAGTCACAGACACTGAGAGGAGTGTGAGATTCAGAAACCTGGGATGCACTGGAGTGCAGAGCGTCATCAGAGAGCAGTTCTCGGTGCCCTGATGACGCCGCCCTGGTCTGCTGCACGCGAAGGTCGGGTTGTCGATGTTAGGTTTTAGAATTAATAGTACAACATTCTCAAGCCCGCAAATTGGCTCAGTAAAGTTCTTTATTTTATTTATACTTTTTGTGTTACATTGATTACGGCAATCAATGTGTTAATACATATACTGTAACTCGTATGTGATAGAATATCATATTTACAGCTTTATTAATATTGCATTATAACTGGAATGTGGATCCGATCGTAAATCGTAATTGAACCCTATAAGACTTTGAAATCCAACCTCTATTTTTCTGTGACTCAATTATGATGATCTCGAATTTCCATTGGTTCCATCTAAACCCGTAACTATTGGATTGACTAATTTATTATGTTCAAGCCTGCAAATCCGACAGACGATAAATGGTTTGTGTCTCCAGCTCGTAGCCCGTTCTAATTTAATAGCATAGTAACTCGGCCAAATGTCATGCCCGCAGCGTTGAGAGCTTCAAGCTTCACGTTGAAGTTACTGGCTTAAAATTGAATAGGGTTGTAAGTCTGTTAAGCATTTACACAATTCAAATAACCCTGGTTTAAGTCTTTGTGATATCATACTGTGTTCCCATGTGGGGTAATGCCCCCAGCTACCCCGTGTACCTTACTACGCAGGCTCAACAGTCTATATTGTCCTTCGAATAGCCGCACATGCTATACTCCTCTGGAGTGTTTCTTTCAGTGAGGGAGGCCTCCCAGGGTCATAGTGACAATGCTCTATCATCCTGCCCTCCCTCTACGTCCTCCAACTGCATGGCACTTGTTGGTTTGCATTTTGCCGCATCTCCCACATAATGCTGCTCACTACTCTGCTGACCCTCTCTGCAGGTCCCAGACACAAAAATAAGCACGCTGATCCAGCTATTACAAGGTAGGAAAGTCATTCTAGCTCAGAGGGGTGCCTATTAGGTTGCAAATATGTTTTTCATAAATCGGGAAACCATAATATGGAGTCATGGGTGTAAGCCGAGTGTGCTCAACAATTGCATCTTCTGATTCTAAAGTTTTTTTAAAATCCAGTATTTAATAGCAGGCTTGGAATCATGCATTAACAGATACTGTCTGGCTACAGTCTTAATGTCTTCCCTTTCTCAAAATGTTTCTGGCTATTTCTGATGTATCTTACATTTTCACCTAGCTAAAGTCTTATGATCCGTCCGGCCACTCCCAAGTATTTTTGATTCTAAACAACATATAATTAAATTGTCAACGTCCTATACACTGTTATGCATTCCTTTGCCTCAGCCTCCAGTTTTAAAGCCTCCTACATCTGTTCCTATATTCTTCTTTTTTCACACCCTTCTCTCTCCCTGTAATACCAAATCCATGTTTCTTACATAAACTATTTTAAAAGTCCTGCAATAACACCTAAAAAGCTTCTCTGAAATGAAGGTATTTACATCTTCACATTGATATAATAACAGATAAACTTATAATAATATTCAAACTAGATAGAAACTTTATCTGGTTAAACTGTAAACCTCCTATACTCTATTATGCATTCCTTTACCTCAGCATCTGGTTTTACAGCCTCTTTTCTCTGTTCTCATATTATTCTTATTTTACTCTCTTTCCTCTCTCCCTTTAAAACTGGATCTCTGTTTCTTACAGAAACCATTTTAGAAAGTCCTATATTTCTTCCTGCAACAACACCTGAAAATCTTCTCTTCAACTAAGGTTCTAATAATGAGAGACTTTACTTATCCTGAAATAAACTGGATAAATTAGACTTTTTCAGCTAAGGGGAGCAGGTTCTTGAATACACTCGGGGATCATTGTCTGGCCCAGGTTATACAAGAACCTACTAGAAATGAAGCTATCTTGGATTTAGTTATCACAAATAATATCAATATGGTATCAAATGTTGAAATAGGGCAAACTTTGGGAAACAGTGATCACAACACAGTCTCATTTGAGATTGAAGTAAAAAAACGAAACTGTAAGGGACCAACAAAAAAATCTTAATTTTAAAAGGGCAGATTTATTGGTCTAAGGGAAGCAATACGACGTACAGACTTTTTAAAATATATTAAATTGAAAAAAGGCCAGGAAGGAAGTTATAGGAACATTACAATCAGGCCATCTGATAATTAGTGATCAGGCAGAGGCGCTAAATAGTTTTTTTTCTTCAGTATACACAAGGGAGGTACCAGGGGTTGGGACACTGCAACATAAGGGGTCTACACTACCTTAGTCGAATAGAAATCCAAAAGAGGTTGGAAAAAATAAATGTTAATAAAGCCCCAGATCCTCATGGAATACATCCAAGGGTACTGAGAGAACTGGATTCTGTAATAGCCAAACCATTATATTTAATTTTTCAAGATTCACTCAACACTGGGTCGCTACCAGATGACTGGCAAAAAGCAGAGGTGATACCTGTCATGAATCAGCCAGTGGCCATATTGGATTTGGGTGTGAACTATGCTGGGGCCATTTTGTGACTGGCAGCGGTGGCCATTTTGGGCTGGGTGGTCTTCCACATGCTGTTGCCATGGGGAGGAACAAAAGGTTTGGGGCTCCCAGACACCCTGTTATACTGTTATACGGTTATACTGTTATATTATTATGATTATTGTCTAAGGAAATGAGCAGGGTTCCCATCACCATCAATAAAATTCATCATAATGCATGAGATGGATTGATGTGGAAACCCTGCCCCAATCCCATATACTATGAGAACATTAGGTGGTTTTATGTGGGGTGCGCTTTTACGCTTGTACTTAAATAGACTGACAGTGTGTGGAATATGTACACATATGTATATGATAGTATGGGGTAGTCATGCTGGATACATTGCCACATACATCTTGCAACAGGAGAAGGACCCCAGCTGGCCACCAAGGTTAATCCTTTAAGTACACATACTTAAGTCAGGAACAATGGGGTCTATACAGACATTGAGGCACCATAACCCCAGGGGGTCTACAGGTATTCTCACTCAGAGAGTCAGGGCAAAGTCCAGAGGACAGGGAGATGTTTCTCCCTTGAGAGCCAGGCAGCAAATGACTCTGTTAGCCACACCTAGTGGGCGGCCCATGGGAGGGGTCTGGAAGTTCCCAGAGCTTACCTCTAGTCCATTGGCTAGAGGTAATCAAATTACTCTGGAGATTACCCCATTGGCCAAGAGGAAGATAAGGGTTGGACAAAGGGGTAGCCACTCCCTGTACTGTTTTTGTGAGGTGTTTAAATACTTGTGTAAAAATAAAGAAGTTGTTCATAATTTTCATCAAGACTTTGTGTGCAGGTGTATTATTGACCCAAGGGCATATGCTGGCAGAGGAGATCGTTTCTGACTCCATGCCAGGTTTTTCCCAGGCACACTACCAAAAGCTGGGACTTATGCTCTTGCATCCGCAAGGAAGGTCCATTGGTCTGAGTCACCCAAATCTTAGGTCTAAAACCTACAGGAGATAAGAGAACTAGGATTCTCTATACTCCATCATCATTGTAGGTTGTGACAATTGGCTGGCAGAGGTGGGACGACTCTACAGAAAGACCAGCAATGGAACAGACGGATATCACCAAAGAAGCAACAAGACAGTTTAAAGCAGCCAGGCACTTATACCCCAGTAAGATGACCGCACTAGAGGTGTCCAACGTACTAGACCAGTATTGCCAGAGGATCTGGCAGGAGCGCAATGGAGCGAGAATTCCAGCTCAGCAAAGACTTGGCTACAGAGAGACATTGCGTCTAGAGAAATGGATGGCGATTCTGAATCTGTGGCAGGACGATGAGCTAATGGGCTGGCTGGAAGTACTAGTAAGAAAAGAGGTTGCCTTGGAGAACCAATATCACGTTTTTCACGCCAGAATAGTTGGTGGCCTTGGAGAGGAGTTTGATTTCCACTTGGAGATAGATTCTGGCCTCCAAGACATTGTGTATGGTGACACGGAAGGGGGCATAGGAACCTTTAAAAGGCACAACAACTTGTTTGTGGAACGCTGTCGTGGTCTGGGACTGGAACCGTGGTCCATGGAGGCTAATTTAATGGTACACCTGATTGAGCAGGAACTGCAGCTGGAGGAGGAGTATTTTGAGTTGTGGGACGAGATCTATGGGGAGACATTTTGCCCATCAAGAGGGGAACAACCCAGTCAAGAGGACTGGTCGCCAGATCTTTACAACACAGATGGTATGTACCGAAGTGATTGTGTGCAAGGGGTCTGGGGAGAACATAGTGATGGAGAATGCGTTCCGTTAAAAAATATAGAGACTGTGTCAGAGCCTAGAAGGGATGGTAAAGTCAGCTTGGGACCAAATCACCAGCTCCAAGAGCCAGAGACCCAGGGGAATGTTCCCTGGGTGGGGTCAGATAACCCATGTTTGTCCCCTGATACCCCAAGAGACTTAATCCCAGAGGAAATGCTAGCAGAGCACAGTTTCTCCAAACAGGTCTCACCTGAGGACTACCTTCCAGCACAAATCCTGGCAGAAACCCCAGTAACTGCTCAACAGGTAGGGCCAGATGAACTAAGTCTGCCCTCAGAAGTTCTAGGCAATGTGTATGGGCCAGAACTGCTAATGGAGCCAGGGGCTCAGGATAGCCACCCAAGAGACTGTGGGGAGGGCTATGTAATGCACTCTGGGGAAAAGGCCGTAGAGGTCAGGTTGGGTGGGAAGGATAAGATTCCCCAGCCTACAACAGATAACAAAAATCTGTACTCTGACACCCCAGGAGAGTTGCTAGGGAAGCACAGAGCCCAGGTGGGCTATGTAATGGACTGTGGGGAGGGAAAGGAACTGGTTCTTAGCTACAGGGAACCAGGCCTCACACAGCAAGAGTGCCAGGGGCACCAAGAGAGTGCCAGGGGCACCAAGAGCCCGACAGGGGCAGCAAGCTTGCCAGCCTTGGCAAAGGAGCCGTGGGGGCAGTGTGAACCCCAGGGGGCAGAAGGTGTCATCCTTCCCCCCCAGCGGCAGTGTGAACCACAGGGGGCAGAAGGTGTCGTCCTTCCCCCCCAGCAGCAGTGTGAACCCCAGGGGGCAGAAGGTGTCGTCCTTCCCCCCCACGGCAGTGTGAACCCCAGGGGGCAGAAGGTGTCTTCCTTCCCCCCCCTTGCGACAGTTTACCCTGACAAGGGGAGACACCAATCACCCAGACGGCGCAGATGGGACCATGGTCTCTGCGCCCACAGCCTGTACAGATCCCCAACTACCCTCACTGGGACAACCGGAGGAGGGGGTAAGTACAAATTCCCCTCCCCAGCTAACTTCTAAGGTGGCCCCAGGGTTAACAGAGGAAATGTTAACCCCCACTGACTCCCACGTTTCCCTGGCTACTGAGCCAAAATATGTGCAAAGTACCCCAGCTGAAGAGCTGACAGCGGGGCAGAGTGCAGTCGGCCTCTGCCCTCCCTTTGTCCCTTGTACAGAGCAGGATGTCCTGCAGGTTATACCAGCAGAAGAGCTGGCATCAGGGCAGAGTGCCGCTGGCCTCTGCCCCTCAAGTCCCCTCAGCGTGTTGCCCCATCACCACAGCGAAATATCCACGTGCCGTAACTGTTTGTTGTGGGTGGGCTGCTCTTGCACTTTGTCTTGGAGAGGACTGTTTGCCAGCCTCCTGCCCTGGGACTATGGCCCTGGTACATATTGCCCTTTAAACACAGTATTCGGCCATACCAGAGTGTATGTCACTCATTCTGGCCCTTTACATACAGGGGGGTCATTCGGTACTTGCCCTGTGGGAGCGGTGATACCCCAGATAGCTATGCCATGGAGCCCATTCATATAATGAAAGACTATGGGAAAGACTTTAGCTTCATGGCAATTGAACTGTGTGAAGAGGATCTGAGCGCTATTCAGTAGTTTTCTGCGCTCAGATCCCAGCTATCTGGGGATATGTGAAATGTGAGTAAATGTGAATTGCAGTAATGCTGATGGGTTGTCAAACTAGAGAATTGACCAACAAATACTTTTGTCCGGACATCCCCAGGCCGATCCATTGAGATCAGACCGTGTATGCCGGCTTATGGTCACGGGGGAGGTGTGTAACGGAACCCATCACTGTTTTACCCTGTTTTATGATTATTATGGTTAAAATATGATCCTACTATATGTATGCTGGTTTATGCTCTGCAGAATATTAGCCAGACTTTTGCAGACCTAGGCTAATAGATAATCCTATTACAGAGATTCAAGAGATAAGAAAGTTGTAAAGGATCCTGGACTGTTTTGGGTGGGGGTGCAGGGCAAGAGCAATTTGCTCTATACAGTGGGAGCAAGGCCAAGGGCTGGGGGAGGTCTTTACTCTGCACCTTGGGACTGTGTGCGCACCGACATAAACTTGCCTAGCATGCAGCGGGCCTGGCCAAACCAGCAGATTCATGACTATCAGCGTAGCTGAGAAAATCTTGGATGTTCTCCGCCCGCTTGGGGAAGGATTGTCATGAATCAGCCAGTGGCCTTATTGGATTTGGGTGTGAACTATGCTGGGGCCATTTTGTGACTGGCAGCGGTGGCCATTTTGGGCTGGGTGGTCTTCCACATGCTGTTGCCATGGGGAGGAACAAAAGGTTTGGGGCTCCCAGACACCCTGTTATACTGTTATACGGTTATACTGTTATATTATTATGATTATTGTCTAAGGAAATGAGCAGGGTTCCCATCACCATCAATAAAATTCATCATAATGCATGAGATGGATTGATGTGGAAGCCCTGCCCCAATCCCATATACTATGAGGACATTAGGTGGTTTTATGTGGGGTGCGCTTTTACGCTTGTACTTAAATAGACTGACAGTGTGTGGAATATGTACACATATGTATATGATAGTATGGGGTAGTCATGCTGGATACATTGCCACATACATCTTGCAACAGGAGAAGGACCCCAGCTGGCCACCAAGGTTAATCCTTTAAGTACACATACTTAAGTCAGGAACAATGGGGTCTATACAGAC